>CM019714.1:3617311-4217311 GCA_009760885.1 Achatina immaculata
AGAGAGAGACAGAGTGATGGAGAGATAGAGAGAGTGATAGAGAGAGATAGAGAGAACAGAGAGAGATAAGAGTTGACAAAGGTGGAGAGAGAGCAGAGAGTGATAGAGCTGAGATATCAAGGAGCAGAGAGATAGGTAGAAAGCAGAGATGGAGATAAAGAAAGGAAAAAGAGAGAAAGAAAGAGAGAGAATGAAAGGGAAAAAAAGAGTAAGAGAGAAAAAAAGAGAGAAAGATAAAGACAAGAAAGAATGTATTCCTTTAATTTAGAATCGGTTCTGCCCATGGCTATTAATTCAGTTATTCCCCAGATGAAATACCCGAGATGTGTGATCGATACAAAAAATGTATTCAATAAAGTGCAGATCGATACTGAACGTAGTTTTCTCTTTAGCTTTTGTATGCCAGCACAGAATACAGAAGCAAGACATGTAAAGTCTTCATCAGATATAAAATACAGACACGAGACATAAATACAGACATAAGAAATAAAACATAGACACAAAACATGTAAAGTCTGTCATCATATATAAAATATAGACACAATACATTTACAATCTGTTGTCAGATATACCGATATAAGACATTTAAAGTCTGTAGTCAGACATAAAATACAGCCATAAGACGCTTTAAGTTAAGGACATATATATTCATACATCATTCATTTGGGTGTCCCTAGCGAAACGTTGCCTCCCTAACAGCACTCCCGTAGGATTCATACATTACACATAAGAAATTATTCAGCTCAGTTCACCAGCCATAAACTACACAAACAAAACATTATTTCCAAGCTCCAGTCATAAAATAATGTCTTGTGTCTGTATTTTGTTATATCTGTAAAACTGGTAGTTTAACAAAAGTCTTTCCAGTTTTCCAGATGTTTTGTAAAATTACTAACTCAACAAATTATATTGATTCCATTAGCAAAAATGGTCATTGATTTAGCCACTTTACATTTAGTTCTCTGTAAAACTGGTCATTGACTTAGCCACTTTACATTTAGTTCTCTGTAAAATTGGAAAATGGAGAGATGATTATTAAGACAGCAGAAACATACAAATATCTAGGCACAACCTTCAACAGAAGCAACACAGTAAGTGAGGAAATTAAAAGCAGAGTGAAGATATGGAATCAAATATACTTTGCCTTGCAACACCTGTTAAAATCCAAAATCCTGTCCCAAAACACCAAAATAACAATCTACAAAACTATAATAAGACCAGCCATCATGTATGGATCAGAAACATGGAGTACAACGAAGAAAGATGAACAACATTTGCAGATCTTTGAGAACAAGATCCTAAAAAGAATCTTTGGGCACATAAAGGATACCAACAGTGGAGAATGGAGAGCTAGAAAGAACACTGAACTGAGCAACTTATTTAAATCCCAACAAATTATAAATGTCTTGAAACTGAACAGACTACACTGGCTGGGCATTTAGAAAGAGTGGAAGAGAACAGACAAACGAAAATGATGTATGCACAAGAGATGAAGGAAACAAGACCAAGAAGTAGACCCAACAGAGATGGAAAGACACCGTAGAAGAGGATATAAAAGAAATTAATGGCTCGGAAAGCTGAAGAAGAAGAAGTAAAACTTGAAACTGGTTATCCAGTAAATAGTAAATGCATAAATCAATTATCCCAGTAAAACTTGATTCAACCAATGTATGTTGATTCCCTTTATAATGCTACTGTTTCAGTCAATGTATATCGATTTTCTTTATACAACCATTGTTTCAGACAACGTGTGTCGATTTTCTTTACAAAACTATTGTTTCAGTCAATGTGTGTCGATTTTCTTTACAAAGCTGTTGTTTCAGTCAATGTGTGTCGATTTTCTTTACAAAGCTGTTGTTTCAGTCAATGTGTGTCGATTTTCTTTACAAAGCTGTTGTTTCAGTCAATGTGTGTCGATTTTCTTTAAAAAGCTATTGTTTCAGTCAATGTGTGTCGATTTTATTTACAAGGCTGTTTCAGTCATTGTGTGTCGATTTTCTTTACAAAGCTATTGTTTGTGTCAATGTGTGTCGATTTTATTTACAAAGCTATTGTTTCAGTCAATGTGTGTCGATTTTCTTTACAAAGCTAACGTTTCAGTCAATGTGTCTCGATTTTTGTGTGTAAAATTGATGATCAGGTTACTGCGCATAGATTTTCTGTGTAAAATTTCATTCATTCAGTGTACATTCTTGTATATTATTCTCGACATAAAACTGGTGATTATGTTGTGTGCCAGCTCTCTCTCTCTCTCTGTCTCTCTCGCTCTCTCTCTCTCTGTCTCTCTCTCTGTCTCTCTCGCTCTCTCTCTCTCTCTCTAATATATATATATATATATTATGTATATGTGTACAATATATATATATATATATATATATATATATATATATGTAGGAATGTTGATTCAGAAAATATATATCGATTTTGTATGTAGAACTGTTGATTCAGAAAATATTTATCTATTCTGTATGAAATGGTGATTCAGATAAAAAGAATATATATATGGAATCTATAAGTAAAAGCCGTGTCTGTGAGATGTATGCTGATCACAAATTTCGGACTATTATCTGTTCTCATGTTATATGTTTCTGTTGTTTGTCTGTGTGTATAAATATGGTGTGTGTGTGTGTGTGTTCGTGTGTGTGTTTAGAAAATACAATCTTCAACAGAAAATATGTCTTGAAACGTTATAAGTGTATACAGATACAATCTGTGAGTTTACAGATACAATCTGTGAGTTTATATGTGTCTCAGAATAGTGTTGCTGTACAGCTGATGTCTGTGTATTTGTGTACATATGTGTATATGTTTTATGTGCGTGACAGATGTTCAGCATATGTGAGTGACAGCGACGAGTATATGTGATAGTATGTTAGACGCGTGTGTCTACATGGGTAAATGTTTACACAACTTGTACATATCTGCATGAATAAAACTCATGTACACAGTGAGTAAATGTCCATACAGTGTGTACAAGAATAAATGTTCACACAACGTGTACATGAGTAAATGTTCACACAGTTTGTACAAGAATAAATGTTCACACAACGTGTACATGAGTAAATGTTCACACAATTTGTACAAGAATAAATGTTCACACAATGTGTACAGGAATAAATGTTCACACAACGTGTACAAGAGTAAACGTCCATACAATGTGTACAAGAATAAATGTTCACACTATGTGTACGAGAGCAAATGGTCACATCTGACTCTGTGAGTGATGGTATGTTGCGGTAGGGAATTCTTTCCAAAAAGAAAATGACACGCAAGTCTGTGACGTGACGAATCAATGATTCGATTAGCTTTATCGACAAGTCGAGCGTGAAATAATTGATGTGAACGTGTCATGGATGAGTGTACACTCGGGCTCCTGTCTTCTCTTTCTCTCCTTATCGTCATCTCTTTTTTTTTTTTGTTTTGGCTTGATCTTACAAAACTTAAGGGAGAAGAAGAAAAATGGTGTCTTGGTCTAGGAGTTGTGGGCTCGGTATGATGTAGTGTCTGCAGGCTTGTGAACTTGAGTAAATATTTAATCGTGGCAGAGAGCTTGTTCCTTCCAGACTCCCAGATTAGCACGCTAGCATTGATCCAAGTATGTACACTTTTGTCCTGCAGATTTAGTCTCTGTAGTATGCCGCTGTATATATTACAGTCTCTTATATACAGTTACTTAGATCTATTCTTTGTAGTGTATTGTCATATATATATATATATATATATATATATATATATATATATATTCTCTGTAGTATATCGTCATATATTTAGATCTATTCTCTGTAGTATATCATCATATATAGATCTGTTCTCTGTAGTATACCAATATATATATATAGATAGATCTACTCTCTGTAGTATACCGTCATATATAGATCTACTCTCTATAGTATATTGTTATATATAGATCTACTCTCTGTAGTATACCGTTATATATAGATCTGCTCTCTATGGTGTCATATAAAGATCTGCTCTCTATGGTGTCATATAAAGATCTACTCTCTCTCTCTCTCTCTATATATATATATATATATATATATATATATATATATATACTCTCTATAGTATACCGTCATATATAGATCTACTCTCTGCTCTTTGTTTCACATCGATATCTGGGTAGAAGGAGAGGGGGAGGTGTGGATGTTGTCTACATTTCTTTATTGTTTTCAGACATCTACATTTCTTTATTGTTTTCAGACATCTACATTTCTTTATTGTTTTCAGACATCTACATTTCTTTATTGTTTTCAGACATCTACATTTCTTTATTGTTTTCAGACATCTACATTTCTTTATTGTTTTCAGACATCTACATTTCTTTATTGTTTTCAGACATCTACATCTACATTTCTTTTATTGTATTTAGAAATCTACATCTCTATTATTGTTTTAATACATCTACATCTACATTTCTGTTATTGTATTCAGATATCTACATCTCTATTATTGTTTTAATACATCTACATCTACATTTCTGTTATTGTTTTCATACATCTACATCTACATGTCTTTAATTGTTTTCAGACATTTACATCTGTCTACATTTACATTTTCCTCAGATATATACGTCTGCTTTTCTGCTTTGTCTTGAAACATCTACATGTATTTTTTCTTGCTTTATTCTAGAACATCTACATCTACATTTCTACTTATATCATCATGCATCTACATTTTTTCTTCTCATACATCTCCTTTAATTTATTCTCAAGCACGTCACGTGACATACTATCTAAACCTCCAGGTGAGAAACATAGGTGAATATTTTGTCAGCTTTCTCTGTTACATACCCATCATCTCTGCGCCTCGTCATGTCTCAGTCTCACACACACTTGAAAGCTCTCTCTCTCACACACACACAACCTAAAATCACACACACCTAAAATCACACACACCTAAAATCTCACACACACCTGAAAGCTCTCACACACACCTAAAATCTCAACACACACCTAAAATCTCACACAACAGAAAGCTCTCTCTCTCTCTCTCACACCTAAAATCTCTCACACAACGTGTACAAGAGTAAACGTCCATACAATGTGTACAAGAATAAATGTTCACACTATGTGTACGAGAGCAAATGGTCACATCTGACTCTGTGAGTGATGGTATGTTGCGGTAGGGAATTCTTTCCAAAAAGAAAATGACACGCAAGTCTGTGACGTGACGAATCAATGATTCGATTAGCTTTATCGACAAGTCGAGCGTGAAATAATTGATGTGAACGTGTCATGGATGAGTGTACACTCGGGCTCCTGTCTTCTCTTTCTCTCCTTATCGTCATCTCTTTTTTTTTTTTGTTTGGCTTGATCTTACAAAACTTAAGGAGAGAAGAAGAAAAATGGTGTCTTGGTCTAGGAGTTGTGGGCTCGGTATGATGTAGTGTCTGCAGGCTTGTGAACTTGAGTAAATATTTAATCGTGGCAGAGAGCTTGTTCCTTCCAGATCCCAGATTAGCACGCTAGCATTGATCCAAGTATGTACACTTTTGTCCTGCAGATTTAGTCTCTGTAGTATGCCGCTGTATATATTACAGTCTCTTTATACAGTTACTTAGATCTATTCTTTGTAGTGTATTGTCATATATATATATATATATATATATATATAATATATATATATATACTCTCTATAGTATACCGTCATATATAGATCTACTCTCTGTAGTATATCATCATATATAGATCTGTTCTCTGTAGTATACCAATATATATATATAGATAGATCTACTCTCTGTAGTATACCGTCATATATAGATCTACTCTCTATAGTATATTGTTATATATAGATCTACTCTCTGTAGTATACCGTTATATATAGATCTGCTCTCTATGGTGTCATATAAAGATCTGCTCTCTATGGTGTCATATAAAGATCTACTCTCTCTCTCTCTCTCTATATATATATATATATATATATATATATATATATATATATATATACTCTCTATAGTATACCGTCATATATAGATCTACTCTCTGCTCTTTGTTTCACATCGATATCTGGGTAGAAGGAGAGGGGGAGGTGTGGATGTTGTCTACATTTCTTTATTGTTTTCAGACATCTACATTTCTTTATTGTTTTCAGACATCTACATTTCTTTATGTTTTCAGACATCTACATTTCTTTATTGTTTTCAGACATCTACATTTCTTTATTGTTTTCAGACATCTACATTTCTTTATTGTTTTCAGACATCTACATTTCTTTATTGTTTTCAGACATCTACATCTACATTTCTTTTATTGTATTTAGAAATCTACATCTCTATTATTGTTTTAATAATCTACATCTACATTTCTGTTATTGTATTCAGATATCTACATCTCTATTATTGTTTTAATACATCTACATCTACATTTCTGTTATTGTTTTCATACATCTACATCTACATGTCTTTAATTGTTTTCAGACATTTACATCTGTCTACATTTACATTTTCCTCAGATATATACGTCTGCTTTTCTGCTTTGTCTTGAAACATCTACATGTATTTTTTCTTGCTTTATTCTAGAACATCTACATCTACATTTCTACTTATATCATCATGCATCTACATTTTTTCTTCTCATACATCTCCTTTAATTTATTCTCAAGCACGTCACGTGACATACTATCTAAACCTCCAGGTGAGAAACATAGGTGAATATTTTGTCAGCTTTCTCTGTTACATACCCATCATCTCTGCGCCTCGTCATGTCTCAGTCTCACACACACTTGAAAGCTCTCTCTCTCACACACACACAACCTAAAATCACACACACCTAAAATCACACACACCTAAAATCTCACACACACCTGAAAGCTCTCACACACACCTAAAATCTCACACACACACCTAAAATCTCACACAACAGAAAGCTCTCTCTCTCTCTCTCTCACACCTAAAATCTCTCACACACACACACCTAAAATCTCACACACACCTGAAAGCTCTCTCTCACAAACCCACCTAAATCTCACACACACATGAAATCTCTCTCATACACACACCTAAAATCTCACACACACCTAAAATCTCACACACATACCTGTAAGCTTTCTCTCACACACACACACACCTAAAATCTCACACACACATGACATCTCACACACACCTGAAAGCTGTCTCTCACACACACACACCTAAAATCTCACACACACCTGAAAGCTCTCTCACACACACATACCCCTAAAATCTCACACACACCTGAAAGCTCTCTCTCACACACACACCTGAAAGCTCTCTCTCTCACACACACACCTAAAATCTCACACACACCTGAAAGCTCTCTCACACACACACCTAAAATCTCACACACACCTGAAAGCTCTCTCTCTCTCACACACACACCTAAAATCTCACACACACCTGAAAGCTCCCTCTCACACACACACACCTAAAATCTCACACACACCTGAAAGCTCTCTCACACACACATACCCCTAAAATCTCACACACACCTGAAAGCTCTCTCTCACACACACACCTGAAAGCTCTCTCTCTCACACACACACCTAAAATCTCACACACACCTGAAAGCTCTCTCACACACACACCTAAAATCTCACACACACCTGAAAGCTCTCTCTCTCACACACACACCTAAAATCTCACACACACCTGAAAGCTCCCTCTCACACACACACACCTAAAATCTCACACACACCTGAAAGCTCTCTCTCACACACACACATAAAATCTCACACACACCTGAAAGCTCTCTCTCACACACACACCTGAAAGCTCCCTCTCACACACACACACCTAAAATCTCACACACACCTGAAAGCTCTCTCACACACACACACCTAAAATCTCACACACACCTGATATCTCTCTCTCTCTCACACACACACATCTGAAATCTCTCTCATACACACACCTAAACTCTCACACACACCCGAATCTCTCTCTCACACACGCACCTAAAATCTCACTCACACATGAAATCTCTCTCTCTCTCTCTCAAACACACACCTAAAATCTCACTCACACATGAAATCTCTCTCTCTCTCTCTCTCTCTCAAACACATACCTAAAATCTCACTCACACCTGAAATCACCCACAACTGAAATTACACACGTAGCTGAAATCACATACACAGAGCTCTAATCACATACACAGAGCTGAAATCACATACACAGCTGAAATCACATAAACAGATGAAATCACATACACAGCTGAAATCAAACACAAATGGAATCTCACACAGATTAAATCTCACACACACATATACAAGGCTGTTATACATACACTTATAATCTCAAATACAAACATCAGTTATCTCAGATACAGACATCAGTTATCTCAGATACAGACATCAGTTATCTCAGATACAGACATCAGTTATCTCAGATTTTTTCCAGCTGCAGTTACAGACATCAGTTATCTCAGATACAGACATCAGTTATCTCAGATACAGACATCAGTTATCTCAGATTTTTTTCCAGCTGCAGTGTCTATTATCTCAGATATGAATATCTGTAACCAAACGTCTATTTCAGCTACAGTGTCTATTATCTCAGATATGAATATCTGAAACTAATCGCCTGTTTCAGCTACAGTGTCTATTATCTCATATATGAATATATGAAACTAATCGCCTGTTTCAGCTGCGGTGAGTCCACCACTTCGTCAGTTCCCAAGTTTTATGATTCCTCCACTCCACCTCCCCTCTCCCCCCACCACCTCAGACACACGCTCTCTCCTTTCATGTATGTATGATATGTGCTGGGTTGTAGACTTTAGTGCCATCTGTCTGTCTGTCCACATAAACATTTACACCACAAAATGATGATGAAGAAAACTTCTCCACAATCTATCTCTTGTAAACTAGTAAAGTATCTACCAGCAGTACCAGGTTACAGCATAACCGAGCTACCAGACAAGCATACTGGCAGATCAGAATGTCAAGCTTTGAATGAGGTCATTTGTTCCAGACCGTCTCTATTTTTTCTCTATCTCCTGAAAAAAAAGGGGGGGGGGTGTTAAAAATTTAATTTTGTTTTTCTTGTCTGCCATAGATTTCTTGTCGCTTTACGTCCTTCCTCTGGCACTCCAGTTTCAATTATTCTCTACCCCAAATTGGCACAGCTGGGGTTCCCTCTGCCAACACTTCACAGTTTGAGATCAGTGCTTGTTAAAGTACCATTTACGCACGTTATGCGAATTCTTCTTCTTCTTCGTCTGTTTTCCTACATACAGATACACAGACATGTTTACTTGTGAGTCATGACTAAGACTGGAGAGTTTTCCTGTAGCAGCAGAGATTCTGGTATCCAATCTCTTTGGTAGATGGACCAGCTGTAGTTTATGTTGTACATCTTATCTCGGTACAACTGTGTACACGTTTGACACGAAATGTACTGTACATGAACAGCTTAGGGAGGAATGATGTCAGTACTGACAAAGAAAAACTGGAATATTTTTTAAGCTGATGTGTGCCACTCGTGACATGTGGTGTGTGACGTGTGGTGTGTGACATGTGGTGTGTGACATATGGTGTGTGATATATGGTGTGTGACGTGTATAACTTGTGACATGTGGTGTGTGACATGTAGTATGTGACGTGTGGTGTGTGACGTGTGGTGTGTGACATATGGTGTGTGACATGTATAACTTGTGACATGTGGTGTGTGACGTGTAGTGTGTGACATGTGGTGTGTGACGTGTGGTGTGTGACATGTGATGTGTGCCATGTGGTGTGTGACGTGTGAGACACCACAGTTTTGTCTACTATTCCTTCCTTATTATTCTCCTAGATACTGACAGATCTTGAACTAGCATATCCTTCCTAGATGGCGGCTGCTGGGTCTTTAGCTTAAACTATCCGTACCTCGATACTAAAGTAATGGATTACCTATGTGTTATCGTGCCAAAATCAAAAAACACATCACGTGACCTGACCACCTGGCAGTGGTTCAGTGTTCAAATGTATGTTTGATTCTGTTTTAATATCAGTCGCAAGCCTGCCAGCCCCCACCTGGGACGATGACTTGGAAGTTTTAGATACAAGAAATGTAGTGACACGTGACTCCTGCATTATGTGAGGGCATGATCACCGCCCCTAGACTTGTACTCAGAGTATGTGCATGTGTACACAAGTGTGTCTTTGTACATGAGTGGATGTATGTGCATGTGTACACAAGTGAGTGTCTTTGTACACGAGCGGATGTATGTGCATGTGTACACGAGTGGATATATGTGCATGTGTACACAAGTGTCTTTGTACATGAGTGATGTATGTGCATGTGTACACGAGCGGATGTATGTGCATGTGTACACGATTGGGAGAGAATTATTTGTTCTGCACAAAGTATTCTAACTATCATCATCATGTAGCGAGTGAAGGGTAAGAAAGCTTAAGTGGTTACAGAAAAAAATGAATCATGCTGTGTTGGTCTGGGCACTTTTTTATGGCACAGCAGCCTGTTACTTGTGTAATTTCTTCATGCTCTCAGCTTGTCCTGACAGAAATCTGTCGGTATTGCCTGGTTATATCCCTTGCATTCTCTCAGCTTGTCCTGACAGAAATCTGTCGGTATTGCCTGGTTATGTCCCTTGCAGTCTCTCAGCTTGTCCTGACAGAAATCTGTCGGTATTGCCTGGTTATGTCCCTTGCATTCTCTCAGCTTGTCCTGACAGAAATCTGTCGGTATTGCCTGGTTATGTCCCTTGCATTCTCTCAGCTTGTCCTGACAGAAATCTGTCGGTATTGCCTGGTTATGTCCCTTGCATTCTCTCAGCTTGTCCTGACAGAAAAGCCGTCGGTATTGCCTGGTTATGTCCATTCCATGCTTTCAGCTTGTCCTGACAGAAATCTGTCGGTATTGCCTGGTTATGTCCCTTCGTATTGTTATGAAAATAGTCGGGAGCAAAATAAAACCAGAAATCGCCGAAGAATAGTGCGGCTTCATCGAAGGAAAAGTTACAAGCAACGCCAACAACATTGAAGGAGAGACCAGCAGAAGTAAAGACAGACCTATATTTATGCTTCATAGACTACTGTAAAGCATTTGATAAAGTGAGACACACAGAAATTATAAGAATTCTGGAAGACATCAACATAGATAGGAAAGATCTGAAACTCATCAAAAACATATACCGCCAGCAATCAGCAGCAATGAGGGTTGAGAACCAAATAGGAGCATTCCAAGACATAAATTTGGGAGTGAGACAAGGATGTCTTCTTCTTCTTTGTTCGCTTCTACCACCAAGACCGCCCTGTGATCCTACTGAATTTACGTCTGTGGTCCTCGTTAAGTCCCGTGGTCCCCCATGTGGTCCCCGAAAGGACCACACGAGATTCCCGAGAGGACTTCAAGAGGTTCAGAGTATCGCAGGGCTTGAGCCTGTACTCTTGGTGGGTCTCGGAAGTGGGATTGCGTGACACCGTGGTTTTCGTTGTACCAGTTTAATCTAGAGTTGGACTTTCTCACCGGAAAACCTCGACGTGTTTTGGATATCAGTGCATCCCCGCTGGGTGAGAGGTGGTAGAGGACAAGGATGTGATCTATCTCCTGACCTCTTCTCGTTGTACAGTGAAAACATAATGAGAAATATAGAGAACATGCCAGGAATATCAGTTGGTGGGTACAACCGTAACAACTTATGATATGCAGACAACACAGTTCTGATTGCTAAAAGTGAAGGGGAGCTACAGGCTCTTCTGGACATCGTGGTTCGTGAAAGTAAAGGTCTCAGCCTGAATAAAAATAAGACTGAAGTAATGATCATCCCAAAGAAAAGAATACCATCAAAATGTAGCATTACCGTCGATGGCACAAATCTGAAACAAGTTGATAGATTCAAGTACTTAGGAACAATTATAACAGCTGATGAGAAATGTAGCAATGAAATAAAAAACAGACGTGCTCAGACCAAGTCAGCATTCTAGAAAATGAGAAACATCTTGTGCAACAGATCCATATCAATGGAAACAAATTCCGAGTACTTAAATGTTACATTGAGCCAATTTTGTTTTATGGATGTGAAGCATGGTCCATGAATAAGAGAGTACAACGAGAAATGGAGGCCATGGAAATGTGGTTCATAAGAAGGATGTTGAAGGTACCATGAACAGCTAAGAAAGCCAATGAAGAAGTCTTAAGAGAGGCTGGAGTTAAAAAGCAAATTATAGCAAAGATCAGAGGCAGACAAACAAGATTTATAGGGCATTTACTGAGAAAAGGAAAATTGGAACACATTGTGGCAACTGGAAAAATTGAGAGAAGAAGAGACAGAGGAATACGGAGAGAGAAGTTACTGGATGGGCTGTCAGTGTGGCTAGGAAGAAAGTCAAGGGCGGATCTCATAATCAAGTCTGAAAGCAGGGAATTGTGGAGAGGAGTGATCGCCTACGCCACGCGGCATGGCACTTGAATTGAACTGAATGTCCCTTCCGTAAAAGCTTAAATATTTTGGACACATTAAGCGTCATGATAATCTAGAGAAAGCCGTCTTGGAGGGGTACATAACGAGAAAAAGAAAGATAGGAAGACCAAGGCGAAGATGGCTTCAAGACATCGTTGATAATCTGCAAATGGATACATCAGCAGCAGGCCATCTTGCTCACTACTGAGAGGCCTACAGGAGAGCTGTTAATGAGGCAAAGTTCCGCAAGGGACATGCAAATGAATGAATGAATGTCCCTTCCATGCTCTCAGCTTGTCTTGACAGAAAAGGCGTCGGTATTGCCTGGTTATGCCCCTTCCATGATCTCAGCTTGTCTTGACAGAAAAGCCGTCGGTATTGCTGGTTATGTCCCTTCCATTCTCTCAGCTTGTCCTGATAGAAAAGCGGTCGGTATTGCCTGGTTATGTCCCTTCCATGCTATCAGCTTGTCCTGACAGAAAAGCGGTCGGTACTGCTGGTTATGCCCCTTCCATGCTCTCAGCTTGTCTTGACATAAATCTGTCGGTACTGCTGGTTATGCCCCTTCCATGCCACATTCTCTCCCATGGCTGTGTGTAATCACACGAGCTCCCGGCACGTGGGAGTCTACATCTTTTATGTAAGCATATTTTTCTTCACTTCATCCTCTACATTGAACTCTACCTCACGTTTCTTCTTTCAAGTCCGCAACAGGCCCCTCCTATCTCCCAGCTTCTCATATTTCTAGAATCTCGCCATCAAAAACAAACAGAAAATGTTCCCAAGATTTCAGAGATTGGCCAGGACATGGCCGGAACATGAGAACGTGATTCTAGACGTGGGGGGACGATGGTTTGTTGCCAAAAAAAAATGGCAGATGAGATGAAACAATCTATGTTCTTATTGGGGGGGGGGGGGGGGTAGGGAGAGAGATTTATTTTAAAACAGGAAGTTGGGAATAATTTACAGCTGGATGCTGGGAGTAAGCCAAGTTTCTTGAATCTGGTGTGTTTTATTTGCAGACATATGTCAGAAATATACTGATAGTAGAAATATATTGATAGTATGAATATACTGATAGTAAGAATATACTGACAGTAGGAATATACTGATAGTATGAACATGCTGATAGTCAGAAATATACTGATAGTAGAAATATATTGATAGTAAGAATATACTGATAGTAAGAATATACTGACAGTAGGAATATACTGATAGTATGAACATGCTGATAGTCAGAAATATACTGATAGTAGGAATATATTGATAGTAAGAATATAATGATAGTAGGAATATACTGATAGTAGGAATATATTGATGGTCATATACTGATAGTCATAAATATACTGATAGTCAGAAATGTACTGATAGTAGGAATATATTTATAGTAAGAATATACTGACAGTAGGAATATACTGATAGTAGATATATACTGATAGTAAGAATATACTAAAAGTAAGAATATACTGATAGTTGGAATATACTGATAGTAAGAATATACTGATAGGAATATATTGATAGTCAGGAATATACTGATAGCAAGAATATAGAGATAGTAGGAATATATTCCCCCGTGTGGTACCCGGGATCTGCAAAGAATAGGACCACTGTACCCTACCATGCATGATCGTAAAAGGCGACTAAGGAGGGTTCAGCATAGGGCCAGCAACCCTATCTGGTAAAAAACTATCAGACTGCTACAGAAACAGAAGCAAGGGAAAAAGCAAATGCAGGTGGAAGGAGAAATGCTTATCAGGAAACTGAGCCCATGAAGGTTGTGGATGAAAGCCAGCCACTGGAAGTCCCCAGCCCGACTGCAGACCTCCTGGAACCGAAACAAAAGATGCAAATAGGCAGCTGGAATGTAAGAACACTAAACCAGACTGGAAAACTAGCACAAACCATCAAGGAAATGCACAGATACAAACTAGACATACTAGGAATACAAGAAGCAAGATGGACAGGACAAGGCAGAAGGAAATTAACAACACAGCACACAGAAGATACAATAATATGGTCAGGTAAAGAAGATCTTCATGAAGGAGGAGTAGCATTGATTATAACAAAAGAAGCATCAAGAGCATTGCTGAAATGGACCCCAATAAATGAGAGATTATTATATGCACGGTTCAACTCAAGATTCACGAAGCTGTCTATTATAGTTTGTTATGCACCAACAGAAGCAGCTGAAGAGGAATTAAAAGAAGATTTTTACAACAGCCTCCAAGCCACAGTAGAAACAATACCCAAGCATGATATGCTACTCATCTTGGGCGACTTCAATGCAAAAGTAGGTGAAGGAAATGAAGATAGAAGAAGAATCATGGGAAGAGAAGGAATCGGAGAAATAAATGAAAATGGAGAAAGACTGTGCAGTTTCTGTGAAGAAAACTTGATGACCATCGGAGGGACAATTTTCCAACACAAAAACATCCATAAGGTGACTTGGAGGTCACCAGATAAAACCACAGAAAACCAAATCGATCACATACTAATAAACAACAAGTGGAAACGGTCACTACAAGATGTGCGAGCAAGGAAAGGAGCAGATATAGGAAGTGATCACAACCTTCTGGTAGCAAAAATAAAACTAAAATTAAGGAAAGCCAGAATCGGAGAACACAGAAAGATACATTTTGATACAAGAAAACTGATAGACCAGCAAACAAGAAATGAATTCTCAATAATACTTAAGAACCGCTTCAGTGTCCTACAAGATGAAGCAGAAATGTCCATATTAGAGTTCAATAAAACACTACAGGAAACAGCAAAAGAGGTGCTGGGATATCGGAAAAGGAGAAAAGAGGAATGGATAAGTGAGACCACATGGGAAAAGATAGAGCAAAGAAAAGAAATCAAGAAAAAATTACTGAACACCAAATCACAACGGCTTAAAGAACGAGTTTTAAGTAATTATGCACAAAAAGACAAAGAAGTGAAGGAATCATGCCGTCAAGATAAACGTCAATATTATGACAACTTAGCAGAAACAGCAGAGAAAGCAGCATATACAAATGACATGAAAACCATATATAAAATCACAAAGCAGATGACAGGTAACTTCAATACAAGATGTGAAAGTGCAGTAAGAACACAAAATGGACAACTGGTCAGTGGAGAAAGAGAAAAAATTGAAAGATGGAGGGAACACTTTAACACCCTACTAAACAGAACACAAGCAGCACAAGCAATAGATATACCTGAAGCAAAAGCGGAACTAAACATCAATACAGGACCAATAACAATAAATGAAGTAAAAGAGGCGATAAAGATGCTAAAATCAGACAGGGCACCAGGTGAAGATGAAGTGACTGCTGAGATGTTGAAAGCAGAAGAAACAGAAACACCAAAACAACTTTGCCGGATATTACAACAAATTTGGGATTTAGAAAAAGCCCCAGAGGAGTGGAAAACTGGTCTTATAGTAAAACTACCAAAGAAGGGTGACCTCAGAGATTGCGGGAACTGGAGAGGCATTACCCTACTGCCACTCACTAGTAAAGTATTTTGCAGAATAATCATCAACAGAATTGTACCAACACTTGAGGAAAAACTTCGGAAAGAGCAGGCAGGATTTAGGAAAGGAAGATCATGCATAGACCATATATTTGTACTTAGACAAATATTAGAACAGGCAAATGAGTGGCATAGCACAACATATGCATTATTCATAGATTTTGAGAAAGCCTTTGACAGTGTCAACAGAGATGCACTGTGGAAAATCCTAAGATGGCATGGCCTCCCCCATAAAATAGTTAATGTAATCAAAGCCCTATACGAGGGTTTTCAGTGCAAAGTTATCTGTGGAGAACATACCTCCAGCAGCTTTAGGGTACAAACAGGAGTGAAACAGGGATGTGTACTATCACCAACATTATTTATCTTGGCAGTAGACTGGTTAATGAAGGAGGCAACATCAGACAAACGCAGAGGATTACAATGGACCCTTGACACAGTGCTGGAGGACCTTGACTTTGCGGACGACATTTGTCTATTATCAAGCAGTCACAAAGATATGCAAGATAAAATAAACAAGTTAACCCAGAATGCAAACAACATAGGACTAAAGATCAATGTAGGAAAGACAAAGTTAATGAAGCAAAATGTGAACAACAGAAATGTACTCAGAGTAGATAACAAGTTAGTGGAGGAGGTCAACGAATTTGTATACCTTGGCAGCAGAGTAGTAGAAAATGGAGACAGCACAGAGGACATCAACAGCAGACTTACTAGAGCAAACCAGGCTTTTGCAATGCTACAGAATATATGGAAATCAAATAAACTAAGCATAAATATGAAAATCAGGATATTTAAGAGTAATGTTCTAAGTGTACTACTCTATGGAAATGAATGCTGGAAAATCACCAAAACCATAGAAAACAAGTTGAATTCTTTCCAGACTAAATGTTTACGTAGAAAAAAAAAAAAAAATATTTTGGCCAAACACCATAAGAAATAACATTTTATTGGCAGAAATGCAGATGAAACCACTGACAACAATTATTGAGGAAAGACGCTGGCGATGGTTGGGACATGTGCTCCGAATGACTGACAACTCACTACCAAAAATAGCACTAAGATGGACACCACAGGGGAGCAGAAGTAAGGGTAGACCAAAAGAGACATGGAGAAGAACAACAGAAAGGATGTTGAGCAATAGAGGGCTCACCTGGGCAAGAGCAGAAAAAAAGGCGAAAGACAGGCATTTGTGGAAAACCCTTGCGGAAGCCCCATGTGCCCTGGGCACTTAAGGTTCAGAGAGAGGAATATATTGACAGTAAGAATGTACTGATAGTAGGAATATATTGACAGGAATATACTGACAGTAAGAATGTACTGATAGTAGGAATATAGTGATAATAGGAATATACTGATAGTCAGAAATATAATGATAATCATAAATATACTGATAGTAGGAATATAGTGTTAATAGGAATATACTGATAGTCAGAAATATACTAATAATCAGAAATATACTGATAGTAGGATTATACTGATATTCAGAAATACAGTTGGAGAATATATCTTTGTTTAGAGAAATAAATAGTGATATATATATATATATATATATATATATATATATATATATATATATATATATATGATTAGAGAAATAAACACAGTAATATATATCTATGATTATAGAAATAAACACAGCGATATATATATATATATATATATATATATATATATATATATATATAGATATATATACTTTGAGAAATAAACACAATATATATATATATATATATATATATATATATTTTTTAGAGATGTAAACATAATGATATATATCTATGTTTAGAGAAATAAACACAGTGATATATATATGCTTAGAGAAATAAACACAATGATATATCTCTATGTTTAGAGAAACAAACATAGTGATATAGATCTATTTTTTTGAGAAATAAACATAGTGAAAGAATATGCAAACATTTTTTGGGTATAAGTATATATAAGACTAAATATTTACACATAGCCACTGCAGTAAAGCTGCAACAACAAAATGTTAAAACTATATAAAACAAAAGTCAGAACAGCTTTATTAATCAACTAACAGCTTTATTAATCTACTAACAGCTTTATTAATCTACTAACACACATTCATAATGTTTGGGATGCAGCTTGTTGCAAGTCGGACCTGAGTGCTCTCTTTTTTCTCTTACTTTGTTTTCCTTCTTGTTTGTTATAGATCATTCATGTGAATTTATATTTTATCTTATTTCCCTATTTCTTTGTCCTGTATGTTTTTCTATGATTAAGGCGTAAACTGAAATGTTACAACTGTGTGCATGTTAAGTAATAAAGCTCTTCCTACTTTGTCCAAAGTAATATGAAAATAAGATAAAAATAAAATATGGGAATAAGATAAAATATAAATTCTTATGAATGATATACAGCAAATAAGAATGAAAAAAATAGAAACAAAAATGTTTCAGTGAAGCAGTGGAGTACTTAATTGTGACTTGTAAGAAGCTGTGTACAGGAATGGGCATGGTAGAGTACTGTGAATTTTAAATGAGGACTTGTGATGTGTGATAGTAGGGTGATAGTGATAGTAGTAAATAGGGGTGGGAAAACAAAGACAAGAGAGAAAGGGGGATACTATAGTAGTCAACCCAAGAAAAGGGTGGACAGAACTGACCAGTATGCTTTGGGTAGAGGGCGTGTGTTCTAGTACAGTGAGGGTTCTAGGATATCTTCTTCTTCTTCGTTCGCTTCTACCACCAAGACCGCCCCGTGATCCTACTGAATTTACTTCTGTGGTACTTGATAAGGCCACAAGAGTTCATGTGGTCCCCGAGAGGTCCACAAGAGATCCCTGAGAGGACCACAGGAGGTTCGGAGTATCGCGGGGCTTGTATTTTCCGTGGGTCTCAGAAGCGGGATTGCGTGACACCGTGGTTTTCGTTGCACCAGTTTAATCTAGAGTTGGACTTTCTCAGTTCTGGAATATAAGTTGCAGGTGAAGAAAGAGCAGACCTTAGTAGAGAGGGAATATGATTGTGGAGAAAGGGAAATGTTACGTGTAGCTGAATTTCGAGTTCAGATTCAGACCATATTGTTCCTGCGTGCCATATTCCCGAATGTAGCAGTTCTCAAGCTCTAGGTTTCTTCCGTCATCAGAATGACATTGTTTAATAGCTGTTAGTAGAAAATCAGATTTGCCTCTGTGGTTAGGATTGTTGAAATGATTAGAGACGGGCTTAGAAGCATGCTGGGAGATGTCATAAAGATGTTTGTGTACGCGGTCACCTGATCTGAGACCAGTCTCTCCAGTACAAGTTATCATACACTTTTTGCAAATAATGGTATATATTACATTGCGGGACTCGCATGTGAATCCCTCACAGAGTTTGAAGTTTTGAGAAAAGTAATTGGTATCATTTCCCAGACTACAGCGCAGGTAACAAATCAAGGGCAGGTTATACATCGAGGGCAGTTAGTTTCTAATTCCAACAAATGCAGGATCCTGCTTAAAATGGGTGTGGATATCCTTAAGATTTGGTTCCAATTTGTAGTCTAGCAGGGGTAGATCAGAGAAGGTGTTTGTAGTCTAGCAGGGGTAGATCAGAGAAGGTGTTTGTAGTCTAGCAGGGGTAGATCAGAGAAGGTGTTTGTAGTCTAGCAGGGGTAGATCAGAGAAGGTGTTTGTAGTCTAGTAAGGTTAGATCAGAAAAGGTGTTTGTAGTCTAGTAAGGTTAGATCAGAGAAGGTGTTTGTAGTCTAGTAAGGTTAGATCAGAGGAGGTGTTTGTAG
This sequence comes from Achatina immaculata, assembly GCA_009760885.1. Classification (NCBI taxonomy): domain Eukaryota; kingdom Metazoa; phylum Mollusca; class Gastropoda; order Stylommatophora; family Achatinidae; genus Lissachatina; species Lissachatina immaculata. Next base: position 3,636,934 of record CM019714.1, read on the forward strand.
TCTAGTAGGGGTAGATCAGAGAAGGTGTTTGTAGTCTAGTAAGGTTAGATCAGAGAAGGTGTTTGTAGTCTAGTAAGGTTATATCAGAGAAGGTGTTTGTAGTCTAGCAGGGGTAGATCAGAGAAGGTGTTTGTAGTCTAGTAAGTTTAGATCAGAGAAGGTGTTTGTAGTCTAGTAAGGTTAGATCAGAGAAGGTGTTTGTAGTCTAGCAGGGGTAGATCAGAGAAGGTGTTTGTAGTCTAGCAGGGGTAGATCAGAGAAGGTGTTTGTAGTCTAGTAAGTTTAGATCAGAGAAGGTGTTTGTAGTCTAGTAAGTTTAGATCAGAGAAGGTGTTTGTAGTCTAGTAAGGTTAGATCAGAGGAGGTGTTTGTAGTCTAGTAAGGTTAGATCAGAGAAGGTGTTTGTAGTCTAGTAAGGTTAGATCAGAGAAGGTGTTTGTAGTCTAGTAAGGTTAGATCAGAGAAGGTGTTTGTAGTCTAGTAAGGTTAGATTAGAGAAGATATTGGTAGTCTAGTAAGGTTAGATCAGAGAAGGTGTTTGTAGTCTAGCAGGGGTAGATCAGAGAAGGTGTTATGAGTGCCAGGGTCGGGCTGTAGCAGTGGAAGATGGAGACAGAGAACTTTCTTAACATCTGGCCATGTGTGTGAAAAGGAAGCACTAATTTAACTCTGTCAGATGAAGTCACAGTTTTGTTTTGTGAACGTCTCTATGTGGCTCACTTTATGGACGCAGTTGAACGTTTTTTTCTGAGGGACTTTTCATGGATAGTGGCGATAAGGGAAAAATTCAAATAATTTGTTGGATCGATCAGAGTCATCCTGGGATAGGTGTCCAAGACGGAGGAGATGGGAGTATGGGAGATGAGAGTATGGGAGATGAGAGTATGGGAGATGGGAGTATGGGAGATGAGAGTATGGGAGATGAGAGTATGGGAGATGGGAGTATGGGAGATGAGAGTATGGGAGATGGGAGTATGGGAGATGAGAGTATGGGAGATGGGAGTATGGGAGATGGGAGATGAGAGTATGGGAGATGAGAGTATGGGAGATGGGAGTATGGGAGATGAGAGTATGGGAGTATGGGAGATGGGAGTATGGGAGATGAGAGTATGGGAGATGAGAGTATGGGAGATGGGAGTATGGGAGATGAGAGTATGGGAGATGGGAGTATGGGAGATGAGAGTATGGGAGTATGGGATGGAGTCCTTGCAAGTTTCAGGATGAGAGAAGGTGTAAAGTCGATGTGTATAGTTCTCAGTAGGTTTGTAGAACATAGAGGTTGGGGGGGGGGGAAGGTATCTAAGCACAACACACAAACAGCAACCACAATATGACACCAGCACCAAACTACAATATAACACCAGCACCAAACTGTAATATCACACCAGCACCAAACTACAATATAACGCCAGCAGCAAACTACAATATAACACCAGCAGCAAATTACAATATAACGCCAGCAGCAAACTACAATATAACACCAGCACCAAATTACAATATAACACCAGCAGCAAATTACAATATAACGCCAGCAGCAAACTACAATATAACACCAGCGCCAAATTACAATATAACACCAGCACCAAACTATAACACCAACAGCAAATAAACACAACATAAGCAGCAACTATAACTCCAGAGGCAACTATAAAATAACACCAGCAACAACTGCAAAATAACACCAGCAATAACTACAGTATAACACCAGCAGCAAATTACAAAATAACACCAGCAGCAAACTACAATATAACACCAGCAGCAAACTACAATATAACACCAACAGCAAATTACAATATAACACCAGCAGCAAACTACAATGTAACACAAGCACTAAATTACAATATAACACCAGCAGCAAACTATAATATAACACCAGTAGCAAATTAACAACATAAGCAGCAACTATAACTCCAGAAGCAACTACAAAATAACACCAGCAGCGACTACAGTATAACACTAGCAACAACTACAATATAACACCAGATACAACTATAATATAACACCAACAGCAACTATAATATAACACCAACAGCAACTACAATATAAAATCAGCGCAACTACAATATAACACCAGCAACAACTAAACACAGCATGAACAATGAATCAAGCATCATTAGCAACTCGCAGGTTTGGTCGTGGAAGCAGCATTTTATTTAGAAGAAATGTTCTTGAACTATCACAGCTGAAGTGAAACGTGTTGAAAATATGTTGAAGTGGATATATTTTGATATTATTTTGTTTGAATGGATATATTCATGGAAGAAATATCATTCCAGAACTTTCATCTCCACGATAGCTTATAGTGAAGAGCTGATGAACTAATAATAATAAAATATCTAGTTACGGTAAGCCTTTCAAAATTCAGTATTTTTAGATGATAAATGGTGGGACAAGCACAAATGTTTCAAAAATAGATATTTGAGAACAGTGTTCTGAAACTGACAAGCTGAAAACGACAGAATATCTAAAGTGTGCCGTAGAGGGCAGTGGCAGCTTGTCTGACTTGGTCACATAACACCATCAATGTGGTTCAGGCACTTGCACGGATAATGTAACAGCGTAGAAGTTGTGCTGGTGTAGAGATCAGTCATTTTTGTTGATTGACAGCTGTGATCTACACGTACCAATGGTTGCTCTGGATGCCTCGCAGGTATGCTGTGTGTGTGTGTGTGTGTGTGTGTGAGTTGTGCACGTTCTTTGTATTGCTCACATAAGCACAGAGACACTACAGTGTTCATGATTTGATCAGGGAAAGAAACTATGCTAGTGGTTTCTCTTTGTCTTTCCTTCAGTTTGTGTAGTTTCCACCACTAGCTTTGCCTAATCTAGATCCACTTTAAAATAAAACTGTCTGTCCTGTCTGGCTGTAACCTAGACCCACTTTAACAGAAAACTATCTGTCCTGTCTGCCTCTAACCTAGACCCACTTTAACAGAAAACTATCTGTCCTGTCTGGCTCTAACCTAGACCCACTTTAACAGAAAACTATCTGTCCTGTCTGGCTCTAATCTAGACCCACTTTAACAGAAAACTGTCTGTCCTGTCTAGCTCTAACCTAGACCCACTTTAACAGAAAACTCACACCCATTTTGAGTCCACCCCTCACTGACTCTGACTCAAAGCCTGACCCATTTTAAGACTTTGTTCTGAGGGTGAAAGAGCAGCCAGAAATAACAGTGTCAAGGGCATAGATGAGAAGACTTAGAACAGCTAGAAATAACAGTGTCAAGGGCATAGATGAGAAGACTTAGAACAGCTAGAAATAACAGTGTCAAGGGCATAGATGAGAAGACTTAGAACAGCTAGAAATAACAGTGTCAAGGGCATAGATGAGAAGACTTAGAGCAGCCAGAAATAACAGTGGCAAGGGCATAGATGAGAAGACTTAGAACAGCTAGAAATAACAGTGGCAAGGGCATAGATGAGAAGACTTAGAACAGCTAGAAATAACAGTGGCAAGGGCATAGATGAGAAGACTTAGAGCAGCCAGAAATAACAGTGGCAAGGGCATAGATGAGAAGACTTAGAGCAGGAGACAATAACTGACAGCATCTTTGAGAAGATTCAGACCAGGAGACAATGATTGACAGCATCTTTGAAAAGATTTAGACCAGAAGACAATGATTGACAGCATCTTTGAGAAGATTTAGACCAGGAGACAATGATTGACAGCATCTTTGAGAAGATTCAGACTAGGAGATAATGATTGACAGCATCTTTGAGAAGATTCAGACTAGGAGACAATGATTGACAGCATCTTGTCTTGTTTTACCATCAAGATATTGTGTGTTGATCCTGCTTAGTCAGCATTAGACTACATGATGATGATGATAATGATGATGATAGTACTGAAAAGGATCCAGATATAATGAAGAACTGTGGAAAAAAAAGTCTTGACCCACTTTTAGGCCATCTTATGTGGAATATTATGTTGTCTTGTTGCACTTCTGTAGTGATCTCAAACTTGTCTGTAATGTCTCTGAGTTATGTGACTGCATATGGATTTATACAGAATAGAGGTCTTAACTGTTTGTCTGAAATCTGAAATATGTGACATTTCATGGCCATTAATTACAAAATACCCCACTCATGGTGGGCCACATGAGACTTGCTTTCTGCAGCATTTGTGAGGACGTTTCATTGTCGTTAATTATGTTTCACTTGTGAAGGGCCACACATCATTTGTTTCATGTAATGTTTGTGAGGACGTTTCATTGTCGTTAATTATGTTTCACTTGTGAAGGGCCACACATCATTTGTTTCATGTAATGTTTGTGAGGACGTTTCATTGTCGTTAATTATGTTTCACTTGTGAAGGGCCACACATCATTTGTTTCATGTAATGTTTGTGAGGACATTTCATGCCTGTTAATTACAGTATGTTTCACTTATGAAGAACCACACATCATTTGTTTATATAATGTTTGTGAGGAGATTTTGTGGCCATTAATCATACAATGCTTCACTCATGAAGGACCACATATCTTTTGTTTCATGTAATGTTTGTGAGGAGATTTTGTGGCCATTAATCATACAATGCTTCACTCATGAAGGACCACATATCTTTTGTTTCATGTAATGTTTGTGAGGAGATTTTGTGGCCATTAATCATACAATGCTTCACTCATGAAGGACCACATATCTTTTGTTTCATGTAATGTTTGTGAGGAGATTTTGTGGCCATTAATCATACAATGCTTCACTCATGAAGGGCCACATATCTTTTGTTTCATGTAATGTTTGTGAGGAGATTTCATGGCCATTAATCATACAATGCTTCATTTGTGACAGGCCACATGAGATATGTTTTTTTTGTCATGTATGTGGAGAATGTTTTGTCATGTATGTGGAGAATGTTTTGTCATGTATGTGGAGAATTGTTTGTCATGTGTGTGGAGAATGTTTTGTCATGTATGTGGAGAATGTTTTTGTCATGTATGTGGAGAATTGTTTGTCATGTATGTGGAGAATGTTTTGTCATGTATGTGGAGAATGTTTTGTCATGTATGTGGAGAATGTTTTGTCGTGTATGTGGAGAATTGTTTGTCGTGTATGTGGAGAATTGTTTGTCGTGTATGTGGAGAATTGTTTGTCATGTATGTGGAGAATTGTTTGTCGTGTATGTGGAGAATAGATGGAATCATTTACAGTTAAGAAGATTAAATCATGTATAGATGGAATCATTTACAGTTAAGAAGATTAAATCATGTATAGATGGAATCATTTACAGTTAAGAAGATTAAATCATGTATAGATGGAATCATTTACGGTTAAGAAGATTAAATCATGTATAGATGGAATCATTTACGGTTAAGAAGATTAAATCATGTATAGATGGAATCATTTACAGTTAAGAAGATTAAATCATGTATAGATGGAATCATTTACAGTTAAGAAGATTAAATCATGTATAGATGGTATCATTTACAGTTACGTAGATTAAATCAAGAAATGAGACAGTCAATATTATTTGTCACATCAAGAAATGAGACAGTCAGTATTGCTGGTCACATCAAGAAATGAGACAGTTAATATTGTTGGTCACATCAAGAAATGAGACAGTTAATATTGTTGGTCACATCAAGAAATGAGACAGTTAATATTGTTGGTCATATCAAGAAATGAGACAGTTAATATTGTTGGTCACATCAAGAAATGAGACAGTTTTCTATCATTCACATTACAGTAAATTAAATCATGTATAGAAAATATAATTCTCAGTACAGTAGATTAAATCAACTATACAAAGTATAATTCACATTACAGTAGATTAAATCACATATACAAAGTATAATTCACAGTACAGCAGATTAAGTAATCAATACAATCAGTATACATATCTTACACTGGTTACTTATTTGGGCAAAAATCAGTCAATCAGTCAGTCAATCAATCAGAGCTGAGTAGTTCAGGCATTTGGACTGATGAATTTGCAACTGATGTTATCACTTCATGTAAATTAAATGTTAAAGTACTGGTGGCAGAATGTTGTCATGTAGCACTTCTGCTGTGACCTCAAACTTGTCTGTAATATCTCTGAGTTATGTGACTGCACATGGACCTCTGGAGTACAGAGTTCTTAAGTTATTGAGAAGATATTGTTGTACATGGCAATCTTTCATAACGAATTTATGCCACGATTTGTTCAATTCTGTGCTTTCAGCCCCCCCCCCCCCCCAATTCTGTGTGGATTATAGTGATTTCTTTGTTATGTTCTTTTCTTTCACTGTTTGTTAGAGAGAGAAGAATGCCGATTCTATCTCGTCATGTATTTGAAATGTAGGCATTGCGTAACTTGGGATCAACTATTGTGATTACAGCTGAAACTGCAATAGAATAATAGAGTTCTTATTCTCCAAATCCTGACTATCCATATAATGGCAAACTCCATAGCCAGCACAAACAGATATTTTACATCTCATATCAGCCATCTTTTTTCTTTCATTTGGAGCATTTCATTATTTATTCTGTTGCTGTTCAAACTTGATAAAATACACACATACATACATACATACATATGTACAATACATACATAAATATATCGAGCCATTGCAGCTTCTTCTTGCAGTGCAGGCAAGACTTGTCCCTGTTCCTCTCTTTTCTTAGTCTTCTCCTGCCATGTGTCCATGTTGGGGGCTCCTCTCTTTCAGGTTGTCATGGCATCGTATATAAACAAAAAACAAAACTATTTCTTGTCCTTTATTTATCTGAAAGTACAGTGTCAGAAAGTTAGAAATTGCCCATCATCTGTGTGAAGAATACTGCAGTTTTCATTGGCTGCTGTGCTGTAAACAAAATACCACAATAATACCAAAATAACACCACAAAATATATTTCTGGTCCTTGACCAATTCTAAGCCATGCTAATGATTTTTGTGTTATTCATCCTTTTGACAATACATCAGTATTTTTGTGTTATTCATCCTTTTGACAATACATCAATATTTTTGTGTTATTCATCCTTTTGACAATACATCAGTATTTTTGTGTTATTCATCCTTTTGACAATACATCAATATTTTTGTGTTATTTATCCTGTTGACAATACATCAGTATTTTTGTGTTATTCATCCTTTTGACAATACATCAGTATTTTTGAGTTGTTCATCCTTTTGGCAATACATCAATATTTTTGTGTTATTCATCCTTTTGACAATACATCAGTATTTTTGAGTTATTCATCCTTTTGACAATACATCAATATTTTTGTGTTATTTATCCTGTTGACAATACATCAGTATTTTTGTGTTATTCATCCTTTTGACAATACATCAGTATTTTTGAGTTGTTCATCCTGTTGACAATACATCAATATTTTTGAGTTGTTCATCCTGTTGACAATACATCAATATTTTTGAGTTGTTCATCTTTTTGACAATACATCAGTATTTTTGACATATTTTGACACACTTTATTGTTTTGTTTCTTGTGTTACTCTTGATGCTGATAATTGTGAAGATCTTAATGCATTGTTTCACTTTGCAATGCATAATGTAATGTTTCTAATCAGACACTTTACAATGTAATGTTTTCATTCACCCATCTTACAACAGTAATGTTTCAACTCATTTATCTTACACAGAAATGTAGTGTTTTCACTGATTTTACAACACACAATGTAATATTTCTTCTCATAAGCATACAACATGTAATTCAATGTTTCCCTTTGGTCATCATGCAATACTTAATATGATTTATCTCCTAACACTTACTTCAACATATAATGTAATGTTTGTCCTAACACATCATACATAATGTAATGTTTGTTCTAACACATCATACATAATGTAATGTTTGTCCTAACACATCATACATAATGTAATGTTTGTCCTAACAGATCATACATAATGTAATGTTTGTCCTAACACATCATACATAATGTAATGTTTGTCCTAACACATCATACATAATGTAATGTTTATCTTGCCTTGACCAGGAGCTGGTTGGAAACTCAGCTCAGCAGCGGAACTGGAGAGGGATTGTCATCGCTTTGCTTGTCATCCTCATTGTTTGTGCTCTTATTGTCACTGCAGTCATCATCGCCACACCCAGTAAGTTATTGTTGTCACTGGTCCTGATGTTATCTCAGAGGGGCAACTTCTTGATGTTTATCAGAATGTGACAAATTCATGATAGGTATGATTGAGACAAGTTCTTGATGTTTATCAGAATGTGACAAATTCATGATAGGTATGATTGAGACAAGTTCTTGATGTTTATCAGAATGTGACAAATTCATGATAGGTATGATTGAGACAAGTTCTTGATGTTTATCTGAATGTGACAAATTCATGATAGGTATGACTGAGACAGGTTCTTGATGTTTATCTGAATGTGACAAATTCATGATAGGTATGACTGAGACACGTTCTTGGTGTTTATCTGAATGTGACAAATTCATGATAGGTATGATTGAGACAAGTTCTTGATGTTTATCTGAATGTGACAAATTCATGATAGGTATGACTGAGACAGGTTCTTGGTGTTTATCTGAATGTGACAAATTCATGATACTTGTGACCAGACATGTTCTTGCTGTTGCATCATAAACCCAAACTGTTTTTTGAAGCAACACACAAAGAACAAAAGAACATGAAATGTAAGCACTTGAAGAGGAAACAGAAAAATATTACCTACAGTCTGATCATTTGAAAGATCAGGTATATGCTCTTTCAAGCTGGGAGTGATCTAACAATCAAATGTAAACTTGGGGTGATCTAACTGTAAACTTGGGGTGATCTAACTGTAAACTTGGAGTGATCTAGCAGTCAGCTGTAAACTTGGAGTGATCTAACAGTCAGCTGTAGAATTAGGGTGATCTAACAGTAAACTTGGAGTGATCTAACAGTCATGTGTAAAATTGGAGTGATCTAACAGTTATGTGAAAATTGGAGTGATCTAACCGTCAGCTGTAAACTTGGAGTGATCTAATAGTCAGCTGCAAATTGGAGTGATCTAATAGTCAGTTGCAAACTTGGAGTGATCTAATAGTAAACTGTAAATTTGCAGTGATCTAACTGTAAACCTGCAGTGATCTAATTGTAAACTGTAAACTTGGAGTGATCAAATAGTCAACTGTAAACTTGGAGTGATCTAATAGTCGACTGTAAACTTACAGTGAACTAATAGTCAAATGTAAAATTGAAGTGATCTAACTGTAAACTTGGAGTGATCTAATAGTCAGCTGTAAACTTGGAATGATCTAACTGTAAACATGGAGTGATCTAACAGTCAACTGTAAACTTGGAGTGATCTAACTGTAAACTTGGAGTGATCAAATAGTCAGCTGTAAACTAGGAGCTATCTAACTGTGAACTTGGAGTGATCTAATAGTCAATTGCAAATTTGGAGTGATCTAAGTGTAAACTTGGAGTGATCTAACAGTAAACTTGGAGTGATGTAATAGTCAACTGTAAACTTGGAGTGATTTAACAGTAAACTTGGAGTGATGTAATAGTAAACTGTAAACTTGGAGTGATCTAACAGTAAACTTGGAGTGATGTAATAGTAAACTGTAAACTTGGAGTGATTTAATAGTCAACTGTAAACATTCCATGATCTAATAGTAAACTGTAAACTTGGAGTGATCTAATAGTAAACTGTAAACTTGGAGTGATCTAATAGTCAACTGTAAAATTGGAGTGATATAAATGTAAACCTGGAGTGATCTAATAGTCATTTGTAATCATGCAGTGAACTAATAGTCAGCTGCAAACTTGGAGTGATCTAACTGTAAACTTGGAGTGATCTAATAGTCAACTGTAAACTTCGAGTGATCTAATAGTCAACTGCAAACTTGGAGTGATCTAACTGCAAACTTGGAGTGATCTAACAGTCAACTGCAAACTTGGAGTTATCTAATAGTAAACTGTAAACATGGAGTGATATAATAGTCAACTGTTAACATGCAGTGATCTAATAGTAAAATGTAAACATGGAGTGATATAATAGTCAACTGTAAACCTGCAGTGATCTAATAGTAAAATGTAAACTTGGAGTGATCTATTAATCAACTGTAAAATTGAAGTGAACTAATAGTCAACTGTAAAATTGGAATGATCTAACTGTAAACTTGGAGTGATCTAACTGTAAACATTGAGTGATCTAATAGTCAATTGTAAACCTGCAGTGATCTAACTGTAAACTTGCAGTGATCTAATAGTCAACTGCAAACTTGGAGTGATCTAACTGTAAACTTGGAGTTATCTAATAGTCAAATGTAAACTTGGAGTGATCTAACAGTCAACTGTAAACTTGGAGTGATGTAATAGTGAACTGTAAACTTGGAGTGATCTAGCTGAAAACTTGGAGTGATCTAACTATACACTTGGGCTCTCTCTCTCCGAACCTTAAGTGCCCAGGGCACATGGGACTTCCGCAAGGGTTTTCCACAAATGCCTGTCCTTCGCCTTTTTTTCTGCTCTTACCCAGGTGAGCCCTCCATTGCTCAACATCCTTTCTGTTGTTCTTATCCATGTCTCTTTTGGTCTACCCTTACTTCTGTTCCCCTGTGGTGTCCATCTTAGTGCTATTTTTGGTAGTGATTCATTCGGAGCACATGTCCCAACCATCGCCAGCGTCTTTCCTCAATAATTGTTGTCAGTGGCTTCATCTGCATTTCTGTCAATAAGATGTTATTTGTTATGGTGTTTGGCCAGAATATTTTCCTAATTCTTCATAAACATTTAGTCTGGAAAGAATTCAACTTGTTTTCTATGGTTTTGGTGATTTTCCAGCATTCATTTCCATAGAGTAGTACACTTAGAACATTACTCTTAAATATCCTCATTTTCATATTTATGCTTAATTTTTTTTTTGATTTCCATATAGTCTGCAGCACTGCAAAAGCCTGGTTTGCTCTAGTAAGTCTGCTGTTGATGTCCTCTGTGCTGTCTCCATTTTCTACTACTCTGCTGCCAAGGTATACAAATTCGTTGACCTCCTCCACTAACTTGCTATCTACTCTGAGTACATTTCTATTGTTCACATTTTGCTTCATTAACTTTGTCTTTCCTACATTTATCTTTAGTCCTATGTTGTTTGCATTCTGAGTTAGCTTGTTTATTTTATCTTGCATATCTTTGTGACTGCTTGATAATAGACAAATGTCGTCTGCAAAGTCAAGGTACTCCAGCACTGTGTCAGGGGTCCATTGTAATCCTCTGCGTTTGTCTGATGCTGCCTCCTTCATTAACCAGTCTACTGCCAAGATAAATAATGTTGGTGATAGTACACATCCCTGTTTCACTCCTGTTTGTACCCTAAAGCTGCTGGAAGTATGTTCTCCACAGATCACTTTGCACTGAAAACCCTCATATAGGGCTTTGATTACATTTACTATCAACTGTAAACATGCAGTGATCTAATAGTCAGCTGCAAACTTGGAGTGATCTAACTGTAAACTTGGAGTGATCTAATAGTCAACAGTAAACTTGAAGTGATCTAACAGTCAACTGTAAAATGGAGTGATCTAACAGTCAACTGTAAACTTGGAGTGATCTAACAGTCAACTGTAAACTTGGAGTAATATAACTGTAAACTTGGAGCGATCTAACAGTCAACTGTAAACTTGGAGTGATGTAATATTGAACTGTAAACTTGGAGTGATCTAGCTGTAAACTTGGAGAAATCTAACTATAACTTGGAGTAATCTAACTGTAAACATATAGTGATCTAACTGTAAACTTAGAGTGATCTAACTATAAACTTGGACTGATCTAACTGTAAACTTGGACTGATCTAACAGTCAGTTGTAAACTTGGAGTGATCTAACAGTCATCTGTAAACTTGGAGTGATCTAACTGTAAACTTGGAGTGATCAAACTATAAACTTGGAGTGATCTAACAGTCATCTGCAAACTTTGACTGATCTAACTGTAAACTTGGACTTATTTAACAATCAACTGTAAACTTGGGGTGATGTAACAGTCATCTGTAAACTTGGAGTGATCTAACTGTAAACATGGACTGATCTAACAGTGAATTATAAACTTGTGATGATCTTCCATTCAACTGTAAACTTGGAGTGATCTAACAGCTGCAAATTTGACTGTAAATTTGCAGTTATCTAACTGTAACTTTGGGGTATCTAACTGTAAACTTGGAGCAATCTAACTGTAAACTTGGAGTCATCTAACAGTCATCTGTAAACTTGGACTGACCTAACAATCAACTGTAAACTTGATCTGATCTAACAGTCAATTATAATCTTGGAGTTATCTAACTTTAAACTTCTAGTGATCTAACTGTAAACTTGGAGTGATCTAACTCTAGATTTGGAGTGATCTAACTGTAAACTTGGAGTGATCTAACTGTAAACTTGGAGTGATATAACTGTAAACTTGGGGTGATCTAACAATGAACTGTAAACTTGGAATGATCTAACTATAAACTTGAAGTGATCTAACTGTATGTTCTAACATTTTGCTGTAAACTTGGGGTGATCTAACAGTTAGCTGCAAATTTGACTGTAAATTTGCAGTTATCTAACTGTAAATTTGGAGTTATCGAACTGTAAATTTGGAGTTATCTAACTGTAAATTTGGAGTGATCTAACTGTAAACCTGGAGTCATCTAACAGTCAGCTGTAAACTTGATCTGATCTAACAGTCATTTGTAATCTTGGAGTTATCTAAATTTAAACTTCTAGTGATCTAACTGTAAACTTGGAGTGATCTAACTCTAGATTTGGAGTGATCTAACTGTAAACTTGGAGTGATCTAACTGTAAACTTGGAGTGATATAACTGTAAACTTGGGGTGATCTAACAATGAACTGTAAACTTGGAATGATCTAACTATAAACTTGAAGTGATCTAACTGTATGTTCTAACATTTTGCTGTAAACTTGGGGTGATCTAACAGTTAGCTGCAAATTTGACTGTAAATTTGCAGTTATCTAACTGTAAATTTGGAGTTATCGAACTGTAAATTTGGAGTTATCTAACTGTAAATTTGGAGTGATCTAACTGTAAACCTGGAGTCATCTAACAGTCAGCTGTAAACTTGATCTGATCTAACAGTCATTTGTAATCTTGGAGTTATCTAAATTTAAACTTACAGGGATCTAACTGTAAACTTGGAGTGATAAAATGTAAATTTGGAGTGATCTAACTGTAAACTTGGGGTGATCTAACAGTCATCTGTAAACTTGGAGTGATCTAACAATCAGCTGTAAATTTGGAGTGATCTGAATCTAAACTTGTAGTCATCTAATAGTCATCTGTAAACTTGGGGTGATCTAACAGTCAGCTGTAAATTTTAAGTAATCTAACTGTAAAATTGGAGTGATCTAACAGTGAACTGTAAACTTGGAGTGATATAACAGTGAACTGTAAACTTGGGGTGATCTAACAGTCAAATGTAAACTTGTAGTGATCTAAAAGTCAGTTGAAAACTTGGGGTGATCTAACAGTGAACTGTAAACTTGGGGTGATCTAACAGTCTGCTGTAAAGTTAGGGTGATCTAACAGTTGGCTGTAAACTTGGGGTGATCTAACAGTTGGCTGTAAACTTGGGGTGATCTAACAGTTGGATGTAAACTTGGAGTGATCTAATAGTTGGCTGTAAACTTGGGGTGATCTATCAGTTGGCTGTAAACTTGTGGTGATGTTGCAATCAGCTGTAAACTTGGGGTGATCTAACAGTTAGATGTAAACTTGGGGTGATCTAACAGTCAACTGTTAACTTGTAGTGATCTAATAGTCAACTGTAAACCTTTAGTGATTTAGCTGAAAACTGAGTGATCTAACTATAAAAAGTGGACTGATCTAACTGTAAACTTGTAGTAATATAGCTATAAACCTGGACTGATCTAACTGTAAACTTGGAGTAATCTAACTGTAAACATATAGTGATCTAATTGTAAATTTGGAGTGATGTAACTATAAACTTGGACTGATTTAACTGTAAACTTGGAGTAATCTAACTGTAAAGATATAGTGATCGAACTGTAAAAATATAGTGATCTAACTATAAACTTGGACTGATCTATTTGTAATCTTGGACTGATCTAACCATCATTTGTAAACATGGAGTTATCTAACAGTCATCTGTAAACTTGGAGTGATCTAACTGTAAACTTGGTTTGATCTAACTGTAAACTTAGAGTGATCTAACTGTAAACTTGGAGTGATCTAACAGTCATCTGCAAACTTGGAGTGATCTAACTTTAAAGTTGGAGTGATCTAACAGACATCTGTAAAATTGGAGTGATCTAACTATTAACTTGGAGTGATCTAACTGTAAACTTGGAGTGATCTAACAGTCATCTGCAAACTTGGAGTGATCTAACTTTAAAGTTGGAGTGATCTAACAGACATCTGTAAACTTGGAGTGATCTAACTATTAACTTGGAGAGATCTAACTGTAAACTTGGAGAGATCTAACTGTAAACTTGGAGAGATCTAACTGTAAACTTGGAGTGATCTAACTGTAAAACTTGGACTCATCTAACTTTAAACTTGGACTGATCTAACAGTCAACTGTAAACCTGGCATGATGTAACAGTCATCTAGAAACTTGGAGTTATCTTACTGTAAATTTGGGGTGATCTAACTGTAAACTCGGAGTGATCTAACTGTAAACTTGGAGTGATATGACTGTAAACTTGGGGTGATCTAACAGTCAACTGTAAACTTGGAGTGATCTAACTTTAAAGTTGGAGTGATCTAACAGACATCTGTAAAATTGGAGTGATCTAACTATTAACTTGGAGTGATCTAACTGTAAACTTGGAGTGATCTAACAGTCATCTGCAAACTTGGAGTGATCTAACTTTAAAGTTGGAGTGATCTAACAGACATCTGTAAACTTGGAGTGATCTAACTATTAACTTGGAGAGATCTAACTGTAAACTTGGAGAGATCTAACTGTAAACTTGGAGAGATCTAACTGTAAACTTGGAGTGATCTAACTGTAAAACTTGGACTCATCTAACTTTAAACTTGGACTGATCTAACAGTCAACTGTAAACCTGGCATGATGTAACAGTCATCTAGAAACTTGGAGTTATCTTACTGTAAATTTGGGGTGATCTAACTGTAAACTCGGAGTGATCTAACTGTAAACTTGGAGTGATATGACTGTAAACTTGGGGTGATCTAACAGTCAACTGTAAACTTGGAGTGAATTACTGTAAACTTGGAGTGATCTAACTGTACATTTGGAGTGATCTAACTGTAAACTTGGAATGATCTAACTGTAAACATGGACTGATCTAACAGTGAATTATAAACTTGTGATGATCTTCCATTCAACTGTAAACTTGGAGTGATCTAACAGTTAGCTGCAAATTTGGGGTGATCTAACAGTCAGCTGTAAACCTGGACTGATCTGACTGTAAATTTACAGTTATCTAACTGTAACTTTGGGGTATTTAACTGTAAACTTGGAGTAATCTAACTGTAAACTTGGAGTCATCTAACAATCATCTGTAAACTTGGACTGACCTAACAATCAGCTGTAAACTTGATCTGATCTAACAGTCAATTATAATCTTGGAGTTATCTAACTTTAAACTTCTAGTGATCTAACTGTAAACTTGGAGTGCTCTAACTCTAGATTTGGAGTGATCTAACTGTAAACTTGGGGTGATCTAACAGTCATCTGTAAACTTGGAGTGATCTAACAGTCAGCTGTAAAATTGGAGTGATCTAACTCTAAACTTGGGGTGATCTAACAGTCATCTGTAATCTTGGGGTGATCTAACAATAAGCTGTAAATTTGAAGTGATCCAACTGTAAACTTGGAGTGATCTAACAGTCATCTGTAAAGTTGGAGTGATCTAACAGTCAGCTGTAAACTTGGAGTGATCTAACAGTGAACTGTAAACTTGGAGTGACCTAACTCTAAACTGGGAGTGATCTAACAGTCATCTGTAAACTTGGATTGATCTAACAGTAAACTGTAATCTTGGCGTGATCTAAAAGTGAACTGTAAACATGGGGTGATCTAACAGTGAACTGTAAACTTCACGTGATCTAACAGTGAACTGTAAACTTGGAGTGATCTAACAGTCAGTTGTAAACTTGGAGTGATCTAACAGTCAACTGTAAACTTGGAGTGATCTAACAGTCAACTGTAAACTTGGAGTGATCTAACTGAAAACATGGGGTGATCTGACAGTTAGCTGCAAACTTGGAATGATCTAGCAATCAGCTGTAAACTTTAGGTGATCTAACTGTCAGCTGTAATTTGGAGTGATCTAACAGTCACCAGTAAACTTGGGGTGATCTAGAAACCAGCTGTGAACTTTGGGTGATCTAACAGTCAGCTGTAAACTTGGGGTGATCTTACAGATGTCTGTTAACTTGGGGTGATCTAGCAATCAGCTGTGAACTTGGGGTATTCTAACAGTCATCTGTAAACTTGGGGTGATCTAACATTGGCTGTAAACTTGGGGTGATCTAACAATTGTCTGTAAACTTGGGGTGATCTAGAAATCAGCTGTAATCTTGCTGTAGGTGAAGGTCACTTGTTTGATCAGTGTCTTGTATTTTCTACTTTGTTCATGTGGTCTAAAGGTCCAAAGGTCAGCTTGTTGTCAGTTTTTTAATTCTGTGTGGGTATGGAAATCATGACATGTGAGGTTTTTTTATTCTGTGTGGGTATGGAAATCATGACACGTGATTTTATCTGGTTTGTTTAATATTTTGGAGGTCATGACATGTAATTTTATGTTGTTTTTCATTTTTACATCCGAAGGTCATAAAGTGTGATTTTGTCTACTTTATTTTACGTCTGGAGATCACGACTTTTTAAAATCAGATTTATATTACAATACATCAAGAGATCATGACATATTTGGGGTGAGGTTTATATTACATAAAGAGCTCATGGCATATTCTGTCAGGTTTACTTTACATCAGGAGATCTGTATCAGGAGATCATGACTTATGTTTTTATTTATCTGTATCAGGAGATCATGACTTATGTTTTTATTTATCTGTATCAGGAGATCATGACTTATGTTTTTATTT
Organism: Achatina immaculata; assembly: GCA_009760885.1. Taxonomy (NCBI): domain Eukaryota; kingdom Metazoa; phylum Mollusca; class Gastropoda; order Stylommatophora; family Achatinidae; genus Lissachatina; species Lissachatina immaculata. The sequence continues at coordinate 3,653,912 of CM019714.1, forward strand.
ATCTGTATCAGGAAATCGTGACTTATGATTTTATTTATTTTATCTATGGCAGGAGACATGACACATGATTGTGCCTGTTTTATGTACATGAGAAGATCAACACAAGTTTTGTTTGGTTTACTTACAGGAGAAGATTTAGAGAATTTAGGTGAAAAATTCACATTTGATGACTACCTCAAACATGAACTGCGGCCTGCGGCGTTCTCGGCTCACTGGATTCCTGGTAAGTGTCAGACATCTACAGCTGGTTCAAACAGTCATGATGAGCAGTGTTTTCTGTGCTAACATTGTATCCTCCTGCATGTATTTAAATATTTTTGTAAAACACAGATATGAGGCTGAAGGAAATGAAAGTTAGAAAATGTAAATAAAATTTCCAAAATAACAGACAGAAACCCCTTAGTAGTACCGACTGTTAGCACCGATATAGGCATTGCCAGTGTGCTACCATCGCTAAGCAGCAAGCTGAGAATAGCACATGTCAAGATGGTGACTACATTGCAAACATACTTCAAGGAAGAAGTATGTCCTGACATCTGATTCATGTCTGCCAAAGGCCCTAAAACCATTGGACATACACCGTGAAATATTTGTGATGTAAGATAATGACTGAATGCACAAAGCTCAAGTTCAGAACTAGCTTATGAAGCTCATACAAGCTTACACATAACCGACTGTCCTGGGCAGACACACAAGCTTACATAGCACTGACTGTCCTGGACAGACACACAAGCTTACACAGCACTGACTGTTATGGGCAGACACAAGCTTACACAGCACTGACTGTCCTGGGCAGACACACAAGCTTACACAGCATCGACTGTCCTGGGAAGACACAAAAGCTTACACAGCACCGACTGTCCTGGGGTGATCTAGCAATCAGCTGTGAACTTGGACTGATCTAAAAGTCAGCTGTAAACTTCGGGTGATCTAACGGTCTGCTGTAAACTTGGCGTGATCTAGCAATCAGCTGTAAACTTGGGGTGATCTAACAGTTGGCTATAAACTTGGGGTGTTCTAACAGTTGACTGTAAACTTGGGGTGATCTAACAGTTGGCTGTAAACTTGAGGTATTCTAACAGTCATCTGTAAACTTGGGGTGATCTAACAGTTGGCTGTAAACTTGGGGTGATCTAACAATTGTCTGTAAACTTGGGGTGATCTAGAAATCAGCTGTAATCTTGCTGTAGGTGAAGGTCACTTGTTTGATCAGTGTCTTGTATTTTCTACTTTGTTCATGTGGTCTAAAGGTCCAAAGGTCAGCTTGTTGTCAGTTTTTTAATTCTGTGTGGGTATGGAAATCATGACATGTGAGGTTTTTTTATTCTGTGTGGGTATGGAAATCATGACACGTGAGGTTTTTTTATTCTGTGTGGGTATGGAAATCATGACATGTGATTTTATCTGGTTTGTTTAATATTTTGGAGGTCATGACATGTAATTTTATGTTGTTTTTCATTTTTACATCCGAAGGTCATAAAGTGTGATTTTGTCTACTTTATTTTACGTCTGGAGATCACGACTTTTTAAAATCAGATTTATATTACAATACATCAAGAGATCATGACATATTTGGGGTGAGGTTTATATTACATAAAGAGCTCATGGCATATTCTGTCAGGTTTACTTTACATCAGGAGATCTGTATCAGGAGATCATGACTTATGTTTTTATTTATCTGTATCAGGAGATCATGACTTATGTTTTTATTTATCTGTATCAGGAGATCATGACTTATGTTTTTATTTATCTGTATCAGGAAATTGTGACTTATGATTTTATTTATTTTATCTATGGCAGGAGACATGACACATGATTGTGCCTGTTTTATGTACATGAGAAGATCAACACAAGTTTTGTTTGGTTTACTTACAGGAGAAGATTTAGAGAATTTAGGTGAAAAATTCACATTTGATGACTACCTCAAACATGAACTGCGGCCTGCGGCGTTCTCGGCTCACTGGATTCCTGGTAAGTGTCAGACATCTACAGCTGGTTCAAACAGTCATGATGAGCAGTGTTTTCTGTGCTAACATTGTATCCTCCTGCATGTATTTAAATATTTTTGTAAAACACAGATATGAGGCTGAAGGAAATGAAAGTTAGAAAATGTAAATAAAATTTCCAAAATAACAGACAGAAACCCCTTAGTAGTACCGACTGTTAGCACCGATATAGGCATTGCCAGTGTGCTACCATCGCTAAGCAGCAAGCTGAGAATAGCACATGTCAAGATGGTGACTACATTGCAAACATACTTCAAGGAAGAAGTATGTCCTGACATCTGATTCATGTCTGCCAAAGGCCCTAAAACCATTGGACATACACCGTGAAATATTTGTGATGTAAGATAATGACTGAATGCACAAAGCTCAAGTTCAGAACTAGCTTATGAAGCTCATACAAGCTTACACATAACCGACTGTCCTGGGCAGACACACAAGCTTACATAGCACTGACTGTCCTGGACAGACACACAAGCTTACACAGCACTGACTGTTATGGGCAGACACACAAGCTTACACAGCACTGACTGTCCTGGGCAGACACACAAGCTTACACAGCATCGACTGTCCTGGGAAGACACAAAAGCTTACACAGCACCGACTGTCCTGGGCAGACACACAAGCTTACACAGCACTGACTGTCCTGGGCAGACACACAGGCTTACACAGCACTGACTGTCCTGGGTAGACACAAGCTTACACAGCATTGACTGTCCTGGGCAGACACACAAGCTTACATAGCACCGACTGTCCTGGACAGACACTCATGCTTACACAGCACTGACTGTCCTGGCCAGACACACAAGCTTACATAGCACCGACTGTCCTGGACAGACACTCACGCTTACACAGCACCAACTGCTGTAGGTGAAGGTCACTTGTTTGATCAGTGTCTTGTATTTTCTACTTTGTTCATGTGGTCTAAAGGTCCAAAGGTCAGCTTGTTGTCAGTTTTTTAATTCTGTGTGGGTATGGAAATCATGACATGTGAGGTTTTTTTATTCTGTGTGGGTATGGAAATCATGACACGTGAGGTTTTTTTATTCTGTGTGGGTATGGAAATCATGACATGTGATTTTATCTGGTTTGTTTAATATTTTGGAGGTCATGACATGTAATTTTATGTTGTTTTTCATTTTTACATCCGAAGGTCATAAAGTGTGATTTTGTCTACTTTATTTTACGTCTGGAGATCACGACTTTTTAAAATCAGATTTATATTACAATACATCAAGAGATCATGACATATTTGGGGTGAGGTTTATATTACATAAAGAGCTCATGGCATATTCTGTCAGGTTTACTTTACATCAGGAGATCTGTATCAGGAGATCATGACTTATGTTTTTATTTATCTGTATCAGGAGATCATGACTTATGTTTTTATTTATCTGTATCAGGAGATCATGACTTATGTTTTTATTTATCTGTATCAGGAAATTGTGACTTATGATTTTATTTATTTTATCTATGGCAGGAGACATGACACATGATTGTGCCTGTTTTATGTACATGAGAAGATCAACACAAGTTTTGTTTGGTTTACTTACAGGAGAAGATTTAGAGAATTTAGGTGAAAAATTCACATTTGATGACTACCTCAAACATGAACTGCGGCCTGCGGCGTTCTCGGCTCACTGGATTCCTGGTAAGTGTCAGACATCTACAGCTGGTTCAAACAGTCATGATGAGCAGTGTTTTCTGTGCTAACATTGTATCCTCCTGCATGTATTTAAATATTTTTGTAAAACACAGATATGAGGCTGAAGGAAATGAAAGTTAGAAAATGTAAATAAAATTTCCAAAATAACAGACAGAAACCCCTTAGTAGTACCGACTGTTAGCACCGATATAGGCATTGCCAGTGTGCTACCATCGCTAAGCAGCAAGCTGAGAATAGCACATGTCAAGATGGTGACTACATTGCAAACATACTTCAAGGAAGAAGTATGTCCTGACATCTGATTCATGTCTGCCAAAGGCCCTAAAACCATTGGACATACACCGTGAAATATTTGTGATGTAAGATAATGACTGAATGCACAAAGCTCAAGTTCAGAACTAGCTTATGAAGCTCATACAAGCTTACACATAACCGACTGTCCTGGGCAGACACACAAGCTTACATAGCACTGACTGTCCTGGACAGACACACAAGCTTACACAGCACTGACTGTTATGGGCAGACACACAAGCTTACACAGCACTGACTGTCCTGGCAGACACACAAGCTTACACAGCATCGACTGTCCTGGGAAGACACAAAAGCTTACACAGCACCGACTGTCCTGGGCAGAACACAAGCTTACACAGCACTGACTGTCCTGGGCAGACACACAGGCTTACACAGCACTGACTGTCCTGGGTAGACACAAGCTTACACAGCATTGACTGTCCTGGGCAGACACACAAGCTTACATAGCACCGACTGTCCTGGACAGACACTCATGCTTACACAGCACTGACTGTCCTGGCCAGACACACAAGCTTACATAGCACCGACTGTCCTGGACAGACACTCACGCTTACACAGCACCAACTGTCCTGAAGAGACACACAGGCTTACAGAACAATGATTGTCCTGGACAGACACACAAGCTTACACAGCACCAACTGTCCTGGACAGACACACAATCTTACACAGCACTGACTGTCCTGGGCAGACACACAAGCTTACACAGCACTGACTGTCCTGGGCAGACACACAAGTTTACACAGCAATGAATGTCCTGGGCAGACACACAAACTTACACAGCACCAACTGTCCTGGGCAGACACACAAGGTTACAGAACAATGATTGTCCTGGAGAGACACTCAAGCTTATGCAGCACTGACTGTCCTGGGCAGACACAAGCTTACAGAGCACTGACTGTCCTGGACTTGGGGTGATCTAGAAATCAGCTGTAATCTTGCTGTAGGTGAAGGTCACTTGTTTGATCAGTGTCTTGTATTTTCTACTTTGTTCATGTGGTCTAAAGGTCCAAAGGTCAGCTTGTTGTCAGTTTTTTAATTCTGTGTGGGTATGGAAATCATGACATGTGAGGTTTTTTTATTCTGTGTGGGTATGGAAATCATGACACGTGAGGTTTTTTTATTCTGTGTGGGTATGGAAATCATGACATGTGATTTTATCTGGTTTGTTTAATATTTTGGAGGTCATGACATGTAATTTTATGTTGTTTTTCATTTTTACATCCGAAGGTCATAAAGTGTGATTTTGTCTACTTTATTTTACGTCTGGAGATCACGACTTTTTAAAATCAGATTTATATTACAATACATCAAGAGATCATGACATATTTGGGGTGAGGTTTATATTACATAAAGAGCTCATGGCATATTCTGTCAGGTTTACTTTACATCAGGAGATCTGTATCAGGAGATCATGACTTATGTTTTTATTTATCTGTATCAGGAGATCATGACTTATGTTTTTATTTATCTGTATCAGGAGATCATGACTTATGTTTTTATTTATCTGTATCAGGAAATTGTGACTTATGATTTTATTTATTTTATCTATGGCAGGAGACATGACACATGATTGTGCCTGTTTTATGTACATGAGAAGATCAACACAAGTTTTGTTTGGTTTACTTACAGGAGAAGATTTAGAGAATTTAGGTGAAAAATTCACATTTGATGACTACCTCAAACATGAACTGCGGCCTGCGGCGTTCTCGGCTCACTGGATTCCTGGTAAGTGTCAGACATCTACAGCTGGTTCAAACAGTCATGATGAGCAGTGTTTTCTGTGCTAACATTGTATCCTCCTGCATGTATTTAAATATTTTTGTAAAACACAGATATGAGGCTGAAGGAAATGAAAGTTAGAAAATGTAAATAAAATTTCCAAAATAACAGACAGAAACCCCTTAGTAGTACCGACTGTTAGCACCGATATAGGCATTGCCAGTGTGCTACCATCGCTAAGCAGCAAGCTGAGAATAGCACATGTCAAGATGGTGACTACATTGCAAACATACTTCAAGGAAGAAGTATGTCCTGACATCTGATTCATGTCTGCCAAAGGCCCTAAAACCATTGGACATACACCGTGAAATATTTGTGATGTAAGATAATGACTGAATGCACAAAGCTCAAGTTCAGAACTAGCTTATGAAGCTCATACAAGCTTACACATAACCGACTGTCCTGGGCAGACACACAAGCTTACATAGCACTGACTGTCCTGGACAGACACAAGCTTACACAGCACTGACTGTTATGGGCAGACACAAGCTTACACAGCACTGACTGTCCTGGGCAGACACACAAGCTTACACAGCATCGACTGTCCTGGGAAGACACAAAAGCTTACACAGCACCGACTGTCCTGGGCAGACACACAAGCTTACACAGCACTGACTGTCCTGGGCAGACACACAGGCTTACACAGCACTGACTGTCCTGGGTAGACACAAGCTTACACAGCATTGACTGTCCTGGGCAGACACACAAGCTTACATAGCACCGACTGTCCTGGACAGACACTCATGCTTACACAGCACTGACTGTCCTGGCCAGACACACAAGCTTACATAGCACCGACTGTCCTGGACAGACACTCACGCTTACACAGCACCAACTGTCCTGAAGAGACACACAGGCTTACAGAACAATGATTGTCCTGGACAGACACACAAGCTTACACAGCACCAACTGTCCTGGACAGACACACAATCTTACACAGCACTGACTGTCCTGGGCAGACACACAAGCTTACACAGCACTGACTGTCCTGGGCAGACACACAAGTTTACACAGCAATGAATGTCCTGGGCAGACACACAAACTTACACAGCACCAACTGTCCTGGGCAGACACACAAGGTTACAGAACAATGATTGTCCTGGAGAGACACTCAAGCTTATGCAGCACTGACTGTCCTGGGCAGACACAAGCTTACAGAGCACTGACTGTCCTGGACAGACACACAGGCTTACACAGCACTGACTGTCCTGGACAGACACAAGCTTACAGAGCATTGACTGTCCTGGACAGACACACAGGCTTACACAGCACTGACTGTCCTGGGCAGACACAAGCTTACAGAGCACTGACTGTCCTGGACAGACACACAGGCTTACACAGCACTGACTGTCCTGGACAGACACACAAGCTTATAGAGCACTGACTGTCCTGAGCAGACACACAAGCTTACAGAGCACCAACTGTCCTGGGCAGACACACAAGGTTACAGAACAATGATTGTCCTGGAGAGACACTCAAGCTTATGCAGCACTGACTGTCCTGGGCAGACACAAGCTTACAGAGCACTGACTGTCCTGGACAGACACACAGGCTTACACAGCACTGACTGTCCTGGACAGACACAAGCTTACAGAGCATTGACTGTCCTGGACAGACACACAGGCTTACACAGCACTGACTGTCCTGGGCAGACACAAGCTTACAGAGCACTGACTGTCCTGGACAGACACACAGGCTTACACAGCACTGACTGTCCTGGACAGACACACAAGCTTATAGAGCACTGACTGTCCTGAGCAGACACACAAGCTTACAGAGCACTGGCTGTCCTTGGCAGAAAGATAAGCTTACACAGCATCGACTGTCCTAGGCAGACATACAGTCTTACACAGCAACGACTGTCCTGGGCAGACACACAATCTTACACAGCATTGACTGTCCTGGGCAGACACAAGCTGACAGAACAATGACTGTCCTGGGCAGACACACAAACTTACACAGCACAGACTTCCTGGACAGACACAAACTTACACAGCACAGACTTCCTGGACAGACACAAGCTTACACAGCACTGACTGTCCTGGGCAGACACACAAGCTTACATAGCACCGACTGTCCTGGTCAGACGCACAAGCTTACACAGCACTGACTGTCCTGGGCAGACACAAGCTTACACAGCAATGACTGTCCTGGACAGACACACAGGCTTACACAGCACTGACTGTCCTGGGCAGACACAAGCTTACAGAGCACTGACTGTCCTGGACAGACACAAGCTTACACAGCACTGACTGTCCTGGACAGACACACAAGCTTATAGAGCACTGACTGTCCTGAGCAGACACACAAGCTTACAGAGCACTGGCTGTCCTTGGCAGAAAGATAAGCTTACACAGCATCGACTGTCCTAGGCAGACATACAGTCTTACACAGCAACGACTGTCCTGGGCAGACACACAATCTTACACAGCATTGACTGTCCTGGGCAGACACAAGCTGACAGAACAATGACTGTCCTGGGCAGACACACAAACTTACACAGCACAGACTTCCTGGACAGACACAAACTTACACAGCACAGACTTCCTGGACAGACACAAGCTTACACAGCACTGACTGTCCTGGGCAGACACACAAGCTTACATAGCACCGACTGTCCTGGTCAGACGCACAAGCTTACACAGCACTGACTGTCCTGGGCAGACACACAAGCTTACACAGCAATGACTGTCCCTGTCAGACACACAAGCTTACACAACACTGACTGTCCGAGGCAGACACACAAGCTTACACAGCACCAACTGTCCTGGGCAGACACACAAGGGTGCTTACTAGTCAAGACAGGGAATTCAGGTGCTGGTTTGCACCTGGTGCATGTGCATTGTAAAACAAGGTGACTATATTGAAAAATAGGCCTGTTACTAAATAACGCTTTTGTGTCATTCACATTTTCTGCTTCTGCTATACAGGCTCTTAGTAAAAAAGATATATCCTGTTAGTATAAGATATACAGGCTCTTAGTAAAAGAGATATATGCTGTTAGTATAAGATATACAGGCTCTTAGTAAAAGAGATATATGCTGTTAGTATAAGATATACAGGCTCTTAGTAAAAGAGATATATGCTGTTAGTATAAGATATACAGGCTGTTAGTATAAGATATACAGGCTCTTAGTAAAAGAGATATATGCTGTTAGTATAAGATATACAGGCTCTTAGTAAAAGAGATATATGCTGTTTGTATAAAATATACAGGCTCTTAGTAAAAGAGATATATGCTGTTAGTATAAGATATACAGGCTCTTAGTAAAAAAGATATATGCTGTTTGTATAAGATATACAGGCTCTTAGTAAAAGAGATATATGCTGTTAGTATAAGATATACAGGTTCTTAGTAAAAGAGATATATGCTGTTAGTATAGGATATACAGGCTGTTAGTATAAGATATACAGGCTGTTAGTATAAGATATACAGGCTCTTAGTAAAAGAGATATATGCTGTTAGTATAAGATATATAGGCTCTTAGTAAAAGAGATATATGCTGTTAGTATAAGATATACAGGCTCTTAGTAAAAGAGATATATGCTGTTAGTATAAGATATACAGGCTCTTAGTAAAAGAGATATATGCTGTTAGTATAAGATATACAGGCTCTTAGTAAAAGAGATATATGCTGTTAGTATAAGATATACAGGCTCTTAGTAAAAGAGATATATGCTGTTAGTATAAGATATACAGGCTGTTAGTAAAAGATATATATGCTGTTAGTATAAGATATACAGGCTGTTAGTATAAGATATACAGGCTGTTAGTATAAGATATACAGGCTCTTAGTAAAAGAGATATATGCTGTTAGTATAAGATATACAGGCTCTTAGTAAAAGAGATATATGCTGTTAGTATAAGATATACAGGCTGTTAGTATAAGATATTCAGGCTGTTAGTATAAGAGATATGTGCTATTAGTATAAGATATACAGGCTGTTAGTATAAGATATTCAGGCTGTTAGTATAAGAGATATGTGCTATTAGTATAAGATATACAGGCTGTTAGTATAAGATATTCAGGCTGTTAGTATAAGAGATATATGCTGTTAGTATAAGATATACAGGCTGTTAGTATAAGATATACATAAGCACAGACTGTTAGTATATAGATGTTTACTAGGAATGACTGTTAATCTAGAGATAGATAGCATTGACTGTTAATGAAGAGACAGATATCACTGACTATTAATGTAGAGATAGATAGCACTGACTGTTAATGTGGAGATAGATAGTATTGACTGTTAATGTAGAGATAGATAGCACTGACATTTAATGCAGAGATAGATAGCACTGACTGTTAATGCAGAGATAGATAGCACTGACTGTTAACATAAGATAGATAGCACTGACTGTTTATGCAGTGATTGATAGCACTGACTGTTAATTCAAGGATAGCTAGCACTGACTGTTAATGTAGATGTAGGTAGCACTGACTGTTAATGTAGATATAGATAGCACTGACTTTTAATGTAGAGATAGATAGCACTGACTGTTAATGTAGATATAGATAGCACTGACTGTTAATGTAGAGATAGATAGCACTGACTGTTAATGTAGAGATAGATAGCTCTGACTGTTAATGTAGAGATAGATAGCATTGACTGTTAATGTAAAGATAGATAGCACTGACTTTTAATGCAGAGATAGATAGCACTGACTGTTAATGCTGAGATAGATAGCACTGACTGTTAATGCAGAGATTGATATCACTGACTGTTAATTCAAGGATAGCTAGCACTGACTGTTAATGTAGATGTAGATAGCACTGACTGTTAATGTAGATATAGATAGCACTGACTGTTAATGTAGATACAGATAGCACTGACTGTTAATGTAGATACAGATCGCACTGACTGTTAATGTAGAGACAGAAGCACTGATTTTTAATGTAGTTATAGAATCACTGACTGTTAATATAGAGATAAAAGCACTGACTGTTAATGCAGAGATAGATAGCACTTACTGTTAAAGTAGGTATAGATAGCACTGACTTTTAATGCATAGACAGATAGCACTGACTATTAATGCAGAGATAGATAGCACTGATTGTTATTGTAGATATAGATAGTACTGACTTTTAATGCAGAGATAGATAGCACTGACTGTTAATGTAGAGATAGATACACTGACTGTTAATGCAGAGATAGATAGCACTGACTGTTAATGTAGAGATAGATACACTGACTATTAATGTAGAGATAGATACACTGACTATTAATGTAGAGATAGATAGCACTGACTGTTAATGTAGATATAGATAGCACTGACTGTTAATGTAGAGATAGATAGCACTGACTGTTAATGTAGAGATAGATACACTGACTATTAATGCAGAGATAGATAGCACTGATTGTTATTGTAGATATAGATAGTACTGACTGTTAATGTAGAGATAGATAGCACTGACTGTTAATGTAGAGATAGATAGCACTGACTGTTAATGTAGAGATAGATAGCACTGACTGTTAATGTAGAGATAGATACACTGACTGTTAATGCAGAGATAGATAGCACTGACTGTTAATGCAGAGATAGATAGCACTGACTGTTAATGCAGAGATAGATAGCACTGACTGTTAATGTAGAGATAGATAGCACTGACTGTTAATGCAGAGATAGATAGCACTGACTGTTAATGTAGAGATAGATAGCTCTGACTGTTAATGTAGAGATAGATACACTGACTGTTAATGTAGAGATAGATACACTGACTGTTAATGCAGAGATAGATAGCACTGACTGTTAATGTAGAGATAGATAGCACTGACTGTTAATGCAGAGATAGATACACTGACTGTTAATGTAGAGATAGATACACTGACTGTTAATGCAGAGATAGATAGCACTGACTGTTAATGTAGAGATAGATAGCTCTGACTGTTAATGTTGAGATAGATAGCACTGACTGTTAGTGCAGAGATAGATACATTTTCTTGACACTGATATCATCAGAATGTCATACTTGGCTTTGTAGAACTATATTTCTTGATCCTTATTTATATATTCTCTAGCTCTTCTGCCTGTCTCAAACTTTTGTTGATACATGTCTAGATATTAGTTCTTGTACGTGTCTCATATTTTGTTGATACTTGTCTAGGTGCCAGCCTATACATGTCTCATATTTTGTTGACATTTGTCTAGGTACCAACCAGTACCTGTACATGTCTCAAGATACAGAGCTTAAAATCCACAATTGTACAAGCAACACATCCATCATCATAATGGATAACAGTACTCTTGTAAGTCATACACACTGTTATGTGTTATATGTGATGTCAGTTATGTTTTGTTATATGTTGTGTGATATACATGATGTCAATTATGTTTTATTATATGTTGCGTGTTATATTTGATGTCAATTATAAGCTTTTGTTATATATTTTGTGTTATTATATGTGATGTCAGTTATAAGTTTTTGTTATATGTTGTGTTTTATATGTGATGTCAATTGTAAGTTTTTGTTATATGGTGTTTGCTGCATGTGATGTAAATTAAAAGTTTTGTTATATGTTGTATGTTATATGTGATGTAAGTTATGTTTTGTTATATATTGTGTGTTATTTGTGATGTCAATTATACATTTTTGTGATTTGTTGTGTGTTATAGAATGTGATGTAAATTAGTTTTGTTAGATGTTGTGTGTTATATGTGATGTAAATTAGTTTGTCTGTTATATGTGATGTAAATTAGTTTTGTTATATGTTGTGTTATATGTGATGTAAATTAGTTTTGTTATATGTTGTGTTATATGTGATGTAAATTATCAATCAATCAATCAAGTACCGTGCCACGTGGCGTAGGCGATCATTTCTCTCCACAATTCTCCATCTTTAGACATGATTATGAGATCCGCTGGTGACTTTCTTCCAAGCCACACTGACAGCCCATCCAGTAACTTCTCTCTCTGTCTTCCTCTGTCTCTTCTTCCCTTTTTCAGTTGCCACAGTGTGTTTCAATTTTCCTCTTCTCAGATAATGTCCTACGAATCTTGCTTGTCTGCCTCTGATCTTTGCTGTAATTTTCCATTTAACTCCAGCCTCTCTTAAGACTTCTTTGTTGGTTTTTTTTTAGGTACCAACCAGTACCTGTACATGTCTCAAGATACAGAGCTTAAAATCCACAATTGTACAAGCAACACATCCATCATCATAATGGATAACAGTACTCTTGTAAGTCATACACACTGTTATGTGTTATATGTGATGTCAGTTATGTTTTGTTATATGTTGTGTGATATACATGATGTCAATTATGTTTTATTATATGTTGCGTGTTATATTTGATGTCAATTATAAGCTTTTGTTATATATTTTGTGTTATTATATGTGATGTCAGTTATAAGTTTTTGTTATATGTTGTGTTTTATATGTGATGTCAATTGTAAGTTTTTGTTATATGGTGTTTGCTGCATGTGATGTAAATTAAAAGTTTTGTTATATGTTGTATGTTATATGTGATGTAAGTTATGTTTTGTTATATATTGTGTGTTATTTGTGATGTCAATTATACATTTTTGTGATTTGTTGTGTGTTATAGAATGTGATGTAAATTAGTTTTGTTAGATGTTGTGTGTTATATGTGATGTAAATTAGTTTGTCTGTTATATGTGATGTAAATTAGTTTTGTTATATGTTGTGTTATATGTGATGTAAATTAGTTTTGTTATATGTTGTGTTATATGTGATGTAAATTATCAATCAATCAATCAAGTACCGTGCCACGTGGCGTAGGCGATCATTTCTCTCCACAATTCTCCATCTTTAGACATGATTATGAGATCCGCTGGTGACTTTCTTCCAAGCCACACTGACAGCCCATCCAGTAACTTCTCTCTCTGTCTTCCTCTGTCTCTTCTTCCCTTTTTCAGTTGCCACAGTGTGTTTCAATTTTCCTCTTCTCAGATAATGTCCTACGAATCTTGCTTGTCTGCCTCTGATCTTTGCTGTAATTTTCCATTTAACTCCAGCCTCTCTTAAGACTTCTTTGTTGGTTTTTTTTTAGCTGTCCATGGCACCTTCAACATCCTTCTTATGAACCACATTTCCATGGCCTCCATTTCTCACTGTACTCTCTTATTTATGGACCATGCTTTACACCCATAAAACAAAATTGGCTCGATGTAACATTTAAGTACTCAGAATCTTGTTTCCATTGATATGGATCTGTTGCACAAGATGTATCTCATTGTCTAGAATTTTAATTTGTCCTGAGCGTGTCTGCTTTTTATTTCATTGCGACATTTCTCATCAGCTGTTATAATTGTTCCTAAGTACTTGAATCTATCAACTTGTTTCAGTTCTGTGCCATCGATGGTAATGCTACATTTTGGTGGTATTCTTTTCTTCGAGATGACCATCACTTCAGTCTTCTTTTTGTTCAGGTCGAGACCTTTACTTTTAAATGTAAATTATAAGTTTTGTTATATGTTGTGTTATATGTGATGTAAATTGTATGTTTTGTTATATGTTGTGTTATATATGATGTAAATTGTATGTTTTGTTATATGTACATAATGTAAATTTTTTATTTGGTTGCATTCAGTGTCAAACATCGATGTTTTGGTTTATTTGTTTGTGCAGTAGCTGTGCCAGTTATGCATGTTGCTAGTCACTGTAATCATGTCAGTTATATATTATGTTAGTCACTGTAATCATATCAGTTATATATTATGTTAGTCACTGTAATCATATCAGTTATATATTATGTTAGTCACTGTAATCATATCAGTTATATATTATGTTAGTCACTGTAATCATATCAGTTATATATTATGTTAGTCACTGTAATCATATCAGTTATATATTATGTTAGTCACTGTAATCATATCAGTTATATATTATGTTAGTCACTGTAATCATCTCTCTCTCTCTCTGAACCTTAAGTGCCCAGGGCACATGGGGCTTCCGCAAGGGTTTTCCACAAATGCCTGTCTTTCGCCTTTTTTTTCTGCTCTTGCCCAGGTGAGCCCTCTATTGCTCAACATCCTTTCTGTTGTTCTTCTCCATGTCTCTTTTGGTCTACCCTTCCTTCTGCTCCCCTGTGGTGCATCTTTTGTTTAGGTTCCAGGAGGTCTGCAGTCGGGCTGGGGACTTCCAATGGCTGGCTTTCATCCACAACCTTCATGGGCTCAGTTTCCTGATACGCATTTCTCCTTCCACCTGCATTTGCTTTTTCCCTTGCTTCTGTTTCTGTAGCAGTCTGATAGTTTTTTACCAGATAGGGTTGCTGGCCCTATGCTGAACCCTCCTTAGTCGCCTTTTACGATCATGCATGGTAGGGTACAGTGGTCCTATTCTTTGCAGATCCCGGGTACCACACGGGGGACTGTAATCATATCAGTTATATATTATGTTAGTCACTGTAATCATATCAGTTATATATTTTGTTAGTCACTGTAATCATATCAGTTGTATATGTTGTTAGTTATTGTAATCATATCAGTTGTATATGTTGTTAGTTATTGTAATCATATCAGTTGTATATGTTGTTAATCATATCAGCTATGTATATTGGTCATTTCAATTATACATGTTATGTTTGTTAGCCCTATCAGTTATATATGTTGCTGTGTGTAAAATTGGCGAACTACTTTTCGAGACCTATGTGATGTTTAACGGCACGGGAAGGATATAAGATATATAAGACTTATGCTTGCTAGTAATATCAGTTACATATGTTGTTGTATGTTTTTAAGTGATATAGTTACACATGTTGCTACATGTTTGCTAGTGATATCAGTTACATATGTTGTTTATGTTTGCTGATGATATCAGTTACACATTTTGCTATATGTTGTGTTATATGTGATGTAAATTAGTTTTGTTATATGTTGTGTTATATGTGATGTAAATTATCAATCAATCAATCAAGTACCGTGCCACGTGGCGTAGGCGATCATTTCTCTCCACAATTCTCCATCTTTAGACATGATTATGAGATCCGCTGGTGACTTTCTTCCAAGCCACACTGACAGCCCATCCAGTAACTTCTCTCTCTGTCTTCCTCTGTCTCTTCTTCCCTTTTTCAGTTGCCACAGTGTGTTTCAATTTTCCTCTTCTCAGATAATGTCCTACGAATCTTGCTTGTCTGCCTCTGATCTTTGCTGTAATTTTCCATTTAACTCCAGCCTCTCTTAAGACTTCTTTGTTGGTTTTTTTTTAGCTGTCCATGGCACCTTCAACATCCTTCTTATGAACCACATTTCCATGGCCTCCATTTCTCACTGTACTCTCTTATTTATGGACCATGCTTTACACCCATAAAACAAAATTGGCTCGATGTAACATTTAAGTACTCAGAATCTTGTTTCCATTGATATGGATCTGTTGCACAAGATGTATCTCATTGTCTAGAATTTTAATTTGTCCTGAGCGTGTCTGCTTTTTATTTCATTGCGACATTTCTCATCAGCTGTTATAATTGTTCCTAAGTACTTGAATCTATCAACTTGTTTCAGTTCTGTGCCATCGATGGTAATGCTACATTTTGGTGGTATTCTTTTCTTCGAGATGACCATCACTTCAGTCTTCTTTTTGTTCAGGTCGAGACCTTTACTTTTAAATGTAAATTATAAGTTTTGTTATATGTTGTGTTATATGTGATGTAAATTGTATGTTTTGTTATATGTTGTGTTATATATGATGTAAATTGTATGTTTTGTTATATGTACATAATGTAAATTTTTTATTTGGTTGCATTCAGTGTCAAACATCGATGTTTTGGTTTATTTGTTTGTGCAGTAGCTGTGCCAGTTATGCATGTTGCTAGTCACTGTAATCATGTCAGTTATATATGTTAGTCACTGTAATCATATCAGTTATATATTATGTTAGTCACTGTATCATATCAGTTATATATTATGTTAGTCACTGTAATCATATCAGTTATATATTATGTTAGTCACTGTAATCATATCAGTTATATTATGTTAGTCACTGTATCATATCAGTTATATATTATGTTAGTCACTGTAATCATATCAGTATATATTATGTTAGTCACTGTAATCATCTCTCTCTCTCTCTGAACCTTAAGTGCCCAGGGCACATGGGGCTTCCGCAAGGGTTTTCCACAAATGCCTGTCTTTCGCCTTTTTTTTCTGCTCTTGCCCAGGTGAGCCCTCTATTGCTCAACATCCTTTCTGTTGTTCTTCTCCATGTCTCTTTTGGTCTACCCTTCCTTCTGCTCCCCTGTGGTGCATCTTTTGTTTAGGTTCCAGGAGGTCTGCAGTCGGGCTGGGGACTTCCAATGGCTGGCTTTCATCCACAACCTTCATGGGCTCAGTTTCCTGATACGCATTTCTCCTTCCACCTGCATTTGCTTTTTCCCTTGCTTCTGTTTCTGTAGCAGTCTGATAGTTTTTTACCAGATAGGGTTGCTGGCCCTATGCTGAACCCTCCTTAGTCGCCTTTTACGATCATGCATGGTAGGGTACAGTGGTCCTATTCTTTGCAGATCCCGGGTACCACACGGGGGACTGTAATCATATCAGTTATATATTATGTTAGTCACTGTAATCATATCAGTTATATATTTTGTTAGTCACTGTAATCATATCAGTTGTATATGTTGTTAGTTATTGTAATCATATCAGTTGTATATGTTGTTAGTTATTGTAATCATATCAGTTGTATATGTTGTTAATCATATCAGCTATGTATATTGGTCATTTCAATTATACATGTTATGTTTGTTAGCCCTATCAGTTATATATGTTGCTGTGTGTAAAATTGGCGAACTACTTTTCGAGACCTATGTGATGTTTAACGGCACGGGAAGGATATAAGATATATAAGACTTATGCTTGCTAGTAATATCAGTTACATATGTTGTTGTATGTTTTTAAGTGATATAGTTACACATGTTGCTACATGTTTGCTAGTGATATCAGTTACATATGTTGTTTATGTTTGCTGATGATATCAGTTACACATTTTGCTATATGTTTTCTCATGCTATCAGCTACATATTTTACTGTATGTTTGCTAGTGATATCAGTTACATATGTTGCTGCTGTATGTTTGCAAGTGATATCAGTTACATATGTTGCTGCTGTATGTTTGCAAGTGATATCAGTTACATATGTTGCTGCTGTATGTTTACAAGTGATATCAGTTACATATGTTGCTGCTGTATGTTTGCAAGTGATATCAGTTACATATGTTGCTGCTGTATGTTTGCAAGTGATATCAGTTACATATGTTGCTGCTGTATGTTTACAAGTGATATCAGTTACATATGTTGCTGCTGTATGTTTGCTAGTGATATCAGTTACATATGTTGCTGCTGTATGTTTGCTAGTGATATCAGTTACATATGTTGCTGCTGTATGTTTGCTAGTGATATCAGTTACATATGTTGCTGCTGTATGTTTGCTAGTGATATCAGTTACATATGTTGCTGCTGTATGTTTGCTAGTGATATCAGTTACATATGTTGCTGCTGTATGTTTGCTAGTGATATCAGTTACATATGTTGCTGCTGTATGTTTGCTAGTGATATCAGTTACATATGTTGCTGCTGTATGTTTGCTAGTGATATCAGTTACATATGTTGCTGCTGTATGTTTGCAAGTGATATCAGTTACATATGTTGCTACTGTATGTTTGCAAGTGATATCAGTTACATATGTTGCTGCTGTATGTTTGCAAGTGATATCAGTTACATATGTTGCTACTGTATGTTTGCAAGTGATATCAGTTACATATGTTGCTGCTGTTTGTTTGCTAGTGATATCAGTTACATATGTTGCTGCTGTATGTTTGCTAGTGATATCAGTTACATATGTTGCTGCTGTATGTTTACAAGTGATATCAGTTTTTAGTATCTCCAGCAACATTTCTAGGACAAGTGCTTCCAGATTTTAGTATCTCCAGCAACATTTCTAGGACAAGTACTTTCAGTTTTTAGTATCTCCAGCAACATTTCTAGGACAAGTGCTTCCAGATTTTAGTATCTCCAGCAACATTTCTAGGACAAGTGCTTCCAGATCTTAGTATCTCCAGCAACATTTCTAGGACAAGTGCTTCCAGATCTTAGTATCTCCAGCAACATTTCTAGGACAAGTGCTTTCAGTTTTGTTGAATTAGCATGAATGAGGTCAAAACTGAGAACAAAAAAACCACAAAACTTTAGTGGTCCTTCACAGTAACATGCTGGTATCTTGGTGACCCTTGAAGCAGTCCTAGTCAGTGTCACTGTCAAGAATGAAGGAATTGCTGATGTAACTTGGGATAGCAAAAAATGAATGATTCAACAAGAGCTGACAAACGGTCAACCAACAAAGTACAGGTGTCAGCAGTTACTGTAAGCTGAAGGAGATACTGAAGAGGAGATCAGGGAGCACATAGAGGATGATCATTCCTAATGAACAACCGAACTATCTGGTTATTGTAAAAATGAGAGTACTTCTCTGGTTTTTGTTCCACAGTTTGTTGCTGACAAAAGTCTCTTGCTCTGATGTAAAATTCACGAGCAGACTTCCAGTGTCGACATGAGGATGCTTATAGCAGACACTCACCAGCAGAAGGTTAAGCTGGTTGGCATATACTGGAAGAATGGAAGCCATGTCTGAAATCATGATAAACTTCTGGATGAAAGAACTTTCAGAAGAAAGGTCAAAATACACAACAAAACCAAAATACATGAATATATTTATGTGACAGATTCACAGAGTATGTTTTGTAAGATTAAGAAGGAATTGCTTTGAAAAGAAGAGGTTCATCTGTTAAGCCAGTCAACTGTGATGAATCTAACATGGCTTTACTGTCCAGGGCATATAGGAGCACATGGCAATGAAATGGCAGATAGGCTTGCTAGACAGGCTAAAATAAATGGCAGACTGAGAATGGACAAGTGGAACTTTACAGTAACATGCTGGTATCTTGGTGACCCTTGAAGCAGTCCTAGTCAGTGTCACTGTCAAGAATGAAGGAATTGCTGATGTAACTTGGGATAGCAAAAAATGAATGATTCAACAAGAGCTGACAAACGGTCAACCAACAAAGTACAGGTGTCAGCAGTTACTGTAAGCTGAAGGAGATACTGAAGAGGAGATCAGGGAGCACATAGAGGATGATCATTCCTAATGAACAACCGAACTATCTGGTTATTGTAAAAATGAGAGTACTTCTCTGGTTTTTGTTCCACAGTTTGTTGCTGACAAAAGTCTCTTGCTCTGATGTAAAATTCACGAGCAGACTTCCAGTGTCGACATGAGGATGCTTATAGCAGACACTCACCAGCAGAAGGTTAAGCTGGTTGGCATATACTGGAAGAATGGAAGCCATGTCTGAAATCATGATAAACTTCTGGATGAAAGAACTTTCAGAAGAAAGGTCAAAATACACAACAAAACCAAAATACATGAATATATTTATGTGACAGATTCACAGAGTATGTTTTGTAAGATTAAGAAGGAATTGCTTTGAAAAGAAGAGGTTCATCTGTTAAGCCAGTCAACTGTGATGAATCTAACATGGCTTTACTGTCCAGGGCATATAGGAGCACATGGCAATGAAATGGCAGATAGGCTTGCTAGACAGGCTAAAATAAATGGCAGACTGAGAATGGACAAGTGGAACTTTACTAAAACTGTATCAGAAAGACTGTGGGAAAATGAAGAACAGGAATGGAGGAACAAAGTAGTGTGAAGAGACTGCTGGAGCTAGGGCAAATTAAGGGTGCTAGCAGGAAATCCAAACTAAATGGCAGAAAAGGCATCATAAACAACCAACACTTGATGTTTAGCAGACATACTCTTGGATGGATGCTGTGGCATGCAGCAGAGCATATATCGGGCTGTCTTGAATGCAATGAAACCGGAATCTGAATTTTGAACCTTTGAACCTTTTAAAACTTTGACAAATAATGTGAGAAACCTTTTTTTTTACCAGCTACAAGGACTGGAGAAATTCTGGCAAGAGAGTGGACAAATTCTGGCAACAACAACAAAAAATGGGGAAAATCTGGCAAAAGACTAAAGGAAATCTGGCAAAATGAAGAAAATCTGACCCAAAAAAAAAAACTGGGGAATACTGGCAAAAGACTGAGGAAAATCTCTCAAAAGGCTAGGGAAAATCTGGTAAAAGACTGGAGGAATTCTGTCAAAAGACTAGAGGAATTCTGTCAAAAGACTAAGGAATACTGGCAAAAGACTAAGGAATACTGGCAAAAGACTGGAGGAATTCTGTCAAAAGACTAAGGAATACTGGCAAAAGACTCTAAAAATATGTTTCATTCTGCATTCTTTACTGAAAACAAAGTAGGATACAAGGGCTAAAATTAAATACAGAAGCAGAAAGAGACTGAACCTCGTAATATGTTACACAGAATATGTCAGTCAAACTTACAAGAAATGGTGTCTCAGAAAGATGCTTGGCCACATTCATACACTGCTGACATTGGCCACACTCATACACTGCTTTCTTCTCAGTCGACAGGACCTATGATTATTATTATTATTATTGTGTAAAATAAAAAATTCATTTATTGTACATAAAATTGATTTCTCTCAACCTCCACCTTCTCCCATTCACTCCCACAGAAACTCAGGACACCCAAAGAGTTTACCTTGTCCGGTGATGGCCAGTACTTGCTGCTGAAGGAAAACATTGACTTGGTAAGATTTGTGCCATGTTTGTCCTGCCTGTCAGATAGATGCCAGTGTCTTTTAGTGTCTTAAGGTAGATGGTGGTGTCTTTTAGTATCATGAGCAACATTTCTAGGACAAGTGCTTCCAGATTTTAGTATCACTAGCAACATTTCTAGGACAAGTGCTTTCAGTTTTTAGTATCTCTAGCAACATTTCTAGGACAAGTACTTTCAGTTTTTAGTATCACTAGCAACATTTCTAGGACAAGTGCTTTCAGTTTTTAGTATCACTAGCAACATTTCTAGGACAAGTGCTTTCAGTTTTTAGTATCACTAGCAACATTTCTAGGACAAGTACTTTCAGTTTTTAGTATCACTAGCAACATTTCTAGGACAAGTGCTTTCAGTTTTGTTGAATTAGCATGAATGAGGTCAAAACTGAGAACAAAAAAACCACAAAACTTTAGTGGTCCTTCACAGTAACATGCTGGTATCTTGGTGACCCTTGAAGCAGTCCTAGTCAGTGTCACTGTCAAGAATGAAGGAATTGCTGATGTAACTTGGGATAGCAAAAAATGAATGATTCAACAAGAGCTGACAAACGGTCAACCAACAAAGTACAGGTGTCAGCAGTTACTGTAAGCTGAAGGAGATACTGAAGAGGAGATCAGGGAGCACATAGAGGATGATCATTCCTAATGAACAACCGAACTATCTGGTTATTGTAAAAATGAGAGTACTTCTCTGGTTTTTGTTCCACAGTTTGTTGCTGACAAAAGTCTCTTGCTCTGATGTAAAATTCACGAGCAGACTTCCAGTGTCGACATGAGGATGCTTATAGCAGACACTCACCAGCAGAAGGTTAAGCTGGTTGGCATATACTGGAAGAATGGAAGCCATGTCTGAAATCATGATAAACTTCTGGATGAAAGAACTTTCAGAAGAAAGGTCAAAATACACAACAAAACCAAAATACATGAATATATTTATGTGACAGATTCACAGAGTATGTTTTGTAAGATTAAGAAGGAATTGCTTTGAAAAGAAGAGGTTCATCTGTTAAGCCAGTCAACTGTGATGAATCTAACATGGCTTTACTGTCCAGGGCATATAGGAGCACATGGCAATGAAATGGCAGATAGGCTTGCTAGACAGGCTAAAATAAATGGCAGACTGAGAATGGACAAGTGGAACTTTACTAAAACTGTATCAGAAAGACTGTGGGAAAATGAAGAACAGGAATGGAGGAACAAAGTAGTGTGAAGAGACTGCTGGAGCTAGGGCAAATTAAGGGTGCTAGCAGGAAATCCAAACTAAATGGCAGAAAAGGCATCATAAACAACCAACACTTGATGTTTAGCAGACATACTCTTGGATGGATGCTGTGGCATGCAGCAGAGCATATATCGGGCTGTCTTGAATGCAATGAAACCGGAATCTGAATTTTGAACCTTTGAACCTTTTAAAACTTTGACAAATAATGTGAGAAACCTTTTTTTTTACCAGCTACAAGGACTGGAGAAATTCTGGCAAGAGAGTGGACAAATTCTGGCAACACAACAAAAAATGGGGAAAATCTGGCAAAAGACTAAAGGAAATCTGGCAAAATGAAGAAAATCTGACCCAAAAAAAAAAACTGGGGAATACTGGCAAAAGACTGAGGAAAATCTCTCAAAAGGCTAGGGAAAATCTGGTAAAAGACTGGAGGAATTCTGTCAAAAGACTAGAGGAATTCTGTCAAAAGACTAAGGAATACTGGCAAAAGACTAAGGAATACTGGCAAAAGACTGGAGGAATTCTGTCAAAAGACTAAGGAATACTGGCAAAAGACTCTAAAAATATGTTTCATTCTGCATTCTTTACTGAAAACAAAGTAGGATACAAGGGCTAAAATTAAATACAGAAGCAGAAAGAGACTGAACCTCGTAATATGTTACACAGAATATGTCAGTCAAACTTACAAGAAATGGTGTCTCAGAAAGATGCTTGGCCACATTCATACACTGCTGACATTGGCCACACTCATACACTGCTTTCTTCTCAGTCGACAGGACCTATGATTATTATTATTATTATTGTGTAAAATAAAAAATTCATTTATTGTACATAAAATTGATTTCTCTCAACCTCCACCTTCTCCCATTCACTCCCACAGAAACTCAGGACACCCAAAGAGTTTACCTTGTCCGGTGATGGCCAGTACTTGCTGCTGAAGGAAAACATTGACTTGGTAAGATTTGTGCCATGTTTGTCCTGCCTGTCAGATAGATGCCAGTGTCTTTTAGTGTCTTAAGGTAGATGGTGGTGTCTTTTAGTATCATAAGATAGATGCTGGTGTCTTTTAGTGTCATAAGGTAGATGCCGGTGTCTTTTAGTGTCATAAGGTAGATGCCGGTGTCTTTTAGTGTCATAAGATAGATGCCAGCGTCTTTTAGTGTCATGAGGTAGATGCCAGTGTCTTTTAGTGTCATAAGGTAGATGCCAGTGTCTTTTAGTGTCATAAGATATATGCCAGTGTCTTTTAGTGTCATAAGGTAGATGCCGGTGTCTTTTAGTGTCATAAGGTAGATGCTGGAGTCTTTTAGTGTCATTTTTAGTAAATTCTTTAAGACAAGATTTCTCTGGAAGGATTCCTCTGACTCATATCTGTGAACAGATGTTAAGAGCTGGTCTGTTAGCAGAGGAGATCCATCCCATATGGGTCTGTGAACAGATGATCAAAGATCCACCCCAAATGTGTCTGTAAACAGATGATCAGAAATTCATCCCATATGGGTCTGTGAACAGATGATCAGAGATCCATCCCATTTGGGTCTGTGAACAGATGATCAGAGATCCATCCCATATGGGTCTGTGAACAGATGATCAGAGATCCATCCCAGATGGGTCTGTGAGCAGTTGTAAGATTTGTCCCACACAGGCCTATAAACAAATGTTAGGAGATCCATGCCACATGGGTCTGTGATGTGAGCAGATGTAAGGAGATTCATGCTGCATGGGTCTGTGAGTAGATATAAATTGATCCATGCTGCATGGGTCTGTAAGCAGATATAAATTGATCCATGTCACATGGGACTGTGAGCAGATATAAATTGATCCATGCCACATGGGCCTGTGAACAGATAGTAGGAGATCTAAGCCACATGGATCTGTGAGTAGATGTAAGGAGACCCATGCCACATGGGTGGTCTGTGTACAAAAGTTAGGAGATTCATTAATGTCATTAACCCAAATTAGAAGAAAAGACAACTTTGCCATCACTGATGGAAATGAGATTTGACTTAAAATGAATATTGTTCTGGTGAAATACAGGCTTCCTACTCCAGAAATGCTTATTAGCAACAATAAACTTCACTGTCTTAAACAACTTACACTAAACCCTGCTCTCTTAAATAAACATCACTGTCTTCAACAGCTTACACTAAACCTTGCTCTCTTAAATAAACATCACTGTCTTAAACAGCTTACACTAAACCTTGCTCTCTTAAATAAACATCACTGTCTCAAACAGCTTACACTAAACCTTGCTCTCTTAAATAAACTTCACTGTCTTAAACAGCTTACACTAAACCTTGCTCTCCTAAGTAAACATCACTGTCTCAAACAGCTTACACTAAACCTTGCTCTCTTAAGTAAACATCACTGTCTTAAACAGCTTACACTAAACCTTGCTCTCTTAAGTAAACATCACTGTCTCAAACAGCTTACACTAAACCTTGCTTTCTTAAATACACTTCACTGTCTTAAACAGCTTACACTAAACCTTGCTTTCTTAAATACACTTCACTGTTTTCAACAGCTTTCACTAAACTTTGCTCTCTCACATAAACCTCATAGTCTAAATCAATCTGTTCCTAGTGTGATAAAACTATTATCAGTCTGATCAAACTATTCCTAGTCTGTTCAAACTATTCCTAGTCTGATCAGACTATTCCCAGACTGAGAATACAAGTACAAAAATTGCTCGATTTTTATTTGTCTTCAGGTATATAGGTATTCCTCCAAGGCTGAATACTCCATCTACAACATTCATACTAAGTAAGTAACATGGTACAATATTTACACCAGCAGTAAAGGTAAGCAACAGTACAATATTTACACCAGCAGTAAAGGTAAGTAACATGGTACAATATTTACACCAGCAGTAAAGGTAAGTAACATGGTACAATATTTACACCAGCAGTAAAGGTAAGTAACATGGTACATATTTACACCAGCAGTAAAGGTAAGTAACATGGTACAATATTTACACCAGCAGTAAAGGTAAGTAACATGGTACAATATTTACACCAGCAGTAAAGGTAAGTAACATGGTACAATATTTACACCAGCAGTAAAGGTAAGTAAGCTGGTACAATATGTATGCCAGTAGTAAAAGTAAGTGACATGGTACAATATTTACACCAGCAGTAAAGGTAAGTAACATGGTACACTATTTACACCAGCAGTAAAGGTAAGTAACATGGTACAATATTTACACCAGCAGTAAAGCTAGATAGAAGTGTTTGGTTCAGTTAAAAAAAAAGAAAAGATAGGAGTGAGTAAAGTGGCAGAAATGAGAATGGTGGAAAGATGAACATGTAGAGATAGAGAAAGTAACAACAATCAAATAGAGAAAGTAACAAAAATCAGAAAGTAACAACAATCAGAAAGTAACAACAATCAGAAAGTAACAACAATCAAATATTTCCTCCAGTGCCTTCGTCAGCAACTTACAAAAATAACATGACAGATTTAAAAAGTACATGAAAAATTAAACACTTAGTTCTTTTGGCATCCTCATCATAAGAGAAGACAGGTATAAATGTGTCCAGGCACTGGTAGATGCAGCTTTGACTGAACATAGACACTTCTCTCTTTATCTCTATTACTAGAACCAGCTGTCATTTGTCTTATCTGTCAATATTTACTTCAGATAAGACTCACAGTACATTATTTACACAAGACAAGTCTCCAGTACATTTCACATCAAGTAAATCTTTCTATACAAATATTATCACTTGACAGAAGAGAAATCACTAGCATGTTATAGAAATGAATGAGGAAATTCACTAACAGTTGGTCTACAGCTTTAAAGATCTATTCTTACTGTCGGTCTACAGCTTTAAAGATCTACTCTTACAGTCAGTCTACAGCTTTAAAGATCTACTCTTACAGTCAGTCTACAGCTTTAAAGATCTACTCTTACAGTCAGTCTACAGCTTTAAAGATCTACTCTTACAGTCAGTCTACAGCTTTCGAGATCTACTCTTACAGTCAGTCTACAGCTTTCGAGATCTCTTTTACAGTCAGTCTACAGCTTTCGAGATCTACTCTTACAGTCAGTCTACAGCTTTCGAGATCTACTCTTGTGGTCAGTCTACAGCTTTCAAGTCTACTCTTACAGTCAGTCTACAGCTTTCGAGATCTACTCTTACAGTCAGTCTACAGCTTTCGAGATCTACTCTTACAGTCAGTCTACAGCTTTCGAGATCTACTCTTACAGTCAGTCTACAGCTTTCGAGATCTACTCTTACAGTCAGTCTACAGATTTCGAGATCTACTCTTACAGTTAGTCTACAGCTTTCGAGATCTACTCTTACAGTTAGTCTACAGCTTTCGAGATCTACTCTTACAGTCAGTCTACAGCTTTTGAGATCTACTCTTACAGTCAGTCTACAGCTTTCGAGTCTACTCTTACAGTCAGTCTACAGCTTTCGAGTCTACTCTTACAGTCAGTCTACAGCTTTCGAGATCTATTTAAGTTTTTAAAGAGTAATTGTGGAAGAATGTCCAGTCCATACATTTCTGTGTTAGTAGGTACTTCAGTGTTATGAGACCTGACATTGTGGTCAGAGGGGCTGGGTGGTCAGAGGCGCTGGGTGGTCAGAGTGGCTGGGTGGTCAGAGTGGCTGGGTGGTCAATGGGGCTGGGTGGTCAGAGTGGCTGGGTGGTCAGTGGGGCTGGGTGGTCAGTGGGGCTGGGTGGTCAGAGTGGGGCTGGGTGGTCAGAGTGGCTGGGTGGTCAGTGGGGCTGGGTGGTCAGTGGGGCTGGGTGGTCAGTGGGGCTGGGTGGTCAGTGGGGCTGGGTGGTCAGAGTGGCTGGGTGGTCAGTGGGGCTGGGTGGTCAGTGGGGCTGGGTGGTCAGTGGGGCTGGGGGGTCAGAGTGGGGCTGGGTGGTCAGAGTGGGGCTGGGTGGTCAGTGGGGCTGGGTAGCAAGGTGAGTTTGGGGTGTCAGAGAGGTTGAATAGCAAGATGGGTTTGGGGTATCAGTGAGCTGGGGTGTCAGAGGGCTTGGAGAGTCAGAGAAGCGGAATGACAAGATGGGCTTGAAGTGTCATAGAGGCTGAATAGCAAGATAGGCTTGGAGTATCAGAAGGCTGGGGTGTCAGGCTGAATAGCAAGTTAGGGTTAGGGTATCAGAGGGCTAGGGGTGTCAGAGGGCTGGGAGAGTTGGAGAGGCTGAATAGCAAGATAGGCTTGGGGTGTCAGATAGGCTGAATAACAAGATAGGCTTGGGGTGTCAGAGGGCTGGGAGAGTTGGAGAGGCTGAATAGCAAGATAGGCTTGGGGTGTCAGATAGGCTGAATAACAAGATAGGCTTGGGGTGTCAGAGGGCTGGGAGAGTCAGATAGGGTGAATGGCAAGATGGGCTTGGGGTGTCAGAGAGCTGGGGTCAGAGGGCTGGGAGAGTCAGATAGGCTGAATAGCAAGATAGGCTTGGGGTGTCAGAGGACTGGGATGTGAGAGAGGCTGAATAGCAAGATGGGCCTGGGGTATCAGAGGACTGGGGTGTCAGAGGAACTAGGGATGGGGTCAAAGGAACTGATTGGATTGCCTTGACCTGAAACAGAAGGTCCACAACTGGAAAAAAGATGCAGAATTTTTCTTAGTAACGGGCCTCTACCATGGCCATAAGTTTGTATATGCATAGTAGAAGAAGAAGGTGTTAAATGAGATTTTAAAGAATTGTTCATTGTGCTAGCTGAGAATATGACTGTGTTAGGTGAGATTATGACTGCATTAGATGAGATTATGACTGCATTAGACAAGATTATGACTGTGTCAGATGAGATTATGACTGCATCAGATGAGATTATGACTGTGTTAGATGAGATTATGACTGTTAGATGAGATTATGACTGTGTTAGGTGAGATTATGACTGTGTTAGATGAGATTATGACTGTATCAGATGAGATTATGACTGCATTAGATGAGATTATGACTCTGTTAGATGAGATTATGACTGCATTAGAAGAGATTATGACTCTGTTAGATGAGATTATGACTCTGTTAGATGAGATTATGACTGTGTTAGATGAGATTATGACTGTGTTAGATGAGATTATGACTGTGTTAGATGAGATTATGACTCTGTTAGATGAGATTATGACTGTGTTAGATGAAATTATGACTGTTAGGTGAGATTATGACTGTGTTAGATGAGATTATGACTGTGTTAGGTGAGATTATGACTCTGTTAGATGAGATTATGACTGTGTTAGGTGAGATTATGACTGTGTTAGATGAGATTATGACTGTGTTAGATGAGATTATGACTGTGTTAGTTGAGATTATGACTCTGTTAGATGAGATTATGACTGTGTTAGATAAGATTATGACTATTAGATGAGATTATGACTGTGTTAGATGAGATTTTGACTGCGTTAGGTGGGATTATGACTGAGTTAGAACAGATTATGACTCTGTTAGATGAGATTATGACTGCATTAGATGAGATTATGATTGTATTAAATGAGATTATGACTGTATTAGATGAGATTATGACTGTATTAGATGAGATTATGACTGTATTAGATGAGATTATGACTGTATTAGATGAGATTATCACTGTATTAAATGAGATTATCACTGTATTAGATGAGATTATGACTGTGTTAGATGAGATTATGACTGTGTTAGATGAGATTATGACTGTTATATAAGATTATGACTGTGTTAGATGAGATTTTGACTGCATTAGGTGGGATTATGACTGAGTTAGAACAGATTATGACTCTGTTAGATGAGTTTATGACTGCATTAGATGAGATTATGACTGTGTTAGATGAGATTATGACTGCATTAGATGAGATTATGACTGTATTAAATGAGATTATGACTGTATTAGATGAGATTATGACTGTATTAGATGAGATTATGACTGTATTAGATGAGATTATCACTGTATTAAATGAGATTATCACTGTATTAGATGAGATTATGACTGTGTTAGATGAGATTATAACTGTATTAGATGAGATTATGACTGTATTAGATGAGATTATGACTGTATTAGATGAGATTATGACTGTGTTTAAACGATTTTCCTTTTCCTTTCAGAGACAACCCAGAACATCTTCGCATCCTAGGCTCACTGACTCTTCAGTATGCTGCGTGGTCTCCAACTGGACATTCATTGGTAGGTGGAGCAGCATTTAACATCTAGACTAAGTTCTCCTCCCTTTATCTTCTGGAGCATAACATCTAGACTAAGTTCTCCTCCCTTTATCTTCTGGAGCATAACATCTAGACTAAGTTCTCCTCCCTTTATCTTCTGGAGCATAACATCTAGACTAAGTTCTCCTCCCTTTATCTTCTGGAACATAACATCTAGACTAAGTTCTCCTCCCTTTATCTTCTGGAGCATAACATCTAGACTAAGTTCTCCTCCCTTTATCTTCTGTAACATAACATCTAGACTAAGTTCTCCTCCCTTTATCTTCTGGAGCATAACATCTAGACTAAGTTCTCCTCCCTTTATCTTCTGGAGCATAACATCTAAACTAAGTTCTCCTCCCTTTATCTTCTGGAGCATAACATCTAGACTAAGTTCTCCTCTCTTTATCTTCTGGAGCATAACATCTAGACTAAGTTCTCCTCCCTTTATCTTCTGGAACATAACATCTAGACTAAGTTCTCCTCCCTTTATCTTCTGGAGCATAACATCTAGACTAAGTTCTCCTCCCTTTATCTTCTGGAGCATAACATCTAGACTAAGTTCTCCTCCCTTTATCTTCTGGAGCATAACATCTAGACTAAGTTCTCCTCCCTTTATCTTCTGGAACATAACATCTAGACTAAGTTCTCCTCCCTCTATCTTCTGGAGCATAACATCTAGACTAAGTTCTCCTCCCTTTATCTTCTGTAACATAACATCTAGACTAATTTCTCCTCCCTTTATCTTCTGGAACATAACATCTAGACTAAGTTCCCCTACACATTTTGGGACATAATATCTAGATTAAGTTCCCCTACACTTTCTAGAACATTACATCTGGACTAAGCCTCCATATACTCTTTCTAGAACATATGTGTATATTTTACTAGTATGGCTGTGTGAACTTATTGGAATGACTACATGGGCATATCTTTCTCATATAATTACATGGGCACTTCTTACTAACATAATTGCATGTGAATATCAATCTAGTTATGGAAATACTTTTACAATAACTTCACAACTTACAAAATTTCATGAATCACTGAAGGTTTTGAAAATATGAGGATGTTCAGAGCTTAGAAAAATTAGACAGACAGACAAACAGACAGGCAGGCAGGCAGGCAGGCAGGCAGGCAGACAGATAGACACAGGCAGGCAGCCCGACCAACCGACTGACCGATGGACGGACAGATGGATGGATGGATGGATGGACAGACAGACAGACAGACAGAGCAATAATACTAGCAAATATGGCTTTGATAGAGAGGTCAAACTTAATGAGCTAGATAGACCAGATATAGTTTATACTTTTCAGCTGAGTCATAATACTAGCAAATATGGCTGTGAGAGAGAGAGAGAGAGAAAGAGAGAGAGAGAGAGAGAGAGAAAGAGAGAGAGAGAGATGATAAATAGAGTTGTAGACTTTAGTCACTTCAATAAAGACTTATCTCAGACTTGACTCAGAAGTGAAGATTAGTGGCAGACTTGACTCAGAAGTGAAGATTAGTGGCAGACTTAACTCAGAAGTGAAGATTAGTGGCAGACTTGACTCAGAAGTGAAGAATAGCATCTTAAACTTGACTCAGAAGTGAAGAATAGGAACTTAGACTTGACTCAGAAATGAAGAATAGCAACTTGGACTTGACTCTGAAGAATAACAACTTGGACTTGGCTTGTGATTTGACAGATTTTAGACTTTTAATTGGGTGATTTTACTAGTGCAGTATTAGTACAACAATTCATGCTTCATTGACATCATTCTCTTGTGCTGCAGCAGACATATCAAACCTGAATCTACAATCTTTGTATTTTTGCCTTGTGAATGTTAGACATGATATAATGATCTGCTTACTCTAATGATGCCAAAGACAAGAAAGCTGTGCACAGCATGTAACACAAGTAGATGGACACAACCAGTCTAAGGATTTATATCATTAATCCCCCAAATGTCACTGCCATGCCTGTACTATCACATGCTTCTCATAAAAAGAGAAAGATTATTTAAGGTTTAGAGTGCTAACTTAAGTTTGGATGTGTGTAACTTGTCTTGCCTTGTCTCCTTCCTCATACACCTCTCAGTTTTGATGAGACAAATAGATGTCTTGATAGGACTTGGCAGTGTACCTCGGATAATGGGATATTTAATGCTTCTGTAAGTTCCTCTCGCCATCTTCTACATGGGCAGCCCATTCCTCTGTTGCCTACAAATCTTAGTGTGAATGTTTTCTGTGATATGGTATCTGGTGGTAACTGTGTAACATGGCCAAACCATTTGACTTGAATTTTCTGGATATAATGTAATCCTGGTGTTACTCCAACCATTGCCCTGATGGTGTCATTTCTAATTTGGTCTCTTCTTGTCACATTTAGTATTCTTCTTAAACATCACATTTCTGTCATGATGATTTTCTTTTGTTTTTGACTGTTAGTTTCCATGTTTGACATTGATGGTATAGATGTGGAAGAAAATTGTATTGTACAGTGTTCTTTTTAGTTCAGTTGTGATGTATTTGTTTTTCAATAAAGGAGTTATTTGTCCAGTGATCTGATTTGCTTTATTGCATCTGTTCTTAATCTCAGTGTCGGTTGTCCTTGAGGGTGATACTGTGCTACCTATGCTACCTGAGGTATTTGAATTGTTTCAGTTTTGAAATGGTTGTCTAGGAAGATCTTTCTTGGGATTTCTTCTCTAGCTTAGGTCATGACTTCCATTTTTTCAGCACTGATCTTCATTTTGTTGTCTTTATTTTATCTTCATCTTGCTAAGTTATCCATGTTCTGCTGTAGGTCTTTTTCTGATGTAACTAAGAGTGCTTGCTAGTCAGCAGAAAGAGTTCACTTATGAGCCACCTGTTGAGTATGTTTTCTGAAAGGTATTGTGGTCTGATTGACATTGTTTCTGGAGTTGTGCTGTTGGGCAGTTTTGTGGTGGAACTGAATGTATGTAATAACTTTCAAAATATAGGAAGTGTGCTCATCAGTGAGTTCTACAAACCATATGTTCCTGCTTGCTAGCTGAGATGTAGTTGGAGCAAACATTGCTGTGCCAGAGAGAGAAGCAAACATTGCTGTGCCAGAGAGAGAAGCAAACATTGCTGTGCCAGAGAGAGAAGCAAACATTGCTATGCCAGAGAGAGAAGCAAACATTGCTGTGCCAGAGAGAGAAGCAAAGATTGCTGTGCCAGAGAGAGAAGCAAACATTGCTGTACCAGAGAGAGAAGCAAACATTGCTGTGCCAGAGAGAGAAGCAAAGATTGCTGTGCCAGAGAGAGAAGCAAACATTGCTGTACCAGAGAGAGAAGCAAACATTGCTGTGCCAGAGAGAGAAGCAAACATTGCTGTGCCAGAGAGAGAAGCAAACATTGCTGTGCCAGAGAGAGAAGCAAAGATTAACTGAACTCAAGATCAGGCTTCTGCTGGTACAGACAAATGTGGTTCTTCAATATGACCCCCACAACAAGAAAGGCAGCTAATGGCCCCCACAGCAAGAAAAGCAGCCAATGGCCCCCACCTCCCACAGCAAGAAAGGCAGCTAATGGCCCCCATCCCCCACAGCAAGAAAGGCAGCTAATGGCCCCCACAGCAAGAAAGGCAGCTAATGGCCCCCACAGCAAGAAAGGCAGCTAATGGCCCCCACCCCCCACAGCAAGAAAGGCAGCTAATGGCCCCCATCCCCCACAGCAAGAAAAGCAGCTAATGGCCCCCACCCCCCACAGCAAGAAAGGCAGCTAATGGCCCCCATCCCCCACAGCAAGAAAGGCAGCTAATGGCCCCCACAGCAAGAAAGGCAGCTAATGGCCCCCACCCCCCACAGCAAGAAAGGCAGCTAATGGCCCCCCCCCCCACAGCAAGAAAGGCAGCTAATGGCCCTCACCCCCCAAAGCAAGAAAGGCAGCTAATGGCCCACACGCCCCACAGCAAGAAAAGCAGCTAAAGGCCCCCACAGCAAGAAAGGAAGCTAATGGTCCCCACAGCAAGAAAGGCAGCTAATGGCCCCCACCCCCCACACCAAGACAAGCAGCTAATGGCCCCCACCCAGCCCCACAGCAAGAAAGGCAGCTAATGGCCCCCACCCCCCACAGCACGAAAAGCAGCTAATGGCCCCCACCCCCCACAGCAAGAAAAGCAGCTAATGCCCCCACCCCCCACAGCAAGAAAAGCAGCTAATGGCCCCCACCCCCCACAGCAAGAAAGGCAGCTATTGGCCCCACCCCCCCCCACAGTAAGAAAAGCAGCTAATGGCCCCCACCCCCCCCCACAGCAAGAAAGGCAGTTAATACCCCCCCCACACACAGCAAGAAAGGCAGTTAATACCCCCACACAGCAAGAAAGGCAGTTAATACCCCCCCTCCACACAGCAAGAAAGGCAGTTAATACCCCCACACAGCAAGAAAGGCAGTTAATACCCCCCCTCCACACAGCAAGAAAGGCAGTTAATACCCCCCCCACACAGCAAGAAAGGCAGTTAATACCCCCACACAGCAAGAAAGGCAGTTAATACCCCCCCTCCACACAGCAAGAAAGGCAGTTAATACCCCCACACAGCAAGAAAGGCAGTTAATACCCCCCCCACACAGCAAGAAAGGCAGTTAATACCCCCCCCCACACAGCAAGAAAGGCAGCTAATACCCCCTCCCCCACATCAAGAAAGGCAGCTAATACCCCCCCCACACAGCAAGAAAGGCAGCAAATACCCCTTCCCCCACAGCAAGAAAGGCAGCACAGCAAGAAAGGCAGCTAAAGGCCCCCACAGCAAGAAAGGCAGCTAATGGCCCTCACCCCCTGCAGCAAGGAAGGGAGCTAATGCCCCCCTCCCCCCACAGCAAGGATGGAGCTAAGAACCCAAATTCATGGATCAGTCCTGGGTCTTCAAGAAAGTGGCTGATTCTCTGACGCAGTGTCTGTGTTGGAAGATCATTAACATTATCAAGTCTACAACAAGAGTTTTCAGTTTCAGAAAGATGAAATAATTAAAATCTAAAGTGTCTCATATATGTAATCTGATATCTGCAGTCTGATTTTTAATGTCTGCAGTCTGATATCTCATCCCTGCGGTGTGATATTTGATGTCCATAGTGTGATATTTGATGTCTGTAGTCTGATATCAGTAGTCTTGTGCTGATGGGTCTGTATGTCTGTCTGACAGATTATAGTAGAAAACAATAACCTGTTCTACAAACCAGACATCAATGCTGGTGCTGTCCAGCTCACAAACTCAGGCATCACAGGACTTATCTACAATGGCATACCAGACTGGGTTTATGAAGGTTAGTCTTATACATAATCTTATCTTCATCATCATCAGCATCATTGTCATCATAACCATTTTTTAACAACTTCTGTCACAGAAATCTTACCTCCTCCGTGTTAACTATTTCCGTCGCCTCTCTGCTTCTCCAAGTTATCAGAATTAAAATTTTGAAACTGCCATTATCACGTCCAAGAAATACTTCATCGACCACAGCCAAAAAAATGTATAGACCTTGAAAACAACTTACCAATCCTATAACTAAATGTTAACCTGGATAAAATTACATTGAATGTAATTGAAACACCAGTAAATTTAATGGCTAACAACAAAGCTGCAGGTGAAGATGAAATAACAGCCGAAATGTTAAAAGCTATTAACACTGACAACATGAACCAACTACAGAGAATGTTTAATAAAGTTTGGAAAGAAGAAAAGATCCCTTCTAAATGGAAAAAAGGAATCATTGTTAAAGTACCAAAAAAGGCAAACTTAGCGACTGTAATAACTGGAGAGGAGTAACCTTACTATCAGTTGTGTCAAAAGTACAAGGTCCAACAATTAAGTAATGAGATTGATTTTATTATGGCGAAAACAAAAATGCCATATATGAAGCAAAGCATGAAATCCAAAAAGGCGTCCTTCATCTATGATCTAGCAACTTTTCATCACCATCTGATAAGCAGACAGCAAACAAGCTGCCATTTTGTTGACCTAGTTAGAGGTGTATTGTCACGTAATCAGCATGGAGCAAAAAGCTAACATTAAATTCTGTTTAAAACTTGGAAAAAGTGCCACTGAGACAGTTGAATTGATGTGACAGGTTTATAGGGATAATTGTTTATCTCATGCACAGATATTCAGGTGGTATTCACAATTCAAAAGTGGTGTGGAAATGGTTACAAATGCAACTAAACATGGACACCCAATTTCTATTTGTAATGATAAACTCATTGCAAAAGTCAGAGAATGGATACAAGAAGAATGTTGTTTGACTGTGAGGATGATGGCAGATGAATTTGGTGTTAACCGAGAGACTATTTGTAAAATTTTAGTGGAAGATTTGTGCAAGAAAAAAGTTTCTTGCCAGTTTGTACCACTTGTATTGTCTGATGACCAAAGACATCAGTGTGTTGAGTACGCAAAAGACATCATCAAAACATGTCACAGAAATAAAGATTTCTGCAGAGGATGAAACATGGATTTTCTGCTACGATCCCACAACTAAACATCAAAGTGCTCAGTGGAAATTATCATCATCACCAAAAAGAAAAAAAATTTCATCTTCAAAAGTCGAAAGTTTTGACAATGTTGGTGTGCTTCTACGACAGCAAAGGAGTTATTCACAAAGAATTTATTCCAGAGGAGCAGACTGTCACTGCCAAAGTTTAAGTATTTTGAAAAGCCTATT
The DNA here is from genome assembly GCA_009760885.1 of Achatina immaculata. NCBI lineage: Eukaryota > Metazoa > Mollusca > Gastropoda > Stylommatophora > Achatinidae > Lissachatina > Lissachatina immaculata. Next base: position 3,690,354 of record CM019714.1, read on the forward strand.
GAAAAGATTCTCCAAGTCTGGCCCGAGTATTCACAACCTGGCAGTTTTTTCCTTCTTCGTGATAATGCACCAGCTCACTGGGCAATAGTTTGACAGGAATTTTTGGCCCAAAAACAAGTGTGCATTCTCAACCATCCATCCTATTCCCCAGATTTGCCTTCTTGCGATTTTTTTCTATTCCCAGAATTAAAGTTACCATTGAAAGGATGCTTCTGTGATGATACTGATGACATCCAAAGGGCCGTAACATTGAGTTTAAAGGTCATACCAACAGAAGAACTGCAGAGGTCGTTCCAGTGTTTGTTAGATCATACCACTCGCTGTATCAGTGCACAAGGGGGTTACTTTAAAATACAGATTATATAACTTCGAACACAAGGTTCTGAGAGCCTAAAGAGGCCCCTTTCCAACCTTCTATAGATGCTACATAGACGATGGCATTGGGGGTCACATCAATACCAGAGGAAGACATTGACAACTTCATCAGTTTTATTAAGGAGTACAATTCTGCCATTTCTTTCACCTCCCGTGTCTCTACTGTTTCCGTTAACTTTCTCAACTATCAGCCCTTCCGGGCTTACTACTTCTATCCACTATAAACCTACAGACTCTCACAGCTATCTCTTGTACGCTTCCTCCCATCCTAGATCGTGTAAGGACTCTATTCCTTTTTACCAGCTTCTTATGTTGCGACGTTTGTGTACTGAGGATTTGGATTTCCAGGATCAAGGCCATAAAATGCTGGATTTATTCCGTCAACACGGCTATCCAGAATGTTCTCTCGTCATCTTGGAACCGCATCAGCCATATATCGTGGCAACAAGCCCTCACTCCTAAACCGCACCATAGTTCAGACAGAGTTAAACTGGTACTCACACACCACCCTCATAGCTTGGCAGTTAAAAACATACTGTTTTGCCATCTCCATCTCCTCCAGACCGAGCCTGGTACATGTGAACTTTTTGGGGAACCTCCATTGGTGGCCTACAGATGGGACAAGAACCTCAGGGACCTTTTAATTCATAGTCACCTTAAGACAGATGACACTTTTTATGGTACCAGACATTGTGTACGCCATAGATGTAACACTTGCCCGTTTGTTGTCAAGGCTAGCCAGATCTCCTTCCCTAAATCCACATTATCAATTCAGAAGGGCTTCACCTGCACTTCATACAATGTTATTTATGCTATTATGTGCAAGCGTTGTGGTATGAAGTATATAGGTGATGCTGGTTTATGCTTAGGAGATCGTTTTTGCCAACATCTTAATGATATTTCTAAGAGGGCCTGGACACCTGTGGCTAAACATTTTTGCCTCAGCAACCACAGGGGAAAACAGGACGTTTCTGTTAGTGCGATCCGCTCTTATTCTGCTGATGTACAATCTCAGAGGGTCCTAGAACAGCGCCTCATTTTCCAGGCTGGTTGTCTCCACCCAGATGGAATAAACAATGTCTTCTGCTTCCTTTAACTTCTTTAGTTTTCCACCCCCCCTTTTTTGTGATAGGGTCTTGTCCTATTCACCAGTTTCACATTTTCTCCCTGCAAGTGTTTATGTTCTTCATTCATTATCTCTCCGCTTCCCCTTCCCCCAATCCCCCGACACCTTTTCCTGTAGTGGCTATTTCTATTCCCCTTCCCCCATATGTTTCCCACCCCCTCTCCACCTCTTCTTTATGAGTTGCTCTATCAGCTTATCCTTTGTGTGGCCCTGCATGATCTCTATGCCTCATCTAGTGGGCACACATTTCTGTGGTTCCCTACTTTTGGAGGATGTCACATTAAGATAAGTTTTTCATTTAGTTTTTTGTCTTGTTAGTGTGTGTAATCCTCGAAAAGGCTCACGCCGAAATATTGGATGTTGTATGTTTTTCATTTATATATTCTCATTTCACTCTCATACTTTCTATTTATTTTTTGCTCGCTTTTCTCACTTTACTCACTCCCTCTGCCACCTTGTAAAGTTGCACCATACACCTTTATCTACCTTTATTATTTGAACCAGTTTTACTGCAGTCACCATCCCTGTTATCTGTCAGGTTATATCTTCAACTGTTGTTTATTTTATTTTTTATGGAATTAGTCTCATTACTTAATTGTCGGACACTGTATTTTGCAAAGTCATTCTGAATAGAATTAAAGATATAGTGGATACTGCAATGCAAGATGAAGGAGCAGGATTTTGAAAAGGGAGACGCTGTCTCGACCAGATCTTTATTCTAAGAAGAATACTTGAAGAACATATTGAAAAGTAAAAACTATTAGCACTGAACTTCATGAGCTTTAAAAAGGCATTTGATATCCTACACAGAGATTCATTGTGGAGAATTTTAAGACTATAGGGAATACCATCTAAAACTGTCAGCATCATTAAGGATCGCTACAACGGATGTGTTTGTGCAGTTAACACAGAAGGAATGAGCGAATGGTTCCAGATTGAAACAGGCATGAAACAAGGATGTATACTATTTCCCTTGCTTTTTGGAATTGCCATAGTCTTCATAATCAAAAAATGTTGAAAAAGGTAAAACAGTCATTGATTGGGTACATGGGACCCAACTAGAAGATCTTGATTTTTCAGATGACATAACTCTTATCAGAGACAATGTGAATTCAATGCAAGAAAATACAGATATCCTGTCTAGCAAAATAGAACTTGAAATTAACAAGAAAAAAACAAAAATAATGAAACTTCCCATTAATCAAGAAGGAAAAATATACGTAGAAGGAACAGCTGTTGAAGAAGTACACCAATATGCATACCTCAGCAGCTACATAGACCAGGATGGTGACACCAGAAAGGAAGTTAGAATTTGAATTGCAAAAGCAGCATTGAGCTTCAAGAATCTTGAGAACATATGGGACTCAAAAGTTATAAGCACAAAAACCAAATTAAGATTATTCAATTCAAATGTAATATACACCCTCATTTATGAGTGGAAAAGCTGGAAAACAACTAAAGAAATAGACAAAAAATTACTCTTTTGAAAACAAATACCTAAGGAAAATACTCGGTATAAAGTGGAACGATGCAGAGATAAGGCAAATGAGTGAACAACAGTCTGTTTCATGAGTAGTTAAAAAAAGGAGATGGACATATATTGATTATGTGATGAGAAGAAACAATCAGAGAATCCCAAAACAAGCTATCAAGTGCAACACAACAGACCAAAGAAAAAGAGGTCAACCATGTGAAACTCTAAAGAGGACATTGTTAAGAGAGGCCAAATTAGTAGCCGTAAAATCCCTTGATGAGGTTTAAAAACTCGCTGAAAACAGGAAAAGTTGGTGAACTACCATGCAAGCCCTATGTGATGCTTAATGGCGTGGGAAGGATATAAGATTACCAACATTACCACAACCAAAATGATCACATCTGCATTTGTCATCTTAGAAGACTGTATCAGTGCAGGCAGATATCAGCAGTTGTGGGGATATGCTTGGCATGATATGGCATGATAGCTCTCATGGCTATCACAATGTTGGGTTTGCACAGCCAGCCGAAGTGGCAGCAGGAAATTTTTGTGGTGCATCCTCCAGTTTGTTTGCACTTGCATCTTCTAACTTCAAGTTTGGTCCTCATTTCCTCCATCACTCAACTCAGCTGTAGAATTTGGATACTTGAAATCTGTGTGGTCCTCATTTCCTCCATCACTCAACTCAGCTGTAGAATTTGGATACCTGAAATCTGTGTTGGGGAAACAAACTCTGAGGTTGCTTGCATGCAGGGTGAGGCACACTGCAGATTATTGCTATCAGGACATGATGGCAGATTTTAAAAAATTAGCTAAATGAATATGTTTCTAGTTGGACTTAACAGTGGGTGAACAAAGAAAAAAGTAGTGCTGTCCTCAAGATTACTACTTTACCTTTATCACCATTTTCATCACCTTTATCACAACAGCTACCAGTGCCACCATGATTGTTATTATTACTTCCATAATTGCTTCTCCAGTACTCACTCAGCTCTCATCACATACATCATCATTACCACTACCTTCAGTAAATCACCATTACCATCATTACCACTACCTTCAGTAAATCATCATTGTCATCATTAACACTACCTTCAGTAAATCATCATTGTCATCATTACCACTACCTTCAGTAAATCATCATTGTCATCATTACCACTACCTTCAGTAAATCATCACTGTCATCATTACCACTACCTTCAGTAAATCATCATTGTCATCATTAACACTACCTTCAGTAAATCACCATTACCATCATTACCACTACCTTCAGTAAATCATCATTGTCATCATTACCACTACCTTCAGTAAATCACCATTACCATCATTAACACTACCTTCAGTAAATCATCATTGTCATCATTAACACTACCTTCAGTAAATCATCATTGTCATCATTACCACTACCTTCAGTAAATCATCATTGTCATCATTAACACTACCTTCAGTAAATCATCACTGTCATCATTACCACTACCTTCAGTAAATCATCATTGTCATCATTACCACTACCTTCAGTAAATCATCACTGTCATCATTACCACTACCTTCAGTAAATCACTACTACCATCTTAACCACTACCTACAGTAAATCACTACTACATCTTAACCACTACCTACAGTAAATCACTACTACCATCTTAACCACTACCTACAGTAAATCACTACTACCATCTTAACCACTACCTTCAGTAAGTCACCACTACCATCTTAACCACTACCTTCAGTAAATCACCACTACCATCTTAACCACTACCTTCAGTAAATCACCACTACCATCTTAACCACTATCTTCAGTAAATCACCACTACCATCTTAACCACTACCTTCAGTAAATCACCACTACCATCTTAACCACTATCTTCGATAAATCACCACTACCATCTTAACCACTACCTTCAGTAAATCACCACTACCATCTTAACCACTACCTTCAGTAAATCACCACTACCATCTTAACCACTACCTTCAGTAAATCACCACTACCATCTTAACCATTATCTTCAGTAAATCACCACTACCATCTTAACCACTACCTTCAGTAAATCACCACTACCAAATTAACCACTACCTTCAGTAAATCATCACTAGCATTATTACCACCATCACCATAAATCACCACCATTTACATATGATGACATTTACATATTATGACATTTACACATTGTGACAGAGGAAGTGCTAAATTCAGATCATGCCCTCTGGTGGTCTACGCAGTCGACGTATGTGTTATATGCTGTCTTCAATGACAGTCGAGTTCCTACATTCCATTTTCCGTTTTATGGAGAAATTGGTAACTCATACACATCTGATCACAAAATTGCTTATCCAAAGGTAAAGATAAAAATGATACTTAGATTATTCATGTAAACTGAACTTATTATAAATGTTTTCTTTGTTTCTTCATTGAAAATCTTCTCAACATATATTTTTCTTTCTTTACTTAGAGTTCTAATTTTTATTTTACTGCTTACAGAAAATGAAGGAAAATCAAAACCAGGCTATGGACTGCTTTTAGTAAAATATATATTTTGTTATAATGAGTGAGTCAGACATCATAATGAGTGAGTAAAATATCATAAATATAAATATCTATCATTTTCAAAACCAAGTGAGAATAAATGACTGAGCACACTTTCATTTTCAGAAAAAAAAATACATATATAAATCTGCATATGGACCATATTCTGACCTTCTTGTGTGAGAATTTACTGCATCACAAACATTCAGAATTGGTTTAATACACATATAGTTTATCACAAACATTCAGCATAAGTTTACTACACATATGCTGTATCACAAACATTCAGAAATAGATTACTACACATATACCGTATCACATAACAGGCTTGAGTAAAATGTAAAATAATGACACATATGTTCACAAAATTGCTTATCCAAAGGTAAAGATAAAAATGATACTTAGATTATTCATGTAAACTGAACTTATTATAAATGTTTTCTTTGTTTCTTCATTGAAAATCTTCTCAACATATATTTTTCTTTCTTTACTTAGAGTTCTAATTTTTATTTTACTGCTTACAGAAAATGAAGGAAAATCAAAACCAGGCTATGGACTGCTTTTAGTAAAATATATATTTTGTTATAATGAGTGAGTCAGACATCATAATGAGTGAGTAAAATATCATAAATATAAATATCTATCATTTTCAAAACCAAGTGAGAATAAATGACTGAGCACACTTTCATTTTCAGAAAAAAAAATACATATATAAATCTGCATATGGACCATATTCTGACCTTCTTGTGTGAGAATTTACTGCATCACAAACATTCAGAATTGGTTTAATACACATATAGTTTATCACAAACATTCAGCATAAGTTTACTACACATATGCTGTATCACAAACATTCAGAAATAGATTACTACACATATACCGTATCACATAACAGGCTTGAGTAAAATGTAAAATAATGACACATATGTTCATCCTCTTATCTCTGTACAAAGATACCACAAATAGAACTAACTGCAATTTCTTCATTTACATTGTAAAATGTGTGTCATTTATTAAATTAGCAAGTTTTATTTTCAAACAAAACAAACAAAAAAATATTAATGTTTAGAAACTACTTTTCTTTCTCCTTTTGTGATTGCTAAAACTTCTCATAGCAGCTCTAGCAAAGATTGTCGAGGCAGTTCTAGCAAATATTGTTGAGCCATTTCTAGCAAAGATTGTTGAGCCATTTCTAGCAAAGATTGTTGAAGCAGGTATATTTATTATGTGATGTTATAATGAAGTGATAATAATTTATTTGTAATAAATAGTACAGTGTATGAATAGAATATACATAAATATTTGCAGATTTTTTTTTCACATAAATACATGTACACAGACATCATTACATCTCTCACATGTGTCTGATAGGCTGGCTATCCAAACCCAGAGTTCACACTTAACATCGTCAAACTTTCAACTCGAGATGTGGTCACCTTGTCTCCACCAAGCGAGTTTGCCGGCAAGTGAGTGCAGATAACCAGTGAGATCTTGTCAATGTGAACATCAGTTAAATAGCATATGATAATTAGAAGTTTAAACAGAAGTCAAGAGTTAAATGTGTTCTTGTGTGACTGATAAAGTTAAGGCACTAACAGTCATCAGTGAAATGTCTTCATGCTTGAAGTCTGTGACATGGAGATCTCCTGCCACTTCCATTCAGCAGTAAAAGTGGGTACCTGACATGTGGATTTAAAACTGGTAGGTCGGGTCAGCTTTGCCTGCTATCCTATGACAGAAAACAGTGCTCCTAGTCTCTGTCACATTGTCTGCATTGTGGGTGTCTCTCTGTCACACCCACTGTCTTGTGGGTGTCTCCTAGTCTCTGTCACACTCACTGTCTTGTGGGTGTCTCCTAGTCTCTGTCACACTCACTGTCTTGTGGGTGTCTCATAGTCTCTGTCACACTCACTGTCTTGTGGGTGTCTCCTAGTCTCTGTCACACTCACTGTCTTGTGGGTGTCTCCTAGTCTCTGTCACACTCACTGTCTTGTGGGTGTCTCCTAGTCTCTGTCACACTCACTGTCTTGTGGGTGTCTCTTAGTCTCTGTCACACCCACTGTCTTGTGGGTGTCTCATAGTCTTTGTCACACCCACTGTCTTGTGGGTATCTCATAGTCTCTGTCACACCTACTGCCTTGTGGGTGTCTCTGTCACACTTACTGTCTTGTGGGTGTCTCCTAGTCTCTGTCACACCCACTGCCTTGTGGGTGTCTCTCTGTCACTTCCACTGCATTGTGGGTGTCTCTCTGTCACACCCACTGTCTTGTGGGTATCTCATAGCCTCTGTCACACCCACTGCCTTGTGGGTATCTCATAGTCTCTGTCACACCCACTGCCTTGTGGGTATCTCATAGTCTCTGTCACACCCAATGCCTTTGATTTTCATACATATGTGAGCATCTGCTAACAGAATGAAGTGCACTGGATTACATCACACGGGGAGCTGTCAGTGCATAGACAGAAAATAGAATATCAGGCTCAGATCACTCTCATGTTTATCAGCCCATCCCAGCATCCATATGGGATGAATAGAAAAATAGATTAAAGGCAGACATTTTTATTGTGCAGCAAATCTAACACTTAAAAGTAATTTCTTTTATTTTTTAAACTTCATTTCTTTTTTGTTCATTGTCTTATCAGCCTGAACGAACGAACGAACATGCTTTATTTTCAAAGGGTTAAGAATCGGGCATGCAGGTCCGTCTAACATTCTGCCCTTCATCATACAGCTTTCACTCAGTCACAGTCATTCAGCATTTGTTAATGAGCATTAATAATCATGAAGACACAATTAAATGATTACATAAATAAATAATAAACTTATCTCATGCCCATACACTCTACACTCTGATTTATGCAACAACATGAAATAAACTTGCATTCTTACATTCATTCAAAACTAACAAATTGAAAAGCAGTATTAAAAAAAAAATTACAACACTCAAGCCATATTTAAACTACTTTAAACTATGCTTAGGGAGGCATATAGTCCGTATATGGAGATGTAGATTGAAACATTTTTTTTGTGTGCTTGATTAGTAAATAAAGCTGACCTAGCATTGTGAAGTTACAATAGAATGTAGCTGTGTGCTATGTCTGTGTATTGTGTGCTATGTGCTATGTGCAAAATTTAAGAATTTTTGTGGAACTTCATAGAGTTTATGGTTTATAGTCTAGGTCATCATCATCACTGCACTCCAGACATGTCCTCAGTTGCTCAGATTCCTCCCCCCTCCCCACCAACATATCCATCAGTGTCCTGTGGCTGACTCCCCCCTCCCCACCAACATATCCATCAGTGTCCTGTGGCTGATAGTGCCCGTCCTGTGTTGGTTGACAAGTCATCTCACATGTCCAGTATGCCTGTTGTTCCTCTCCATGCTAGTCAGTTCTCCCAGCTCTTTCAGTCTGAGTAGCAACGTGGATTTGCTGCTCCTGAAGTCCTCCATTCTGCCTATCTCTCTGAGCACGTTAACAATATCACTCAATCCATTGGTTGTCCATCTGCGATGATGGCAGAGCCAGCCAACCTCTCATCTCTCTCATTTCCCTGGATGCCCATGTGCCCAGGAACATAGATAAAGGTAACTCTGTGAATCATTGATCTCTGCAATAACCCAAGCCACTGCCTGCATGCAGAACCTGCCTCAACCTTCTGGATCACACTCGTTGAATCACTTAGTATGCAGACATGGGGTAGTCCTGTCAGTCCAACTACTCGAATGCTTTCATCACCACCAACACCTCCATCGTCATGCTGCTTGAGGTCATAGCAAGAACTGCCTTCCTTGATTGTTCTGTCTGCTGAGTGTGCTGTGAATGCCCTAGCTCTCCTCTTATGACATACAATGGACCCATCTGTGTAAATAACAGTATCTGCCTCATTTTCACTAATGAACATGTTGACCTCTGTGTTCGCAGCAAGTGGATGTTCTTACATTCTTACATCCTTCCCGTTCCATTAAACGTCATATAGTAGTTTGCCAAGTTTTCCTGTTTACAGCAAGCTTTTCAATCTCATCAAGGGATGTTATGCCCACTAAATTGGCCTCTCTTAACAGTGTCTTCTTTACAGTTTCATGTGGTCGACCTTTTTTTTGCCCTGTTGTGCTCCACTTGATAGCTTGCTTTGGGATGCTCTGATTGTTTCTTCTCATCACTTGAATGACATATGTCCATCTTCTTTTTCTGATCACCCATAAGACAGGTTGTTGTTTGCTCATCTCCCTTATCTCTGCATTGTTCTTGAATTTGTTCCACTTTATATTGAGAATTTTCCTTAGATATTTGCTTTCGAAAGAGTCTAATTTCTTGTCTGTTTTGCAGCAAGTGGATGTAGAAACTCTATATTTCATAAGAGTAGGGTTCTAATATAATTTTTAAAAGTACATATGTTTGAAAATTGTATAAAAATTAGGATATTATAAGGTTTACTTTTTACAGAATATTTATGTAAATATTGTAAAAATAATTCTTTTTTCTTCATAAATGATTTATCTGTTATAAACTGACTTGTCTGCTGTGCTGCTGTGTATTCAGGGACTATTATTTTACAACTGTTGTCTGGAAAAATGACCAGGAAGTGTTGATTAACTGGATGAACAGAGCCCAGAATTACTCCATACACACAGTGTGTAAAGCTGTTGATGGCAGCTGTCACAAGGTCAGTTCACACATGTCGATCAGGTTATGCTTGTCACAGCTTCAGAAATGTAACAGGAATATGTAGAGAGAGAAAGATAAGAAGAGAGAGACAGGAAAAAAAAAGAGAGTGAAGAAGACAGAAAGAAAAAAGACAGACAGGCTAAGCAAAGTTTTAAAAAAGGAAGATAGGAGATGTTTTTTGACTGAGATGAAGTAGAAGATGACAAATGAAGGAGTTGTTCTAGTAAATAATATAGAAGATAGAAATAGGTCAGAAGAAAAAAATAGAAGCTTTCAGGAAGAAATATAGAAGAGAGAAATACAGACATTTCACTGCTTGTTCAACTAGTCAGGGAAATCAGCACAGTTGAAATCTGAAACTGGTCAAAAAGTGAAATCCAGACTTTCTTGTGCTTGCAAAATACATTTTGGCAGCTGAAACACATAAATAACTACATATCACTCTGAAACACATAGATAAATAACTACATATCACTCTGAAACACATAAATAAATAACTACATATCACTCTGAAACACACAAATAAATAACTACATATCACTCTGAAACACACAAATAAATAACTACATATCACTCTGACACACACACATAAATAACTACATATCACTCTGAAACACACAAATAAATAACTACATATCACTCTGAAGCATATAAATAAATAACTATGTATCACCCTCATTCATTCATTTGCATGTCCCTTGCGGAACTTTGCCTCCCAAACAGCACTCCTGTAGGCCTCTCGGTTGTGAGCAAGATGGCCTGCTGCTGCTGCGTCCATTTGCAGATCGTCAACGATTTCTTCCAGCCATCTTCGTTTTGGTCTTCCTCTTTTTCTTTTTCCTATTATGTATCCTTCCAATATGGTCTTCTTTAAATTATCATGACGTTTAATGTGTCCAAAATATTTAAGTTTTCTCCCTTTAATCCTCTTTACTAGCCAGCCTTCTTCAATATTAAGCTCTTGTAGTATAGATATATTTGTTCTTTTTTGTGTCCATGATATTTGGAGAACTCTTCTGTAGCATTTACATTCAAAGGCATTTATGTGTTTCTCAGCTGTTTTGTTAAGTGTCCAGGTCTCACAGGCATATGTTGCGATGGGAAAGATGCATGCCCTTAAAAATCTTATTTTTGTAGTTCTGTCTGCTCTTCTCCACAGATTCTTTATTTGTTTTACTTTCTGAAGAGCAACAGATGTCCTCCTTTTAATTTCCTTCATCATATCTCCATTATTAGTTAGCAGTGATCCAAGATATTCAAAAATCTCCACTTCTTCCAATGTTTCCTCATGTATCACCCTGAAGCATATAAATAAATAACTACATATCACTCTGACACATAAATAAGTACATATCACTCTGACACATATAAATAAATAACTACGTATCACTCTGAAGCATATAAATAAATAACTATGTATCAGTCTGAAGCATATAAATAAATAACTACATATCACTCTAAAACACACAAATAAATAACTACATATCACTCTGAAGCATGTAAATAAATAACTATATATCACTCTGACACATATAAATAAACAACTATGTATCACTCTGACACATATAAATAAATAACTACATATCACTCTGACACATATAAATAAATAACTACATATCACTCTGAAGCATATAAATAAATAACTATGTATCAGTCTGAAGCATATAAATAGATAATTACATATCACTCTAAAACACACAAATAAATAACTACATATCACTCTGAAGCATATAAATATGTGAATGCATGCAAAAGGCAAATAAACAAAAAGCCTACAGCTAATAAACAAAAAGCCTACATCATATCATCCTCATAGGAAAATTCAGTTAAACTTTTTTTTTTTTTTGGAGAAGGTGACTTTGATAAGGATCTCACTGGCTGCTGGGACTGAGCTGATGGCCCTGAATATGAAGGGTTAGGACTGTCTGTTGATGGTTGTGGCTGTGTATGAAGGGTTAGGACTGTCTATTGATGGTTGTGGCTGTGTACAAAGGGTTAGGACTGTCTATTGATGGTTGTGGCTGTGTATGAAAGGTTAGGACTGTCTGTTGATGGTTGTGGCTGTGAACAAAGGGTTAGGACTGTCTATTGATGGTTGTGGTTGTATATGAAAGGTTAGGACTGTCTGTTGATGGTTGTGGCTGTGAACAAAGGGTTAGGACTGTCTGTTGATGGTTGTGGCTGTGTATGAAGGGTTAGGACTGTCTATTGATGGTTGTGGCTGTATATGAAGGGTTAGGACTGTCTATTGATGGTTGTGGCTGTGAACAAAGGGTTAGGACTGTCTATTGATGGTTGTGGCTGTGTATGAAAGGTTAGGACTGTCTGTTGATGGTTGTGGCTGTGAACAAAGGGTTAGGACTGTCTATTGATGGTTGTGGCTGTATATGAAAGGTTAGGACTGTCTGTTGATGGTTGTGGCTGTGAACAAAGGGTTAGGACTGTCTGTTGATGGTTGTGGCTGTGTACAAAGGGTTAGGACTGTCTGTTGATGGTTGTGGCTGTGTACAAAGGGTTAGGACTGTCTGTTGATGGTTGTGGCTGTGTATGAAGGGTTAGGACTGTCTGTTGGTGGTTGTGGCTGTGAACAAAGGGTTAGGACTGTCTATTGATGGTTGTGGCTGTGTATGAAGGGTTAGGACTGTCTGTTGATGGTTGTGGCTGTGTATGAAGGGTTAGGACTGTCTGTTGATGGTTGTGGCTGTGAACAAAAGGTTAGGACTGTCTGTTGATGGTTGTGGCTGTGTATGAAGGGTTAGGACTGTCTGTTGATGGTTGTGGCTGTGTATGAAGGGTTAGGACTGTCTGTTGATGGTTGTGGCTGTGAACAAAGGGTTAGGACTGTCTGTTGATGGTTGTGGCTGTGTATGAAGGGTTAGGACTGTCTGTTGATGGTTGTGGCTGTGTACAAAGGGTTAGGACTGTCTGTTGATGGTTGTGGCTGTGTACAAAGGGTTAGGACTGTCTGTTGATGGTTGTGGCTGTGATGTCTTGAAAAAAGAAAGTACTGAAGTTTGCTACACAAATATCTTTCTCCCTTTTCTGAGAATTTCTTTGTAACAGGCCATTAGGCTTTTTGGCCTGCATTTCTTTCAAACTTGGAGTTGATATTTTCCCAGTAAGTAATGTGTCCTTTCCTTTGACAGTTCCTTCTTGTGTTTCTGTAATCATCATCTCTCTAGGCTGAGCCGTATTATCAGGCTGAGACTCCTGTGAACAGGGCTCTCTTTTGTGTATACAGAAGAAAGTACTTCCATAACTCTCTATTGTGTATACAGAAGAAAGTACTTCCATAACTCTCTATTGTGTATACAGAAGAAAGTACTTCCATGACTCTCTATTGTGTATACAGAAGAAAGTACTTCCATAACTCTCTATTGTGTATACAGAAGAAAGTACTTCCATGACTCTCTATTGTGTATACAGAAGAAAGTACTTCCATAACTCTCTATTGTGTATACAGAAGAAAGTACTTCCATGACTCTCTATTGTGTATACAGAAGAAAGTGCTTCCATGACTCTCTATTGTGTATACAGAAGAAAGTACTTCCATGACTCTCTATTGTGTATACAGAAGAAAGTACTTCTGTGACTCTCTATTGTGTATACAGAAGAAAGTACTTCATGAGAGCCAGTCTGTTCTGTGATATCATCAACTTGGATTTCCAGGCATAATTCCCTTGCCACATCAATGTCTGAAGTAATTTCATCTACAGGATCTTCACAAACTTCAGAATCATCCAACTTGGTAGGAATTAATGTATTCATTTCTTCCAAACTCCTTTCAATGTATTTCATTTGCCAGCATGCATCTCTGATAGTTTTAATTCCATCCAGAACCATGAAGCTCTCCCTTTCTTCCAGTGACATGCGAGTGTCAGCTGTAGCTTGCATCTGATAGCTGCATTAGACCCTGGTAGCATTAGCTGTAGCTTGCATCTGATAGCTGCCTTAGACCCTGGTAGCATTAGCTGTAGCTTGCATCTGGTAGCTGCATATGAAGGGTTAGGACTGTCTATTGATGGTTGTGGCTGTGAACAAAGGGTTAGGACTGTCTATTGATGGTTGTGGCTGTGTATGAAAGGTTAGGACTGTCTGTTGATGGTTGTGGCTGTGAACAAAGGGTTAGGACTGTCTATTGATGGTTGTGGCTGTATATGAAAGGTTAGGACTGTCTGTTGATGGTTGTGGCTGTGAACAAAGGGTTAGGACTGTCTGTTGATGGTTGTGGCTGTGTACAAAGGGTTAGGACTGTCTGTTGATGGTTGTGGCTGTGTACAAAGGGTTAGGACTGTCTGTTGATGGTTGTGGCTGTGTATGAAGGGTTAGGACTGTCTGTTGGTGGTTGTGGCTGTGAACAAAGGGTTAGGACTGTCTATTGATGGTTGTGGCTGTGTATGAAGGGTTAGGACTGTCTGTTGATGGTTGTGGCTGTGTATGAAGGGTTAGGACTGTCTGTTGATGGTTGTGGCTGTGAACAAAAGGTTAGGACTGTCTGTTGATGGTTGTGGCTGTGTATGAAGGGTTAGGACTGTCTGTTGATGGTTGTGGCTGTGTATGAAGGGTTAGGACTGTCTGTTGATGGTTGTGGCTGTGAACAAAGGGTTAGGACTGTCTGTTGATGGTTGTGGCTGTGTATGAAGGGTTAGGACTGTCTGTTGATGGTTGTGGCTGTGTACAAAGGGTTAGGACTGTCTGTTGATGGTTGTGGCTGTGTACAAAGGGTTAGGACTGTCTGTTGATGGTTGTGGCTGTGATGTCTTGAAAAAAGAAAGTACTGAAGTTTGCTACACAAATATCTTTCTCCCTTTTCTGAGAATTTCTTTGTAACAGGCCATTAGGCTTTTTGGCCTGCATTTCTTTCAAACTTGGAGTTGATATTTTCCCAGTAAGTAATGTGTCCTTTCCTTTGACAGTTCCTTCTTGTGTTTCTGTAATCATCATCTCTCTAGGCTGAGCCGTATTATCAGGCTGAGACTCCTGTGAACAGGGCTCTCTTTTGTGTATACAGAAGAAAGTACTTCCATAACTCTCTATTGTGTATACAGAAGAAAGTACTTCCATAACTCTCTATTGTGTATACAGAAGAAAGTACTTCCATGACTCTCTATTGTGTATACAGAAGAAAGTACTTCCATAACTCTCTATTGTGTATACAGAAGAAAGTACTTCCATGACTCTCTATTGTGTATACAGAAGAAAGTACTTCCATAACTCTCTATTGTGTATACAGAAGAAAGTACTTCCATGACTCTCTATTGTGTATACAGAAGAAAGTGCTTCCATGACTCTCTATTGTGTATACAGAAGAAAGTACTTCCATGACTCTCTATTGTGTATACAGAAGAAAGTACTTCTGTGACTCTCTATTGTGTATACAGAAGAAAGTACTTCATGAGAGCCAGTCTGTTCTGTGATATCATCAACTTGGATTTCCAGGCATAATTCCCTTGCCACATCAATGTCTGAAGTAATTTCATCTACAGGATCTTCACAAACTTCAGAATCATCCAACTTGGTAGGAATTAATGTATTCATTTCTTCCAAACTCCTTTCAATGTATTTCATTTGCCAGCATGCATCTCTGATAGTTTTAATTCCATCCAGAACCATGAAGCTCTCCCTTTCTTCCAGTGACATGCGAGTGTCAGCTGTAGCTTGCATCTGATAGCTGCATTAGACCCTGGTAGCATTAGCTGTAGCTTGCATCTGATAGCTGCCTTAGACCCTGGTAGCATTAGCTGTAGCTTGCATCTGGTAGCTGCATTAGACCCTGGTAGCACGAGCTGTAGCTTATCTTGTACAGCCTTGAATCCAGGAATAGAATTCTCTCCTTAGTGTTGAAACTAGGGCAGAGTAGGAGCAGCTTTATTACTTAACGAGTACAAGGTTGTGACGTTTCCGTCCATGAGCCTTAATCGTATAAAAACATACAGGATGAAGAAATAGAGAGAGGAGATAAAGTATAAATTCACATGAATGCCATGAAAAAAAAAAGAGAAAGTTTCATGAGGACGTGTCGAGGAGAGAAATGGATGAGAAGAGAAACTTTTGTGAAGAAATGTGGAGGAGAGAAATGGATGAGAAGAGAAACATGAAGAAATGTAGAAGAGAGAAATGGATGACAAGGAGAATATTTGTAATTTTTTTTATATGCCAGTGTGTATTACTTCACACAACCACAATCTTTTATCAATATCTACAGTATTACTTCACACAACCACAATCTTTTATCAATATCTACAGTATTACTTCACACAACCACAATCTTTTATCAATATCTACAGTATTACTTCACACAAAGGCCCCTTTCCCTGCACTAGGCCTTTCTCCCTCTACTAGGCCTTTCTCCCTGCACTAGGCCTTTCTCCCTGCACTAGGCCTTTCTCCCTGCACTAGGCCCCTCTCCCAGCACTAGGCCTTTATCCCTGCACTAGGTCTCTCTCCCTGCACTAGGCCTTTCTCCCCACACTAGGCCTTTCTCCCCGCACTAGGTCCCTCTTCCTGCACTAGGCCTTTCTCCCTGCACTAGGCCCCTCTCCCTGCACTAGGTCCCTCTCCCTGCACTAGGTCCCTCTCCCTGCACTAGGTCCCTCTCCCTGCACTAGGTCCCTCTCCATGCACTAGGTCCCTCTCCCTGCAGTAGGTCCCTCTCCCTGCACTAGGTCTCTCTCTCTGCACTAGGTCTCTCTCCCTGCACTAGGTCTCTCTCCCTGCACTAGGCCTTTCTCCCTGCACTAGGTCCCTCTCCCTGCACTAGGTCTCTCTCCCTGCACTAGGTCCCTCTCCCTGCACTAGGTCCCTCTCCATGCACTAGGCCTTTCTCCCTGCACTAGGCCCCTTTCCCTACACTAGGCCTTTCTCCCTGCACTAGGCCCCTCTTCCTGCACTAGGCCCCTCTTCTTGCACTAGGTCCCTTTCCTTGCACTAGTTCCCTCTCCCTGCACTAGGTCCCTCTCCCTGCACTAGGTCTCTCTCTCTGCACTAGGTCTCTCTCCCTGCACTGAGTCTCTCTCCCTGCACTAGGCCTTTCTCCCAGCTCTAGGCCTCTTTCCCTGCACTAGGCCCCTTTTCCTGCACTAGGCCCCTTTCCCTGCACTAGGTCCCTTTCCCTGCACTAGGCCTTTCTCCCTGCACTAGGCCCCTCTTCCTGCACTAGGCCTTTCTCCCTGCACTAGGCCCCTCTCCCTGCACTAGGTTCTTCTCCCTGCACTAGGTCCCTCTCCCTGCACTAGGTCTCTCTCCCTGCACTAGGTCTCTCTCCCTGCACTAGGCCTTTCTCCCTGAAGTAGGTCCCTCTCCCTGAAGTAGGTCCCTCTCCCTGCACTAGGCCTTTCTCCCTGCACTAGGCCCCTCTCCCAGCACTAGGCCCCTCCCCAGCACTAGGCCCCTTTTCCCTGCACTAGGCCCCTTTCCCTGCACTAGGCCCTTCTCCCTGCACTAGGCCCCTCTTCCTGCACTAGGCCTTTCTCCCTGCACTAGGCCCCTCTCTCTGCTCTAGGTCCCTTTCCCTGCACTAGTTCCCTCTCCCTGCACTAGGTCCCTCTCCCTGCACTAGGTCTCTCTCTGCACTAGGTCTCTCTCCCTGCACTAGGTCTCTCTCCCTGCACTAGGTCTCTCTCCCTGCACTAGGCCTTTCTCCCTGAAGTAGGTCCCTCTCCCTGCACTAGGTCCCTCTCCATGCACTAGGCCTTTCTCCCTGCACTAGGCCCCTTTCCCTACACTAGGCCTTTCTCCCTGCACTAGGCCCCTCTTCCTGCACTAGGCCCCTCTTCTTGCACTAGGTCCCTTTCCTTGCACTAGTTCCCTCTCCCTGCACTAGGTCCCTCTCCCTGCACTAGGTCTCTCTCTCTGCACTAGGTCTCTCTCCCTGCACTGAGTCTCTCTCCCTGCACTAGGCCTTTCTCCCAGCTCTAGGCCTCTTTCCCTGCACTAGGCCCCTTTTCCTGCACTAGGCCCCTTTCCCTGCACTAGGTCCCTTTCCCTGCACTAGGCCTTTCTCCCTGCACTAGGCCCCTCTTCCTGCACTAGGCCTTTCTCCCTGCACTAGGCCCCTCTCCCTGCACTAGGTCTCTCTCCTTGCACTAGGTCCCTCTCCCTGCACTAGGTCTCTCTCCCTGCACTAGGTCTCTCTCCCTGCACTAGGCCTTTCTCCCTGAAGTAGGTCCCTCTCCCTGAAGTAGGTCCCTCTCCCTGCACTAGGCCTTTCTCCCTGCACTAGGCCCCTCTCCCAGCACTAGGCCCCTCCCCAGCACTAGGCCCTTTTCCCTGCACTAGGCCCCTTTCCCTGCACTAGGCCCTTCTCCCTGCACTAGGCCCCTCTTCCTGCACTAGGCCTTTCTCCCTGCACTAGGCCCCTCTCTCTGCTCTAGGTCCCTTTCCCTGCACTAGTTCCCTCTCCCTGCACTAGGTCCCTCTCCCTGCACTAGGTCTCTCTCTGCACTAGGTCTCTCTCCCTGCACTAGGTCTCTCTCCCTGCACTAGGTCTCTCTCCCTGCACTAGGCCTTTCTCCCTGAAGTAGGTCCCTCTCCCTGCACTAGGTCCCTCTCCCTGCACTAGGCCTTTCTCCCTGCATTAGGTCCCTCTCCCTGCACTAGGCCCCTCTCCCAGCACTAGGCCTCTTTCCCTGCACTAGGCCCCTTTCCCTGCACTAGGCCTTTCTCCCTGCACTAGGCCCCTCTTTCTGCACTAGGCCTTTCTCCCTGCACTAGGTCCCTTTCCCTGCACTAGGTCTCTCTCCCTGCACTAGGTCCCTCTCCCTGCACTAGGTCCTTCTCCCTGCACTAGGTTCTTCTCCCTGCACTAGGCCCCTCTCCCTGCACTAGGCCCCTTTCTCTGCACTAGGTCTTTCTCCCTCCACTAGGTCCCTCTCCCTCCACTAGGTCCCTCTCCCTCCACTAGGCCTTTTCCCTTTCACTGCTATATAAAATATGACCTTGCCTTTAATTTTTTGAAAAGCCTTTGCTTGCCTTAGATTTTTTTCTCCGGTTGATGCCTTTCCTCTTTCAGCCTTTGTTACATTAAGTAATGCTAGGGATTTAGCCTGGATGATAGTTGTGCTAACAAGAATACCATGCCTGGTTTGATCTTGAATCCATGCATTTAACACATTGTCCAAATGAGCAAGTAGATTTTTGTATAACAGTATGGCTTTAGCCTTGTAAGGGTGGTAGTAATTGTTGAGTAAGAGCAAGGAATGTTTAGCTTGTGGTTTATATCAGCATGGGCCATGTCTTAGTCCCTGTATTTGGTTAGTTCCAGCTTTACTTGCAAATTTTTTTTATTTTAAGAGGTCTTTTAGCTGTATTACTACATTTAGAAGACATTATACACATTATTAACACAAATATAAGCATATTATAAGCACACATAAAAATAACATGCACACAATACAAGATCCACTCTGAAAACAAACTGATGGCACCGAAAAATCATTCAGAAGAAGTGGACCACATGGTTGAATGATTGAGTTCTGGTTATAATTGACAATGGTCAAAAGAGTAGGACCACATGGTTGAATGCTTGAGTTCTGGTTATAATTGACAGTGGTCTAAAGAGTAGGACCACATGGTTGAATGCTTGAGTTCTGGTTATAATTGACAGTGGTCTAAAGAGAAGGACCACATGGTTGAATGCTTGAGTTCTGGTTATAATTGACAGTGGTCTAAAGAGTAGGACCACATGGTTGAATGCTTGAGTTCTGGTTATAATTGACAGTGGTCTAAAGAGTAGGACCACATGGTTGAATGTTTGAGTTCTGGTTATAATTGACAGTGGTCTAAAGAGTAGGACCACATGGTTGAATGCTTGAGTTCTGGTTATGATTGACAGTGGTCAAAAGAGTAGGACCACATGGTTGAATGATTGAGTTCTGGTTATAATTGACAGTGGTCTAAAGAGTAGGACCACATGGTTGAATGCTTGAGTTCTGGTTATAATTGACAGTGGTCAAAAGAGTAGGACCACATGGTTGAATGATTGAGTTCTGGTTATAATTGACAGTGGTCAAAAGAGTAGGACCAAGGAAAAGTAGTGGAAATAGCTGTAGGTGAAAGAGGAAGCTAAGTTTTCATGAAGAAATGTGGAGGAGAGAAATGAGTGTGAAGAGAAGTTTTCATGAAGAAATGTGGAGGAGAGAAATGAGTGAGAAGAGAAGTTTTCATGAAGAAATGTGGAGGAGAGAAATGAGTGAGAAGAGAAGTTTTCATGAAGAAATGTGGAGGAGAGAAATGAGTGAGAAGAGAAGTTTTCATGAAGAAATGTGGAGGAGAGAAATGGATGAGAAGAGAAACTTTCATGAAGAAATGTTGAAGAGAGAAATGGATGAGGAGAGAATCTTTCATGATGAAATGTGGAGGAGAGAAATGATTGAGAAGATAATTTTCATGAAGAAATGTGAATTAGAGAAATGAGTGAGAAGAGAAACTATCATGAAGAAATGTGGAGGAGAGAAATGAGTGAGAAGAGAAGTTTTCATGAAGAAATGTGGAGGAGAGAAATGATTGAGAAGATAATTTTCATGAAGAAATGTGAAGGAGAGAAATGAGTGAGAAGAGAAACTATCATGAAGAAATGTGGAGGAGAGAAATGAGTGAGAAGAGAAGTTTTCATGAAGAAATGTGGAGGAGAGAAATGAGTGAGAAGAGAAGTTTTCATGAAGAAATGTGGAGGAGAGAAATGGATAAGAAGAGAAGTTTTCATGAAGAAATGTGGAGGAGAGAAATGAGTAAGAAGAGAATTTCCATGAAGAAATGTGGAGGAGATAAATGTGTGAGAAGTTTTTATGAAGAAATGTGGATGAGAGAAATGTATGAGAAGTTTTTATGAAGAAATGTGGAGGAGAGAAATGATTAGAAGAGAATTTTCATGAAGAAATGTGAAGGAAAGAAATGAGTGAGAAATTTTCATGAAGAAATGTGAAGGAAAGAAATGGATGACAAGGAGATTATTTGTGTATATATTTAGCAGATGTTTTTTAATAGAAAGCTGTCATTATTTATCATCTTCATGAATATCAGTGTAAGAGAATCCAGTGTTTGTTATGTCATATGTCTCCACAGAGCATAGAAGTCCAAGCTGAGACAGGCTGGCTGGATATGGTAGGTGGCATTTTTCTTCAAATTCCTGTTTTCTTCTAACAACAAAATAAATAAATAAATTTTATTTCTTTTCTGGTAAAAAAAAAAAGGTAGAGGTAATCCTGTCATGCCTTAGAGGCACATAGGGATATGGTGTTAGTGCTCATATTTTCCTTGACCTGTCAGCACACTAGAGGATGATATGATCTTGACCACAAGATTCTAATTTTATCTGCTGCTTTTGGCCTCCTTCAGTCAGCACTGACAAGTGTTGGTGGCCTAGCAGTACAAACAGATGTGTAACTATGCCATGCATCACATAGGTTTCTATGCTGCTGACGTGTAACTATGCCATGCATCACCTAGGTTTCTATGCTGCTGACGTGTAACTATGCCATGCATCACCTAGGTTTCTGTGCTGCTGACGTGTAACTATGCCATGCATCACCTAGGTTTCTATGCTGCTGACGTGTAACTATGCCATGCATCACCTAGGTTTCTGTGCTGCCGATGTGTAACTATGACATGCATCACCTAGGTTTCTGTGCTGCCGATGTGTAACTATGACATGCATCACCTAGCATGCATCACCTAGGTTTCTATGCTGCTGATGTGTAACTATGCCATGCATCACCTAGGTTTCTATGCTGCTGATGTGTAACTATGCCACATTAACTTTTTTGCTGTCATCTCAGGTCACAACTGATTAAGTGAGCCTAAACTAACTGTATGAATGAGAGCAGTGATGCGGTTCAGAGGAGAGAAGACAGTTTCTGATTGGTGGGCTGGTGACAGGGTGGGCTGAAGAAACTGATCATGTAGCCAATCACATCCTGTCACTGAAACAAAGCAGGAAACAAACTTAATAAAAACTATAATGTCTGGAATTGTCAGGTCCTGCACTGACTGGTGGTTACTAAACTATAATTTCTGGGATTGTCATGTATCAGGTCCTATACTGACCAGTGGTTACTAAACTCGGTTATTAATTTACTTTTACTTTCAGTCAGCTCCACCACTTGTTGACAGAAATGGCTCCATGTACTTCTGGATTCTTCCACAGAATGAAGGTGCTGCTGGTTATTTCAAACATGTAGCCATGGTAGAAATGAGGGTAAGCCATAACATTTTTATCAGTTTCATCACATTAATGTAGCCATGGTAGAAATGAGGGTAAGCCACAATGTTCTTATCAGTTTCATCACAATAATGAGGCAAGCTAAGATGTCCTCACATCATGTTAATGAGATAAGCCACAATGTCCTCATATCATATTAATGAGGCAAGCTATAATGTTCTCACATTTTAACAATACAAATGATGTTCTCATATCATTATAATGAAGCAATCTTTGATGTTGTCATATTAATGAGTTAGGCTTTGATTGAACACATCCTATGTTGCAGATAAACAACTTTTTCTTGCCCAGGATTTGTTAGTTTATGCATAAACAGAGTTTATGTCTTGACTGTCATTATAGTTTTATTGCTGGTTATAATTAACATTATATAAATGTTACTGTTTGTTAACAGGTTGTTTAAAGTGTTACTGTTTGTGAACAGTTTGTATAAAATGTTACTGTTTGTGAAAAATAAGTATAAAACAGAAAGACAGTTACATTTAGGGGAAGAATTACAAATAATTAAGAAATGGAAGCTCGATGAATACTTGTGAATACTTTCACAATTTGCAACCCCTTGTGTGTGCTATAATAAATCACATTTGATACTGCTGATCTAGTGACAAGAACCAACCATCACTCTTCAAACATTCTGACTCAAAGATTTGAGACGACTTGGAACTTGAAGCTGCTTGAAAAGACTTTGACATCTGGAAATAGTGACTTAAGACTTGAAGTGATTTCAAAGACTTTGACATTTGAAAGTAGTTACTTGAGACTTGACTTGAAGTGGTATCAAAGACTTTGACATTTGAAAGTAGTGACTTAGACTAGACTTTACCTAAATATGCCCTCATAAACCTGTTGGTATTATCTTCTTTTTCTTTTGTTTTATCATTCTCTAATGAGCACAGCCAAGCAGTCAGAAAGACCAGCTCACTTTCCTGACACATGGAGCCTGGGAAGTGTCAAAGATTGTAGGCTTTGATGAAGACACATTGAGAATGTAAGCAGAAACTCAGACACAAAACCCATTCATCACTGAAGATTACATCTGATTTATCTAGATTTGTTGCAACCATTTAGCAAATCGACAGGACTGCAATATATATATTTAGAACAATTTCAAGAATATGTTTGACAAAAGAAAAAGGAAATAAAAAGGAGGCTCCAAGACTAATTAAGATCATCATCATCATCACCATCATCACCATCATCCATCATCATCACAGCACTCCATTCTGAACATGTGAATTGAACATTTGAACTGAACATATCATCATGAACATTTTTATTGAGCACATCACACTGAACATTTAAACTAAACCTATCACACTGAAAATTTGAGCTGAACTATCACAGTGAACCTATCACAATGAACATATGAACTGAACTTATCACAGTGAACACTTGTCATCATCATCATCAGGTGCCGTGCCGACTGGCGTTGGCTATTATGCTTCTCCAGAGTACACGATCCTTCATGCAGGCCATCAGCTCAGTTGGTGATCTCCTCTCACACCATCTCGTCAGACTGTCCAGTATCATTTCTCTTGGTCTTCCTCTTGATCTTCTTCCTTCTATTTTTCCTGTTGTTATAATATTTTCAATGCCCCCTCTTCTCATTGCATGTCCTATGAAAGTACATTGCATCTCTCTTATCTTTTTGACAAGGTTTTTTGTCTCTCCAGCTCTTCTCATACATTCTTCATTAGTTATTTTTGCTGTCCTGGGGATTCACAACATTCTTCTAATAAACCACATTTCTGCTGCTTCCAATGATTTTTGTGCAGACTTGCCTATTGTCCATGATTCACTTCCATATAATAAGATAGGTTCAATATAGCATTTTAGGATTCGTTTTCTAACATTCATTGATAAAGATGTGTTGGCTAATATGTTTCTCATTCTCTGAAATGCAGTCTTTGCTTGGCCTATTCTGTTCCTAATTTCTGTTCTGTATTTCCCATCTGAAGTTATTACTGCTCCAAGGTATTTGAATTTCTGCACCTGCATTAGAATAGTTCCATTTAATTTTATACTGCATGCTGGTGGATTCTGTTTCTTAGATATAACCATTGAACACTTGTATTAAACTAAAACTGTGATAAAAAGTATGGCTGATCATTATTTAATGCAATTATGAAGCCGGTGATGAATGTTTGATATCAGGATTTGGTTTTATGGTTTAATTTGGTTGTTAGATAATGAAAGTTTGATATCATGATTTGATTTTATGGTTTCATTTGGTTGTTAGATGATAAAAGTTTGATATCAAGATTTGGTTTTATAATTTAATTTGATTGTTGGAAGATAAAAGTTTGGTATCAGGATTTAGTTTTATGATTTAATTTGATTGTTAGGTAATGAAGTTTGGTATCAGGATTTGGTTTTGTGATTTAATTTGATTGTTAGATTATAAAAGTTTGGTATCAGGATTTGGTTTTATGGTTTAATTTGATTGTTAAAAAGTATATATTTATGATTTTATTTTTCCAGTTATTTTCTGAGCCCAAATATAGACCCAAGAAGAATGCACCTTTACAGGTAATTTTACACCTTTACAAACAGCTTTACAACAATACATATTACTATAGTTCACATCTAGAAATATATTTTTTTCACATCTTTACTATAGTTCACATCTATACATATTTTTCATATCTTTACTATAGTTCACATCTATACATATTTTTCACATCTTTATTATAGTTCACATCTATACATATTTTTCACATCTTTACTCGTAACTTCATGTCTTACATCATATCTTACATCTTACATCCTTCCTGTGCTGTTAAATGTCACATAGGTGGTTCACCAAACTTTTCTGTTTAACTTCACATCTATATATATCTTGTACAGATATATTAACATCCTATCTATATGTATCTTGTACAGATATATTAACATCCTATCTATATATATCTTGTACAGATATATTAACATCCTATCTATATGTATCTTGTACAGATATATTAACATCCTATCTATATGTATCTTGTACAGATATATTAACATCCTATCTATATATATCTTGTACAGATACATTAACATCCTATCTATATGTATCTTGTACAGATATATTAACATCCTATCTATATATATCTTGTACAGATACATTAACATCCTATCTATATGTATCTTGTACAGATACATTAACATCCTATCTATATGTATCTTGTACAGATATATTAACATCCTATCTATATGTATCTTGTACAGATATATTAACATCCTATCTATATGTATCTTGTACAGATATATTAACATCCTATCTATATATATCTTGTACAGATATATTAACATCCAATCAGTGAGCTAAGTGGAAAAAATTAACATCATCATCATCATGATGCTGCTTTAAATTATGAAAGAATTAGAATATGAACATCATTTCTTTTCTTTGGTTTAAACTCTGGAATAACTATTACACTAACACCATCATCATGCTGCTGTAAGCTCAAGGATAATTAATACATCATCAGCATCATCATCATCATGCTGCCCTGAACCTTCAGAAGAGCTAGTCTATGTTTGTACATCTTTTCTTCAGCGTTTCCATATCCAGTAAGGACGTCAGGTGTGAATCCTGTAATTTTAATGACCAGTGCCAGTATAACCAGGTTTCCATGGCAACCACTGCTGAGTTTTATATTCTAGAGTGCCTAGGGCCTGGTATACCCTTCTACTCCCTGTTAAACAAGGACGGTGTGGAAGGTATGTCAGTAGTGTCCGTTTTTCTATTAATATTATTGCTCAACTGGGACAGCATGGAATGTAGATCATACAAGTCAGTTTTTATATTTTATACTTGAAGTAAACTCAGTTTCATTAAGTCCAGTCTGTCCATGTATGTTTGTTTCTCAACCATCTGTTTCTTTTGTTTTAATCTTCTCGTGTCAAGATTTCAGTTTCTCATCATGAACTACATTACATTCTTCTGTATTACACTATATTCTTCTTTTTTTCTTCACTACATCCTTATGTATTACACTACATTCTTTTGTAACTCTACATCTCTAAAGCCTTTTTTTTTTTTTGACTAGCACTCTTGTCTTTTGCTACAGTTCTAAAAATTTGTTTTAACATTTTAAACACAACATTAAATTTTGTATTATTGTTTAATGCCAGACAATCAAGGTGGCCTGATTAGTTGAGTGGTTAAGCATTAGTTGAGTGGTTAAGCATTAGTTGAGTGGTTAAGCATTAGTTGAGTGGTTAAGCATTAGTTGAGTGGTTAAGCATTAGTTGAGTGGTTAAGCATTAGTTGAGTGGTTAAGCATTAGTTGAGTGGTTAAGCACTTGATTTATTAATTAATCCAGTAGCACTGGTTCAAGTTCCAGCAGTGATATTTTTCCTAGTACTCACCAGAAAGGCCCCAGGGTCGACCCAGCTTCTAAAAATGGATACCAGAGAAGGGAGGTAAATACAGCCAGGCTTGATACTGACCACATCAGACTTTCATGTGCTGAAGTTCTTAGAAATACTACCCACATCACATTTTCATGTGCTGAAGGTCTTGGAAATACTACCCACATCACACTTTCATGTGCCGAAGGTCTTGGAAATACTATCCACATCACACTTTCATGTGCTGAAGGTTTTGGAAATATACCCACATCACATTTTCATGTGCTGAAGGTCTTGGAAATATACCCACATTTTCATGTGCTGAAGGTCTTGGAAATATACCCACATCACATTTTCATGTGCTGAAGGTCTTGGAAATACTACCCACATCACATTTTCATGTGCTGAAGGTCTTGGAAATATACCCACATCACATTTTCATGTGCTGAAGGTCTTAGAAATACTACCCACATCAGACTTTCATGTGCCGAAGGTCTTGGAAATACTACCCACATCACACTTTCATGTGCTGAAGGTCTTGGAAATATACCCACATCACATTTTCATGTGTCTAACATTGTATCCTCAGTATGCCTTAATGGCATGAAAACAAGTTTGACCTTCACCTTACCTTACAAGATAATCACTGCGGAGTTATTCGTGCACAAAACTCACTCTGAATCTTCTATGTCCAGTTTCTAGGCTTGAAAACAACAGCGCATTTGCTGAGAAAATCTCCAAGAAAGCTCTTCCCTGGATTAAATATGACCAGATAACTCTGCCAACTGGAGAAAGTTAGTACATGTGTTATGTCCCATACATAAATATGGTTTTTATATTTACCAGAAAGTGGGCTGTGCCTGAACAAGAATGGTTGGTTTGCTTCAGAAAGTGGGTTGTGACTGAACAAGGATGATTGGTTGCTTCAGAAAGTGGGTTGTGACTGAACAAGAATGATTGGTTTATTCAGAAATTTGGCTGTGCCTGACCAAAAATGGTTGATTGCTTCAGAAAGTGGGTTGTGCTTGAACAAGAATGATTGTTTCAGTGTGTTCAAGCAGTGATATTACAGAAATAATTTTTTAAAAGTGCTTATCTGTGATAAAGTTAACACTGTCATACAATGACAAAACATGAACTTTTACATACAGAACATTTTACTTTTAAAAGTTTAGTTTTATACATATGGAACATTTACTTTTAAAAGTTTAGTTTTATACATACTGAACATTTACTTTAAAAAGTTTAGTTTTATATATACAACATTTACTCTAAAAAGTTTAGTTTTGTAGTGTAGGAAAGGAGAGACAATCAGAAACTGAATAAAAAAAGTTTAGGAAAAATTCCATTGCCAATATTCTTGTGAAATTCAGTGAATACAATGTTCCACATATCATCACCAGCAAATATGTCCACATATAATTCACTTATAATTAAGCACATAGTCAGCTCAGTGTACAACAGATGAGTCTGAGAAAGTCTTAGAATAAAAGATTTGCATCATATTTAATATGTCAAAAAGTCTGCCTCTTTGTGTGTTTCCACTGGCTGTTGTTAGGTATGTTAGAAACATGTCCAGTATATTAGAAACACGTCCAGTATATTAGAAACACGTCAAGTATATTAGAAATACATTCAGTATATTAGAAACATGTCCAGTATATTAGAAACACGTCCAGTATATTAGAAATACATCCAGTATGTTAGAAACACGTCCAGTATATTAGAAACACATTCAGTATATATT
Organism: Achatina immaculata; assembly: GCA_009760885.1. Lineage (NCBI taxonomy): Eukaryota > Metazoa > Mollusca > Gastropoda > Stylommatophora > Achatinidae > Lissachatina > Lissachatina immaculata. Next base: position 3,718,818 of record CM019714.1, read on the forward strand.
AGAAATACATCCAGTATATTAGAAACATGTCCAGTATATTAGAAACACATCCAGTATATTAGAAACACGTCAAGTATATTAGAAATACATCCAGTATATTAGAAATACATCCAGTATGTTAGAAACATGTCCAGTGTATTAGAAACATGTTCATTTTCCATATTTCTCCTTACTTTCTTCCTTTCTGGTTGATTTGATGTGTCCGAGTTTTATTTCTGCATCCTCTGCTTCCTACTTGTGCTAAGCTGACTTTCAGATAGATCTTTCATCTTACACTTCCTACTGGTGCTAGGCTGACTTTCAGTTAGATCTTTCATCTTACACTTCCTATTGGTTCTAGGCTTTTTACACTTCCTACTGGTTCTAGGCTGACTTTCAGTTAGATCTGTCACCCTACACTTCCTACTGGTTCTAAGCTGACTTTCATTAGATCTTTCATCCTACACTTCCTACAGGTTCTAAGCTGACTTTCATTAGATCTTTCATCTTACACTTCCTACAGGTTCTAAGCTGACTTTCATTAGATCTTTCATCTTACACTTCCTACTGGTGCTAGGCTTTTTACACTTCCTACTGGTGCTAGGCTGACTTTCAGTTAGACCCACTATGCTACGTTTCTCAGTGGTGCTATGCTGACTTTCAGTCAGATCTACTATTTCATCATCACTGAGATAAATTGACAAAACTGAATTATTGAAAATAGGTGTTATTGCTACTATCTGAATCAATTTCCTTATTAAAAATTGATACTACAGGCTTTCTAGCTTTGTCTGATGTGAGATCATGGGAAAAAAACATGTTATGTTACTATTATTTGCATTTGAAAATAATTGGTAAAATCTTTAGAATTAGAGCCACAGTTAAATCTCTGTCATGCCACCTTAAGTTTGAAGGAATGTACAGGAAGTATATTACTAAAATTGGCCAGTTTAAAATGACAAAATTTAAATAACACAAAGAAAGAAAACCATTTAGATGGTTCTTGGTGCAGAGAACCATATTACAAAGTTGTGTATATGACTCAAGGTCACAAAGTTGTATGGATGTGGCACAGAGAACCATATCACAAAGTTGTATAGATGTGGCCCAGAGAACCTTCTTCTTCTACTTCTTCTTCTTCATTCGCTTCTACCACCAAGATCGCCCCATGATCCTGCTGAATTTACTTCTGTGGTCTTCGATGTGTCCCATGATCCCTGAGAGGCCCATAAGAGATCCCCGAGAGGATCACAAGAAGTTTAGAGTATTGCGTGGCTTGGGCCTGAATTCTTGGTGGGTCACAGAAACAGGATTGCGTGACACCATGGTTTTCGTTGAGCCAGTTTAATCTAGAGTTGGACTTTCTCACCAGAAAACCTTGACATCATTTGGATATCAGCGTATCCCCACCAGGTGAGAGCTGGTTGCCCATCCAGTCCAGCATTGGACTTTCTCACCAGTAAACCTCAGCTTGATTAGGATACGCATACATCCCCGTCAGGTGAGAAGTGGTTGCCTATCTAGACTGCACTGGTCCAGTGTCTCCAACTTCAGCATTTTGTGCTTGTGGCCGCTACCCTTCCTAGTTGTGACCAGGATGGAGCTTTTGTCCAGGAGGATGAATCCTAGCCACTAGTAAGTTTCACCCCTGGTTTAGCTGGTTTAGGCATATTATCCCAGTATGGGCGTGTTTAGGACGTGACCGACCTCTAGAGCAGAGGTACCATGACATGAGTAGTCAACAAGTTTCACCCCTGAGTTAAGCCGGTTTAGGCATATTTCATCAGTATGGGTGTATATCGGACATGGCCGGTCTCTAGAGCAGAGATGCCGTGGTATGAGTAGCTCTTGCTGTGAGACTACTGGACATACTGACTAAGCTTCACTTTATCCTTTCCATCACCTTTTCATAGTGGCGCCGCATGGCAACCCTAATTGCTTTTTCACATTTTCTTCATTGGCCTGGAGGAGTTTCACTCCATGCACGGCATCTGAAGAATCTCACCAGCAGTGTCTTAGCTTAACCTCTATGTATAAAATTGGAAAAAAGTAGGAGCAGCTTTATTACTTAACAATTACAAAGTTGTGACGTTTCGGCGTGAGCCTTAATCATACAAAAACATACAGGATGAAGAAATAGAGAGAGGAGATAAAGTACAGATTCACATGAATACTGTTTAAAAAAAAAAAAAATTTTTTTTAAAGGAGTACTTAGCTGTAAATTGCAAGGTGTGGCTTGTCCGGCGGTGTGTGTCAGGAATGGATCTGGTAGGACGTGGAAATTGTTTAAATAGAGACCTGTGACATGTGGTCTGTGGGTTGTAACTGGGGGTGGTGGATGGGGAACCGGGGAGGGGAGAGAGAGTGACGCACTACTGGCCTAGCTAGGAGAAATTGAAACAGGTGATTGGGGAAGAGGGGTTGCAGAGAAAATAGCGGGGTTGCAGAGTGATGCTGTGAGGAAGTTTGAAAAGTAAGAAGGGGTGGATTTAGTGGAGAGGTACTATAATGATTGAAGAAGATGATGTTACGTGTAACTAAACAGTGAGTTTAACCCATGTGGTTCCAGCGTCCCATAATTTTGAATGCAGCGGTTCTCAAGTGCCAGGCGGCTTGTGTCATCTACATGACATTGTTTAATGGCTGTTACCAGAAAATCAGATTTGCCTCTGTGGTTGAGGCCATTGAAATGATTTGGGACTGGTTTCGAAGCATGCTGGGCGATGTCGTACAGATGTTTTTGCATGCGGTCCCCTGATCTGAGGCCAGTCTCACCGATATATGTTATCTTGCATCTTTTTGCAAATGATGACATATATCACATTTCGGGACTCGCATGTGAATCCCTCATGAAGGGCAAGCCACACCTTGCAATTTACAGCTAAGTACTCCTTTAAAAAAAATTTTTTTTTTTTTTAAACAGTATTCATGTGAATCTATACTTTATCTCCTCTCTCTATTTCTTCGTCCTGTATGTTTTTGTATGATTAAGGCTCACGCCGAAACGTCACAACTTTGTAATCGTTAAGTAATAAAGCTGCTCCTACTTTTTTCCGATTTTATACATTCTGGTATCACAGCTTTACTGCAGTGCTTAGTGTATAGTTGTATACTTATACACCAATTATTGTGTTAGCTTAACCTCTGGGTTAATATTATATGAATAACCCCTGGGTTAAGCCAATTTAGGCAGTCTGCCTCAGTATGTGTGTATATATGACTTGGCTGGCCTCTAGAGCAGAGGTGCCTTGATTTGAGTAGTACTGACCTCGATACTACTGGTTACTTCACTTAATCCATTCACCATTTCCATGGTGACTCTGCGCAGCAACCCTAGTCACATTTTTCTTCATTGGCCGCTGAAGAATCTCACCAGCAACGGGTTTTTGATGAACTACCAAACAAGACTCTCATCTACCCGAAACGTCTGGTTTTCAGGCACCAGATATTCACCTTTCGCCCCTTCTCCTGTCAGTTTGAACAGTTCCACCATGAGAGGGCCAGGAGCTGAACTTGGACTGTCAGAGGCTATTTGAGACGCACGCCTTGGAGACATTTAATTGGAGTGAAGAGCGTATCCCCACCCCTCCTCCAGCTATAACAGTCCTTAGAACCGCACAGAGAACCATATCACAAAGTTGTATAGATGTGGCACAGAGAACCATATCACAAAGTTGTATAGATGTGGCACAGAGAACCATATCACAAAGTTGTATAGATGTGGCACAGAGAACCATATCACAAAGTTGTATAGATGTGGCACAGAGAACCATATCACAAAGTTGTATAGATGCGACACAGAGAACCATATCACAAAGTTGTATAGATGTGACACAGAGAACCATATCACAAAGTTGTGTAGATGTGGCACAGAGAACCATATCACAAAGTTATTTAGACGACTCATGGTCACAAAGTTGTATAGATGTGACACAGAGAACCATATCACAAAGTTGTATAGATGTGGCACAGAGAACCATATCACAAAGTTATTTAGACGACTCATTGTCACAAAGTTGTATAGATGTGGCACAGAGAACCATATCATGAAGTTATTTAGACGACTCATGGTCACAAAGTTGTATAGATGTGGCACAGAGAACCATATCACAAGGTTGTATATATAGCTCATGGTAGCTACAGAATTAAATAATGCACATTTTCTTTCTAAATTATTGATTACTTTTCACAAAACCCAATAATGTTCTTAATCTGTAGCTATGTTCATATTCATCAAGCCATACAAACAATGAGTCACACTGTTAGATAATGAATCATGATGTTAGGCATTTGAATTCCAGGTCATAATGTTAGGTATCTGAGTACCAAGTAATGATGTTAGGTATCTGAGTACCAAGTAATGATGTTAGGTATCTGAGTACAAAGTTATAATGTTAGGTATCTGAGTACAAAGTTATGATGTTAGGTATCTGAGTACAAAGTTATGATGTTAGGTATCTGAGTACAAAGTCATGATGTTAGATATTAACACTTAAAGGCCATAATTTTTTTAACACTTTTGCCATACATATTTTCTTCTGAACATAGAAGGTGAACGAAATGTTCCTTTTCTCAGTCTTTACACATTGAAGACACATGTATAATACATGGAAGTTAAGACATGTCTATGATACATAGAAGTGAAGATGAAGACATGTATGATACATTGAAGTTAAGACATGTATGATACATGGAAGTGAAGGCAAATTAGTGTAGAATTAAAATGTAAAGAAACTATTTGACATGTTTTGAATATTGCATAAAAATTCTGTAAAAAAACTTGTTGTTACTAAAATAATGTACTTTACTCAGCCAAGGGCTGATTGCAGCTTCTGTGACAGTGATTCATGAACATTGCCACAAAACTCATCGAGCATGCAGAGTTTCCCTGGCTTTTTCTGATGAGAAGAATTTTTTTTTTTGGATAAATCAATTAAGTTACTTTCATTTGACATTGTTGGTACAGTCTGTTTACAAATAAATGATCAGTTGATCGCTGTCAACTTTCTGCATGAATTTAAGCAAAAAAAAATGATCACAAATTAAAAAATCAAGTTATCCACATTGGAGCCACATTTTAGAAATATTATTTGAATGACTTCCCTTTTAATTAAAAAATCTTTAGAACTTATACTCGAAACAAAATTATGCCAAAATCTAAATTGATTGTGGTATCTTTGTTTCGGCACACCGAGCTGACCGAAGAAACGATGGCATCCTTCTTTCAGCTTTTAAGAGTTAAAAATATGAATCATGATGTTAGGCATCCAGGCACAAAGTCAGTAATTTTAGATGTCCAGACTGACATATTGCCAATGTGGCTGATGAGTCCAAAGATTTTGTGAAAAAACTTGGTTTCTGTGTGTCCACAGAACTCTGGGGCAAGTTGCTACTTCCTGCGGGCCTGAAAGAGGAGGAGATACTGACCTACCCTCTTATTCTTCATGTGTGAGTGTACATGTATGTACATGTAACTCATTTGTATGCATATAACATATATATGTTATGTGTGAGCAACTAAAATCTGCAGTTTTGTAACATATTTATGTATATGTGTAACATATTTATGTGTATGTATAATACGAGGGTCGTACCAAAAGTCATGAGCAAAATTTTTTTTTTAAGTCAGAATTTATAGATAGAGAAAATATAAATGTATCACCTTAACTGCATCCTTTGCACTTCATGTAGAGGTCACATGATATCAGCATCATGTGTCACATGACCACATGGAGCAGAAACAAAATGGTGGGTGTTGAAGTTTCGTTTCATCAAAGTGCTGTTATTGAGTTCCTCGTTAAAGAGGAAATCCCCACTGCTGAAATTCACCAAAGACTTCAACTTGCTTATAGAGATGTGTATGGGTGCTAGCAATGTTAGGAGCTGGGTGAAACATTTCAAAGATGGAAACACAAGCATCCAAGATATGCCTCGCAGCAGTCGCCCTCGAACTGCCTCCACTGAACGCAAAGTGGAAAGGGTTGACGACATCATTAAAAAAGACAGACAGTATCTGAAATCGCTGTAAATGTTGGAATAGGGCACAATGCAGTACAAGAAATGATTGAAACCCTAGGCTATAGAAAAGTTTGTGCCTGCTGGGTCCTACAGGAGAGAACACCCACAAAGCAGTGCATCTGTGTCATCAGTCAGCTGGAATGGAATTCTACCAGGAGGGTATTTTCAAACTTGCAGAGTGATGGGAAGAATGTGTGCAGAGAAATGGAGATTATGTTGAAAAGTGAAGAAAGGATGCAGGTTAAGGTGATACATTTGTATTTTCTATATCTATAAATTCTGATTTTTTAAAAATTGTTGCTCATGACTTTCGGTATGACTCTCGTATTTATATTCCTGTGTGAATAACTAATCTACATTTTTGTAGCTTATTTATATATATGTGTGTAACATATATATTCCTGTGTGAGTAACTAATCAGCATTTATGCAGCTTATTTGTATGTGTGTGAATAATTCATGTTTTTAATATATTTGTATATGCGAATAACTCGTCTGTACATGTGTTCTTACATCTTACATCCTTCCCATGCCGTTAACTCTTTCGCTACTGCTTAAAAAAACGTGGACGTTACATTTGTACCAATGCGGACGTTACATGGCCGAGTGGGTGTCTTCATATTAGGGGGTCCCTTCATAAAATCCATTGTAACAAACAGACTCCTTCATCAACACATGTGTATCTCATATTAAAATAAGTGGAAATGAAAGAAGATTCCGTAAATAAAGTTATTTATCATTAAAAAAAACAAAGAATAGAAAAAAACAACTGTTATGAAAAGATGGAATGATTTTTTGGGCGCTAAAAATATTTTTTTAGGGCTGAGCACTAAAATCAAAGTTGTACATACCTGAAATGTGCCAGAATCCAATGCAAAATATATATATCGGTACAGAAGCATCGATATTTGGGGATGCTTTTGATATCCAATAAATCTAACAGGTCTACAGATGTGAGAAACACATTTAGTAAGATAGGTCTAATTGATCGGTATGACCATTCTACCAACCAGCCTCAAAAAAAATTTGAAAAATTTTGAAAGTCCGTCCATTTCAAGATTTCCTTCATCATCCGGCATGACAGGATGCTAAACTAGCTTAACTTTGGATTAGAAGAGTTCTGGTTGACTAAATGAAAAGTTACATCGAGTTTTCTATGAAACAAATCGGAAGACTTGGCCTGGGTTATAATGTGTAACAGCAAGTAGCCATATAGGGAGGCGTAGCACCGGAAGAGTTAAACATCACATAGGGCTCATGTGGTAGTTTGCCAACTTTTCTTGTTCCTGGTCAGCTTTTCGAACTCATCAAGGAATTTTATGCCTAGTAATTTGGCCTCTCTTAACAATCTTCTCTTCACATTTTCACGTGGTCAGCCTCTTTTTCTTTGGCCTGTTGTGTTCCACTTGATAGTGTTTTTTGAGATTCTCATGTGTTACATACCTTAACTCTTTCGAGACTGCGTTACTTCCAAATCAATCCTTAGTTTTTGACGACGCGGACATTGGAGAATGGCATGGACATTTTGGAGTAATGGGGTCTCTGTGTAAAAGTTATTGTACCAACTTAATTACATGATCACCACATGTGTATCACACATTAAAATAAGTGGAAATGAATGAAGATTCCATAAATAAAGTTATTTGTCATAAAAAAAAAACAAAGGAAAGAAAAAACTGGTGTGAAATGATGGATCGATTTTTTGGCGCTAAAAAAATGTTAGGGCCGAGCAATAAAATCTACTCTATACTTACCTTAACTGTCATAATCCAATATAGAATACATAGTAATTCAAATTTCAACACATAAAAATCAATATTTATGGCTGTTTGTGACATCCGATAAATCTAACAGATCTACAGCTATGAGAAACGCATGTAGTAAGATAGGTCTAAACGGTCTGTATGACCATTCTACCACTCAGTCTTGAAATAAACTTGAATTTTACCCCCCTATCTATATTTCCAATATGGGTTCCATTCACCACACTTAAAACAGTAGTTTAACTTTGTATTCTGAAGAGTTCTAACTGGTTAAATGAAAAGTAACATCATGTTTTCAACGAAAGAAAGTCCGAAGCCTTATAGAGCTCTCAGTTGGGAAGGCCCAGCGCACAAAGATCCTTCTAGGGATTGCTGGTCATCTAAGAGTTAATATATCTGTGAGTGGTTCATTCATGTATAAGTGTGTAACTAAAAAAAACCAAAACACACACACATACGCATGGTGGTTTAACATTACATTGTGTGTACAAAAAGTCTTAATATGTGTGTAACATAGCTATGTGTATGTATAACATCTATGTAATTCATCTGTGAATGTGTAAGTGGTCTGTATGTGTATAACATAGAGTGTCTAGTATATATGTGTGTGTATGCATAACATAACTGTGTAAATGTGTCACTATTCAACAAACTCAGGTTTGGCCCAGCTGACATGTGCACATATGGAACGAGCAAGTTGAATGAAGAACATACTCTATAAAAATGGCCAACATATGAAGAGCTGAGAAGATAGAATGGCCAACACTTACAACAGTCTAAGAAGAATTGTGTGGGGATGTACCAACTTCAGCTGACCACCAGTTACTTCAGAAGTTTACAAGTGGGCTTCTGAGAATGATCAAAGAAGAAGAAGAAGAAGTAGGGATGATGACATCATTTGTAGTCAGGATTTCATAATTTTGAAGTGCCATAAGCACTAAATATAGACATTGCAAAATATTGCAGCTGGGATGTGTGATAACAACAAATGTTCATATGCTTTGTAAGGCAGAAAAATTTACTTTAAAAAAAATGGGTTCATCCTATAAACCATTTAGCTGTGATGAGCCTAACGTGGCTTTAATGTCCAGGGCATGCGGGAGTACATGTCAGTGAATTGGCAGATAGACTTGCAGGGAAGGCTAAAATAAATGACAATGGAAAAGGGGGGACATTGCTTAAGTAATGCTGGACAGACTGCAGGAAAATGAAGAGCAGGAATGGAAGAACAATGTAGCTTTGAAAAGACTGCTGGAGCTAGGACAAATTAAGGGTACTATCAGGAAATCTTAGCGGGGTATGGGTATCCCCTATCAAAGGAGAAGTAAGACGCCTCCTTACCTCCGTCAGTCTACGAGACACCCTTGGGCAAGATGGATTACCCGGATAGCCCCCCAATCAGGGTGACGTGAAGCCATGGGAGCAGGATGGAATGGGAGAGCAGCTGACAGATAATGTTGGTTATGGTCACCATTCTATGATGGTAGGCAGGTGATCTCAATGTAGGGACAATGGCTACGATCACTGACTAGTACAGTCATTGGCTGGAAGGAAAGTAATGGTAAACTATCTTCTGAAAATATACCAAGAAACCCAAACAGCAACATGGAAAGTCAAATAGGAAAAAGATCTGGTGGTGAGTCCCCCAGGCCAGATAGATCTAATTTTAACACTGGGGAAGAGTGTGAGACAGAGGTTAGTACTAGTAATTGTGATGACGGACAAAATCCTGACGGTGTTGCTAAGGAAAACCCCTGCATCAAACTAAAAATAAAAATAAGAGTAGGAACATGGAATGTAAGAAGTATGTATGAGGGAAAGTATCAAATAATAAGTGATGAGATGAAAAGAATGATATACACATTTTGGGAATCTGCGAACATCGATGGAAAGGATCAGGACACTTCAAGAGCGAGAATGATAATATCTTTATATACTCTGGTTGAGAAAAATGGAGGAAAAGGGTGATGGGCTAACAAGGAGCAAATCATAGATGGGTCGTGCAGTAGATGAAGCAGGTCTGTTAACTTAACAACATCAGCCCCAGCAAGGAGCAAGTCATAGATGGGTCATGCAGTAGATGAAGCAGGTCTGTTAATTAACAACATCAGCCCCAGCAAGGAGCAAATCATAGATGGGTTGTGCAGTAGATGAAGCAGGTCTGTTAATTAACAACATCAGCCCCAGCAAGGAATGGGTGGGTACCTGTTTCTCCAGCATTCAAGGGCACCTTGGCTTACATTGTCAGGTGTGAGGAGCAGGGGGCAGAATCCAGTGAATCCAGAGGTCAACACCCTTGTCAGTGAAAACTCCAGTGGGCAGATGCAGTTATTTACACAGATGCAGTTATTTACACAGATGCAGTTATTTACACAGATGGATCTGTTGTATGACATCAAAGAAGTGCATAGGCATTCACAGCAGGCTCAGCGGGCAGAACAATCCAGGAAACCAGCTGCGCCATCGCTATGACCACAAACTGCATGACGAAGGAAGTGATGGTGGTAGTGAAAGCATTCATATGGCTGGAGTCACAAGACCACATCCGTGTCTGCATTCTAAGTGATTCAACGAGTATGATCCAGACGGCTGAGGTAGGCTCTGTATGCAGTCAGCAGCTTGAGTCCGTGTGGAACAATTCACAGAGTCATCTTCATCTGTGTCCCTGGACATAAAGCATCCAGGGAAATAAAAGGGCTGATAGGTTGGCTGGCTTTGCCATCATCGCAGATGGACAACCACTGGATTGAGCTGATATTACCAATGCACTTAGAGAGATAGGCAGAGTGCAGGACTTCAGCAGAAGTGAATCTACATGCTGCTTAAGACTGAAAGAGCTCAGAGTGCAGATTGACATGGCCAGAAATAAAAGACATGGGGCATGTGAGAGAAATTGTAAACCAACATATAATGGGCACTGTCAATCATAGGACGCTGGTGGATGTATTAAACAGAGGGGTCTGAGCACCTATAGCCATGTCCAGAGTGCAGTGATGGTGATCGAAACCATAGACCATAAATCTGTATATGGACAGACATGAAGTGTAACAATTGAAGCTGTGACCATTTTGTCAAATCTTTTCCACAGATATGGTGGTCCAGGTACTCAGATGGTTACAGAGAAATATTCCATTGACTGGCATACGTATATGACAAGTTCCAGAGAAGTCATATATGCTTACGTTGATGGACGAGGCTCTGGAGGAAGGGGAGACAGATTTGCACATTCTATTTATAAACATCTTGGGTCACACGAAGTGAATGACTCCATAAAAGCTGCTGAGTGAGTATCATCATTTTCTGGTCAGTAACGTCTGATTCTGACTTTCTCTCATTAATATTTGCATGGCCACTCTTGATATTTCTCTGTTGTTTATCTGGTTTTCACAGCTGTTCATTAAACATTTGAAAAAGACCACACATTACTTTTCACGTGTTATTTTTACTCAGTGATTGATATAGCAGTATTCATGTAAAAACTGTTGGGTTGAGAGTAAGGACATTTTTATAGGTTTTTCTTTTTGAATTTTCTCATGCTTGGATCCTTCGAGAAGGTCACGGGGGCTGCTAAACCCATGACAGAGAATTGTGAGGGAAAAGCTGAGTGCGTGGAGGAGTCTTGGTTTGAACGTGTAACTTTGTGGACATTTTTGTGTTGTGTGATGTCTTCGAGGAACATATGAACGTTATAGTTGTACTGTGTGATGTCTTCGAGGAACATATGAACGTGATAGTTGTACTGTGTGATGTCTTCGAGGAACATATGAACGTTATAGTTGTACTGTGTGATGTCTTCGAGGAACATATGAACGTTATAGTTGTACTCTGTGATGTCTTCGAGGAACATATGAACATTATAGTTGTACTGCAGTTGTGAGTATGTGTGGACTTGCCACATGGCAGGGGTAACCTGCCAGCATTCGGATTTAATGTTATTTTCATCAACATTATCATCCTTCCATCAATAAATGTTCCAAGTCACCGTTACCCAGGATTTACTTGACTATCTGTACCAGTTGTCGTCAACGTGAGGTTTTGAAGAGCCTGGATGAGAAGTATGTCTGGAACAGTGTGTAACTAATCCAGCAAGTGAGAGTGAGAGCTGGCATTCTGTGTATAACTAGTCCAGTAACCTCATTTCATGAAGATCAAGATGAAATTCTACCCTGTTATTCACGTGCATAATGTGAGCACTACGATATGATACGGCCTCAGAAAAGCCCCAACTACACACAGAAAGGAGAAGACCACTAAAATCCTCCTATATTGAAAGTTACAGTTTGATTGATAATTGATCATTGAAAATACTGGAAACAACGATCAAGAAATTTTAAAATTTTACCTGCATTTATATTATTCTTATGGTTATAAAAAAGGCCTTGTAAAAATAAATTTAAAATTAAACAAAAAAATAGATTAGCAAATACAGATTTAAAATTATTAAAGAAGACTAGTGAAAATAGATGGAAGTAAAAGGTATTTTCACAAAATGCTGACCGATTGAATGGATTTGATATTTAAAATAGTTCATAATATTTAAAAATAATTAAAACAATCATTAGTTTTCCTAAAATTTCAGTTTCATCATTTGTTTACTGAGATTTTTTTATTTCCATCTGCCATCATTACTGAGAATTCTACAGTATTTCTGTTCTTTCACTGTGAGCTTACAGACTGAGTTATCATTATTTTAGTTTCATCTTCTACCACAGCATCTACTTGACTTAGTTCCATCTTCTACCACATCTACCTGATTTAGTTCCATCTTCCGCTACAACATCTACTTGACTTAGGTTAATCTTTTATTACATCTACCTGACTTAGTTCCATCTTCTACCACAATATCTACATGATACAGTTCCATCTTCTACTACAACATCTACATGATATAGTTCCATCTTCTATTGCAACATCTGTCTAAAGTAGTTCCATCATTTATTACATCTACCTGACTTAGTTCCATCTTCTATCACAATATCTACATGATACAGTTCCATCTTCTACTACAACATCTACCCATGTTAGTTCCATCTTCTTCTAAAACATCAGTATTTGGTTGCAACTTTGGAAAATATAAACAGCAAAACTGCATCACAATCTACATCAACTGTAGAGTCTTGAGAAAGCAAATCTGAGATTTACTGTACCAAGAGTGCCAGTCTTGAATTCAGTTTATGGAAGACTTTTACTTCAGTTTTGCTTGGAACTACACGCAAAACATTTAACTCTTTCAGTGTGAGATTAATGTCCATCTATAGGAGCTACCTGCAGGCTGTAAAGAGAAATCATTGAATGTCCACACACCAGTCAGGACAGTAAATGATCTGAAAACAGATCTGCTAAACACACATCAGCTGAGACAGTAGGTAAATTGAAAACAAACCTACATTTACATTCAGCTCGCTGTGCTTTGTGCTGTTTGAAAAGGCTGTAAATAAACCCAATTCTTTCCAACTAGAGATGAATCCTGTTATATGAAACTTTGTTTTCTGAAGCTTAAGTTTATAAAAATATGGTAAAATAATGTGTAAAGTAACAAATATTAATTTAACACATAATTATGAACATGTTTGAATGTTGTCTTTGTGGTGAATGTTGGAATGCAATTTGTCTCTGTGTTCACCTCATCCAACATTGTGTGAATCCAGATACAGTATAGTGACTGGGTTGTTTTTTTCTTTTAGTACATTGTAACTGGGTTGTTTTTCTCTCTCCAGACAGTTTGGCAAGCTGCACTATGTTGATGAGAAAAATATGGCTATATGGGGATGGGTGAGTTTAGATTGTTGATCAAATATGACATTTTCTTAGTGATAAAACAGATAATATAGTGTTTCTGACATGGATATAAGTAGATGATACAGTGTTTCTCACATAGATATATGTAGATGATATAATGTTTCTCACACACAGATATACACATGATGCTGTGATTCTCACACAGATAAATGCAGACAGTATAGTGGTTCTCACACAGATGTATATATACATATAATATATACAGGGTCCGGCATAAATCATAGCTGGATTTTAAAAACGGAAAATAAATTAAGTGGCATACATGTTTTTGGTAAAAAAAAAGTGAAATGAAACTCAGAAAAGTGGGTAATTTTATTATTACTGACAATCACATTTAGATTTTGAAAATTACGCTGGTTAAATGACTGCCATTACATTTGATACATTCAGCCAGGCATCTGGAAAATTCTTGCACAACACCATTTAACATGTTCAAAGGGATATTTTGAATGCAATGTTGGATTCGATCCTTTAGGTCTGCAAGTGACTGTAGTCAACTAGCATACACCTTGTTCTTGAAGTACCCCCACAAAAATAAGTCTGCTGCTGATAAATCTGGTGACCTTGCCTGCCAATGAATATCCCAAAATCTGGAAATAAGACGATTGGGAAATGCTTGTCGCAGCATGGCCATGGACTGACGGGCTGTTGGCAATTTCTCCATCTTGTTGAAACCATATTAGTCTTTTATTTCCATTAGCCAACTCTGGAATGAAATTTTCTCTTAGCATCTACACATAAAGATCACTTTTAACAGAGGATGCCTGTCTTTGTCTTAAAAAAAATATGGGCCAATGATGTCGAATGGTGCAACACAACACCACACTGTTACTCTGCACTGTTACAAAAGATGGAAAACTTCATTCTAGAGTTGGCCAATAGAAATAAGAGACTAATATGGTTTCAGCAAGATGGAGCAACTGCCCACACAACCTGTCAGTCCATGGCCATGCTGCAACAAGCATTTCCCAATCGTCTTATTTCCAGATTTTGGGATATTCATTGGCTGGCAAGGTCACCGGATTTATTGGCCGCAGACTTATTTTTGTGGGGGTATCTCAAGAACAAGGTGTATGCTAGTTGACCACAGTCAATTGCAGACCTAAAGGATCGAATCCAACATTGCATTCAAATATCCCTTTGAACATGTTAAATGGTGTTGTGCAAGAATTTCCCAGACGCCTGGCTGAATGTATCAAATGTAATGGCATTTAACCAGCATAATTTTCAAAATCTAAATGTGATTGTCAGTAATAATAAAATTACCCACTTTTCTGAGTTTCATTTCACTTTTTTTTTTTTACCATAAACATGTATGCCACTTAACTCTTTCTGTGCCAGGTGTCAATTTTTTTACGCCTCCTGTACCCCCTTTGCTTACCAGGCGTCAATTTTTTTACGATTGGTTTATTTTAATAAAACAACCGGTGTAACATTTAGATTGTACATATTTCGTCTGTGATTCTGGTGACACTTTTCAAAATGGCGAAAGAGTGCCTAGTTACGAGTGATTTCGAACGAGAAAAAGGAAGAGAAAGACCGAAATTTTTCCAATTTTTGATGATGTAGATAGGGGTATGGACATGGCCTGTGACCACCCCACTGCTCTTGTATGTATCCCAAGTAGATCTAGACATATTAGACGATGGGAGAAGTAGTTAGATGGTTATTTCAGACATTAATTTAGCGAGAATGCAACATAGAATCAGAATATGAGATCGACAAGTAGATCTGCACATCTCAGATGGTAATTAGTGCAGATCTAGACCTCGCCGATGGTGAGCTGGCCACAATCAGTGTCTAAAAACATCACATTACTTCTTTTTTCCTAAAAAACTCTGCATTTATGAAATTTTCATTCATTTAGCTATACTTTGAAACATATTAAGTATATGGAAGTACATGGAAATACTGTTTTCCATTTCATTTTATAACTATACCCCCAAACCCTATCAAGACCTGCGCTTTTACTCTGGTACTCCACAACACGTCCGTGTTTCTTCCTGTGGCACTGAAAGAGTTAATTTATTTTCCGTTTTTAAAATCCAGCTATGATTTTTGCCGGACCCTGTATATATTTTATGTATGTATAAATTAGATATATAATACAGTGTTTCTCACATGGATATATACAGACAATAATAGTGTTTCTCACACAGATAAAGAGACAGTAAATATAGCATTTCTTAAATCATTCTCTTGTTTACTATTGTATGTTTGTTGATCTTTACAGTCATATGTTTATCAGTGTTTCCACATTTTACCATTCTATTGTTTATCAACATATGTTCATTTATCTTTTCTTACAGTCATATGTTTATCAGTGTTTCCATATTTTACCATTCTATTGTTTATCAACATATGTTCATTGATCTTTTCTTACAGTCATATGTTCATCGATCTTTTCTTACAGTCATATGTTCATCGATCTTTTCTTACACTCATATGTTCATCGATCTTTTCTTACAGTCATATGTTCATCGATCTTTTCTTACAGTCATATGTTCATCGATCTTTTCTTACAGTCATATGTTCATCGATCTTTTCTTACAGTTATATGTTCATCGATCTTTTTTTACATTCATGTGTTCATCGATCTTTTTTTACATTCATGTGTTCATCGATCTTTTCTTACAGTCATATGTTCATTGATCTTTTCTTACAGTCATATGTTCATCGATCTTTTCTTACAGTCATATGTTCATTGATCTTTTCTTACAGTCATATGTTCATCAATCTTTTCTTACAGTCATATGTTCATTGATCTTTTCTTACAGTCATATGGTGGCTTTGTGACTGCTAGTGCCCTTGGCAGGGGAACAAAAGTGTTTAAGTGTGGGATTGCGGTAGCTCCAGTCACTAACTGGTTTTATTATGGTACCTTTCCCTCCGTCTGACTGTCCTGTTACAATTTTTATTTTTGATCCAGCAAATAATTTGTACATGACTGTAGAGGAAGTATGATAAGTAAGGTCTCCAACTGTATAAAATAAGTTTCTGACAATATGAAATGATAAAACTTGTATCAAAATGAAGCAAATTCATTTCTCTTACACACTGTAAACTTATTTTTCAACACAGTCCCCATTACAGCTACATATTTTATCCTATCGTGTTATCCGTTGTTTCATTCTGTTGATGAAGAAAGTTTCTGGCTGGTGTCTGATCTACGTGAGAACAGCAGCTTCAGCTTCAGCATCCAATGAAAAATGCTGACCCTTCAATGAGTCCTTAAATTTAGGGAGCAGCCAGAAGTTGGGCCATGCCAGATCTGGGCTTTTGGGAGGGTGTGGAACAACTGTGAGTTTCAAGCTTATTGCAGTTTCCTTCATTACTGCACTGCAGTGTGCCCATGCTTTGTTGTGATGCAGCACAGAATTTCTGATCACAGGAATGAATGTAAATTCCCTATAAAGGTATTGTGGCACCTTACCATCACTCGTGCAGAGCATGATTTACATAGAATTTCTGACCACAGGAATGAATGTAAATTCTCTATAAAGGTATTGTGGCAGCTTACCATCACTCAAGCTGGGCATCTGCAGATTGAGGCCTGAAAGGAAAAATGTTCTCTTGTATCATGACAAAGCAAGGCCACACTGCAGTGCACAAATGATGGAAACAAGCTTGAAACTCACAACTGTTCCACACCCTCCTTACAGCCCAAATTTCCCACCGTCTGACTTCTGACTGTTCCCTAAAGTGAAGGAGACATTGAAAGGTCAGCATTATTTTTCAATGGAACCCAAAGTTCAAGCTGTTGTTCGCATGTGGATCAGACAAAAATCAGAAACTGTCTTCATCAATGAAATGAAACAAAAGATATAATGGGAAAAATATGTAGCTGTAAATGGGAACTATGTTGAAAAATAAGCTTACAGTGTGTAAGAGAAATGAATTTGCTTCCTTCTGATACCAGTTTTATCATTTTATATTGTCAGAAACTTATTTTATGCAATTGGAGACCTTACTTATCAGTCACTTCATAGATGTGATTTGACATTATCTCACATCATCAAATGAAAATTATGTATTTATGTCTTTACATTATGTCAGGTATTGATATCTTTACATTACATAGTGAAATGATATCTGAACCTTTTCCTAAATTTTTTAGAATGTAAAATCTGATTTATTTACAATCTCATTTGCCATTTTAAAAAATGTTGATGTTACTTCTTTCACTTGTAATCAGACTTTTAAAACTTCTGAAAGATGAAATCTGGAACTAACAACTAGTTGGACTGAATTATTTTTTCATGAATATAATTACTAACGCTGTTTATTTTTTCTATGGACCATTTGTCTAAGTAAAAATGTTGACAGTATTGACATTAAAAAATTGTTTCATGCAAGAAATATTTGAAGAGAAGATTAGATTGTTTGTTTCAAGAAATATTTAAGGAGAAGTTTCAATTGTTTGTTTCTTGCATCAGATTCAGAGACTTTACGTTCATTTACAGTGTCCTGTCCTTATGTTATTTATAATTTTGAAACAAACAATGTATTTAGATATCCCTAGAAACAAACAATGTATTTAGATATCCCTAGAAACAAACAATGTATTTAGATATCCCTTGAAACAAACAATGTATTTAGATATCCCTAGAAACAAACAATGTATTTAGATATCCCTAGAAACAAACAATGTATTTAGATATCCCTTGAAACAAACAATGTATTTAGATATCCCTTGAAACAAACAATGTATTTAGATATCCCTTGAAAAAAACAATGTATTTAGATATCCCTAGAAACAAACAATGTATTTAGATATCCCTTGAAATAAACAATGTATTTAGATATCCCTTGAAATAAACAATGTATTTAGATATCCCTTGAAACAAACAATGTATTTAGATATCCCTTGAAACAAACAATGTATTTAGATATCCCTTGAAACAAACAATGTATTTAGATATCCCTTGAAACAAACAATGTATTTAGATATCCCTTGAAACAAACAATGTATTTAGATATCCCTTGAAACAAACAATGTATTTAGATATCCCTAGAAATAAACAATGTATTTAGATATCCCTAGAAACAAACAATGTATTTAGATATCCCTTGAAACAAACAATGTATTTAGATATCCCTAGAAACAAACAATGTATTTAGATATCCCTTGAAACAAACAATGTATTTAGATATCCCTTGAAACAAACAATGTATTTAGATATCCCTTGAAACAAACAATGTATTTAGATATCCCTTGAAACAAACAATGTATTTAGATATCCCTAGAAACAAACAATGTATTTAGATATCCCTAGAAACAAACAATGTATTTAGATATCCCTTGAAACAAACAATGTATTTAGATATCCCTAGAAACAAACAATGTATTTAGATATCCCTTGAAACAAACAATGTATTTAGATATCCCTTGAAACAAACAATGTATTTAGATATCCCTAGAAACAAACAATGTATTTAGATATCCCTAGAAACAAACAATGTATTTAGATATCCCTTGAAATAAACAATGTATTTAGATATCCCTAGAAACAAACAATGTATTTAGATATCCCTAGAAACAAACAATGTATTTAGATATCCCTAGAAACAAACAATGTATTTAGATATCCCTAGAAACAAACAATGTATTTAGATATCCCTAGAAACAAACAATGTATTTAGATATCCCTTGAAACAAACAATGTATTTAGATATCCCTTGAAACAAACAATGTATTTAGATATCCCTTGAAACAAACAATGTATTTAGATATCCCTTGAAATAAACAATGTATTTAGATATCCCTTGAAATAAACAATGTATTTAGATATCCCTTAAAACAAACAATGTATTTAGATATCCCTTGAAACAAACAATGTATTTAGATATCCCTTGAAACAAACAATGTATTTAGATATCCCTAGAAACAAACAATGTATTTAGATATCCCTAGAAACAAACAATGTATTTAGATATCCCTTGAAACAAACAATGTATTTAGATATCCCTTGAAACAAACAATGTATTTAGATATCCCTAGAAACAAACAATGTATTTAGATATCCCTAGAAACAAACAATGTATTTAGATATCCCTTGAAATAAACAATGTATTTAGATATCCCTTGAAACAAACAATGTATTTAGATATCCCTTGAAACAAACAATGTATTTAGATATCCCTTGAAACAAACAATGTATTTAGATATCCCTTGAAACAAACAATGTATTTAGATATCCCTGAAACAAACAATGTATTTAGATATCCCTGAAACAAACAATGTATTTAGATATCCCTTGAAACAAACAATGTATTTAGATATCCCTTGAAACAAACAATGTATTTAGATATCCCTTGAAACAAACAATGTATTTAGATATCCCTTGAAACAAACAATGTATTTAGATATCCCTTGAAACAAACAATGTATTTAGATATCCCTTGAAACAAACAATGTATTTAGATATCCCTAGAAACAAACAATGTATTTAGATATCCCTAGAAACAAACAATGTATTTAGATATCCCTAGAAATAAACAATGTATTTAGATATCCCTAGAAATAAACAATGTATTTAGATATCCCTAGAAATAAACAATGTATTTAGATATCCCTAGAAACAAACAATGTATTTAGATATCCCTAGAAACAAACAATGTATTTAGATATCCCTAGAAACAAACAATGTATTTAGATATCCCTTGAAACAAACAATGTATTTAGATATCCCTTGAAACAAACAATGTATTTAGATATCCCTAGAAACAAACAATGTATTTAGATATCCCTAGAAACAAACAAGTGACCTGAAAGCAGGACAAACATGAAAGTAGCACATTTGTTCACATATGAAGTCTGTCAAAATAATTAACTCCATCTTGGTATATAAGTTTCAGAAATGCTGATAAGACTGCACTAATCTTTGTCTTCCAGCACCTCACCTTGACAAGACTGCACTAATCTTTGTCTTCCAGCACCTCACCTTGACAAATTGCACTAATCTTTGTCCTCTAGCACCTCACCTTGACAAATTGCACTAATCTTTGTCTTCCACCACCTCACCTTGACAAGACTGCACTAATCTTTGTCCTCTAGCACCTCACCTTGACAAATTGCACTAATCTTTGTCCTCTAGCACCTCACCTTGACAAATTGCACTAATCTTTGTCTTCCAGCACCTCACCTTGACAAATTGCACTAATTTTGTCCTCTAGCACCTCACCTTGACAAATTGCACTAATCTTTGTCCTCTAGCACCTCACCTTGACAATACTGCACTAATCTTTGTCCTCCACCACCTCATCTTGACAAGGCTGCACTAATATTTAAGGAACAATTTATTATAAGTAGGAAACTACGAGGCTTTGGTACGGTAAAGTAAGAGAACACAGTTTTGTAGGATTAGACCTTGAAAAAATCACAGACAAAGCACTTTGGTGAGATTTGAGAGAAAGGACAATCAGAAGAGAATTACCTGGTATTCAAACACGGACTCTGGTAGGACGAGCAGCTGTCTAGCCACGAGAGAACAGTGTACTATCGACTTAGTCTTCCATCACCTCACCTTGACAAGACTGGACTAATCTTTGTCTTCCACCACCTCACCTTGACAAAGCTGCACTAATCTTTGTCTTCCACCACCTCACCTTGACAAAGCCGCACTAATCTTTGTCTTCCAGCACCTCACCTTAACAAGACTGCACTAATCTTTGTCTTCCACCACCTCACCTTAACTAGACTGTGCTAATCTTTGTCTTCCACCACCTCACCTTGACTATACTACCCTAATCTCCAGTCCATTAGTTGCAAAATTTCTTCTGTCATCCACCCCTGTTTACCGCATCTTTTATTTGGAGGTAGGATTTCGATAGATGTTTGCTGAACAGAGTATTTGAGCATATTCCATTGTTCATCAATAATTTCAATCTCTCTATAGCATTATATCTATTATGTACTATGGACCTGTATTGCTCTTGTGTTGCTTTATCTTTCTATAACAGCTCTCTATCTAGTTCTTTGTTTTTAGCTGCTACCTCTAACCTTTTTAGCCTGATTCTCATTTTTCCTACAACTGGGACATGGTCACTGTTGCAGTCTGCTCTTGGTCTTGCTTTCACCGATATTAGTTAGTTCCTGAATCTTTTAATTAGGACTTAAAGAAAAACACATTATACCTGTAATGCTACATCACATTTGACATTTTGGAGTAAAACAGATTGACATACTTTCACAAGATAACTTTCTCAGCATTAGCTCCCTGGTTATACCACACAGACTACACACTTTTAATGGAAGACAGGTTCAAGATAAAGATATTGTATGAGAGACTAGCATTTGATAAAAGAACACCTGCTTTTGTAAAGATGTAGACCCAATTTCCTAGGAGGCTGAACATAGGCCCAACATCCTGGAAGGTTTGTCATAGAACCCACTTTGTCATAAACCCAGCATCCTGGGATGTTTGTCATAGACCCAACATCCTGGGATGTTTGTCATAGACCCAACATCCTGGGATGTTTGTCATAGACCAAACATCCTGGGATGTTTATCATAGACCCAACATCTTGGTATGTTTGTCATAGACCCAATATCCTAGTATGTCTATCATAGACCCAGCATCCTGGTATATTTATCATAGACCCAATATCCTGGTATGTTTGTCATATACCCAACATCCTGAGAGGTTTGTCAAAGACCCAACATCCTGGAAGGTTTGTCATAGACCCATTATCCTGATAGGTTTGTCATAGACCCAACATCCTAGGAGGTTTGTCATAGACCCAACATCCTGATAGGTTTGTCATAGACCTAACATCCTGGGAGGTTTGTCAGAGACCCAGCATGCTGAAAAGCTGAAAACATACTCCTAGAACCATGTAGAGTTATCAACTTATTAAAGCTGAGAAAATCCAGGCAGAGAAGTGAAAGTTGATGATAAATTCCAGTTAGAGAAGAGAAGCTGATGAGAAAATCCAGACAGAGAAAAGAAAATTGATGAGAAACTCTAGGCAAAGAAATGAAGGTTGAGTGAAACTAGGAGAGAAGTGAAGGCTGAAAGAAAGTCTAGAAGAGAAGTGAAGGTTGAGAGAAACTCTAGGAGAGAAGTGAAGGCTGAAAGAAAGTCTAGGAGAGAAGTGAAGGTTGAGAGAAACTCTAGGAGAGAATTGAAGGTTGAGAGAAACTCTAGGAGAGAAGTGAATGCTGAGAGAAACTCTAGGAGAGAATTGAAGGTTGAGAGAAACTCTAGGAGAGAAGTGAAGGTTGAGAGAAACTCTAAGAGAGAAGTGAAGGTTGAGAGAAACTCTAGGAGAGAAGAGAAACGAATTTTTAAAAAAATTTTTGTAAAAGACTGCTCTTGCAGCATGAGCAGATGACCCCATGAACAGATAATCCCAAGGGAAGATGATCCCATGAACAGATAATCCCATGGGAAGATGACCCCATGAACAAATGACCCCATGGTTAGACTGCACAGAAGACCACTCTCTGTTACTTTAGAAACATTTCTTTGGAGTAGTAATGCTACAGTCAATAAGATATGTAGCATCCACTGAAAATAGATTACTTTATTTCCATCAAGAATCAAAACATTATTTTATGTTTGCATAAGAATCAGCAAATGCAGCTTACAAGAATCTCAGCTTTAAATCTTATGAAACTTGTACAAAAGTTAGCTAATATTTACAGACTATTAACTTGTGAATGTTAGCAAGTGTTGTCACAAAGTTAAAAAAAACATGTGGATAAATTAAAAAGATTAAATACGCACTGATACTTTTATGCCAAGAATGTTTCAAGAAATATAAAAATTCTTTCCAGAACTCCATTGTGTCTAACAACGCTATTCACTTTCGAAAATCCAATTTCATGTTGGTTCATGGAACTGCTGATGGTAGGTGAAGTGTCTTTGTTTCAGCGTTTATTATGTGGGGGAGGGGGGAGAGAAGTTGTGCTGTTTATGTGGGATCTATCAGGAACTAGAGCTTGAGTTTGACATCTCATTCTGTGAGAAAGATGTCGAAACTAAGACATCTTGTCAGATCTAGAACATGCTGTGACATTTTACAGAATTAGTCTTCGTAACAAACCCCCACCTTCCTGGGGAATGTGAGTATCCTGGGGAGGGAATGAAAGGGTCTTGACCAGCTCTTGTTTTCACTGGCCCTGAGAACCACACTGTCTCTCTGATGCTGTCATCTTGTCTCTTGAGTGAAGAAGTTAAAAAAAAAAAGCATGAATTTTTCTTACATTTGTAAGTGAGTGAAAGAAAAATACAAGAGCCACATACAGCCATGCACAGCCACATACAGCCATGCACAGCCACATACAGCCATGCACAGCCATATACAGCCATGCACAGCCACATACAGCCATGTACAGAAATGTTGTATGAGAGAAATCTTGAATTTTATATATATCTTATCCTTATAATTAATGGTATATTTATCATTCATTCATTCATTCATTTGCATGTCCCTTGCAGAACTTTGCCTCTCTAACAGCACTCCTGTAGGCCTCTCAGTTGTAAGCAAGATGGCCTGCTGTTGATGCAACCATTTGCAGATCATCAATGATGTCTTGCAGCCATCTTCGCCTTGGTCTTCCTCTCTTTCTTTTTCCCATTATGTACCCTTCCAAGACGGTCTTCTCTAGATTATCATGACGTTCAATGTGTCCAAAATATTTAAGTTTTCTCTCTTTAATCCTCTTTACTAGCCAGCCTTCTTCAATATTAAGCTCTTGTAATATAGATATAGATATCATGTGTCCATGATATCTGAAGAACTCTTCTGTAGCATTTATATTCAAAGGCATTTATGTGTTTCTCAGCTGTTTTGTTAAGTGTCCAGGTCTCACAGGCATATGTTGCGATGAGAAAAACGCATGCCCTTAAAAATCTTATTTTTGTAGTTCTGTCTGTTCCTCTCCACAGATTCTTTAGTTGTTTTACTTTCTAAAGAGCAATAATTAATTTCCCTCATTGTATTTCCATTATTAGTTAGCAGTGATCCAAGATATTCAAAACTCTCCACTTCTTCCAGTTTTTTCCAAAACTCTCCACTTCTTCCAGTTTTTCCTCATTGATACATATTTCAGCTGCCTTTTTTCGTTTTGTCAGTTGTCATCGCATTAAGATAGAGGTTTTGCTTTTCGTTGTTCTTACGGACTGACATAATTAGTTTTTCCATTCTTTTTTGTGTTGTGGACAGTAATATTGTGTCATTGGCATATCTAATCTCTGGTATTTCATAACCTCCAATTGTTATGGCATCATAATATTCTTTGTCTACATCTTCTCCAACATTCCTCATTATATTTTCAGTATACAAGTTGAATAAGTAAGGCGACAGTATGCATCCCTGATGGACCGTTTGTTTTATGTCAAACCAAGTTGTTGTTTCACCATTTATTCTTACTGCTGCTTGTTGGTCTAGATACAGCAGGGATGTTAATTGTATCAAATGTGTTGGAAATCATATTTTTTTACATTATTTCCCAGAGTTTCTGGTGTTGTACACATTCAAATGGCTTTGAGTAGTCTATAAAGGATAAATATATATTCACATTAAACTCTCTGCATTTCTCTATTATTAATCTTATATTGAATATGTGATCCCTTGATCCTCTTCCTTGCCTGAAACCAGTTTGGACCATAATATTTATCATTAGATTTCACAATATATTTATCATTAAACTTCATAATATATTTATTATTTCATTATATTATGTATTTTATATTTATTACGAGACCTGATAAAATATTTAACATTAAACTTCATAGACTGCATAATAGTTTATTTATGGTTAAATTTCTTATTATATTTATCCTTAGACTATAATATATTTATCCTTAGACTATCTAAGAGAACATATGGAGAACATCTATCTTGAGAGCATATGAAATTCAAATGTTATAAACACAAAAACTAAGTTAAGATTATTCAGTTCAAATGTGATATCCACCCTCATTTATGCATGCGAAAGCTGGAAATCAACTAAAGAAAAAGACAAGAAATTAGACTCTTTTGAAAACAAATACTTGGTATAAAGTGGAACGAATTCAAGAACAAAACAGAGATAAGACAGATGAGCAAACAACAACCTGTTTCATGGGTGATCAGAAAAAGTATATGTAGGCCATGTGATGAGAAGAAACAATCAGAGAATACCAAAACAAGCTATCAAGTAGAGCACAACAGGCCAGAGAAAAAGAGGTCAGCTGCGTGAAACTCTAAAGAGGACATTGTTATGAGAAGCCAGTTTAGTTGGCATAAAATCCCTTTATGAGGTTGAAAGACTCACCGAGAACAGGAAATCTTGGCAAACAACTATGTGACATTTAATGGCATGGGAAGGATGTAAGATAATATATTTTTCCTTAGACTATAATATATTTATCATGAGACTATAATATATTTATCCTTAGACTGTAATATTCTAAGAAAAAAGCATAATTGCTCCTTGTTGTTGCAGAAGATGAAACTGCTTCAAGCAGATGTAAAAGATGATGAAAGATGTTGTAGCAGGAGATGGAAGATGCTGTAGTAGAAGATGGAAGATGTTGTAGTAGAAGATGGATGATGTTGTAGTAGAGGATGGAAGATGTTGTAGTAGAAGATGGAAGATGTTGTAGTAGAAGATGGAACTAAATTGGGAAGATGTTGTAGTAGAGGATACACCCAAACCAGGATGATGTAGTAGAAGATGGAAGATGTTGTAGTAGAGGATGTAAGATGTTGTATTAGAAGATTGTAGATGTTGTAGTAGAAGATGGAAGCTGTTGTAGTAGAAAATGTAAGATGTTGTAGTAGAAGATTGTAGATGTTATAGTAGAAGATAGAAGATGTAGCAAAAGTTGGAACTAGGTCAAGAAAATGTTATAGTAGATGTAGCAAAAGTTGGAACTAGGTCAAGAAAATGTTATAGTAGAAGATAGAAGATTTTGTAGTTGTAAATGGAAGATTTTGTAGTAGAAGATGGAACTAAGTCAGGAAGATGTTGTAGTAAAAGATGGAAGATGTTGTAGTAGATGATTGTAGATGTTGTAGTATAAGTAAATGTTTACTGGGAACAGTTTTGCTAAGAAATTTCTCTCATGACTGTTTTCACAATTTGATTAATACATTAGCATGCCATAGCAAAAATCCTGGCATGTTTTGCTAAGTCTAGTCCCCTCAACAGCTGTTTTGCATTTTGTTGTAGTAGAAAGTTAGTCTGAAAGTTATTTTGTACTTTATCTCTTAACATTTACTTGTATTTATCTCTTAACATTTACTTGTACTTTACCTCTGAACAATTTTTTTTCATGTGATGTCTTTTCCAGAATGTTGTCCCTCTCACAACCTCCCTGAGTGCAGTACGGTCTTCACAAGTTGACCAGCGTCTTGCGGTGACACATTCAGACTTTCTGTGATGTCCTGAGTCCATCTGCGGCAAGGTCGTCCTTTTTCTCTTCTGCCAGGCACTGTGCCTTCTGCTATCAACCTCTTCAGGCTATTGTGTCTCCTAACATTTACTTGCACTTTATCTCCCAACAGTTACTTGCACTTTATCTCCCAACAGTTACTTGCACTTTATCTCCCAACAGTTACTTGCACTTTATCTCCCAACAGTTACTTGCACTTTATCTCCCAACAGTTATTTGCACTTTATCTCCTCAAAGTTATGTTCATTCTGTCTTCTGACAATTATTTTGCAGTTTATTTCCTAATAAATAATGTTCACTTTATCTCCTGGCAGATAATGTTCACTTCCAGCATTCAGCACAGCTGATCAAGGCTTTAACTGAGAATGACGTGTATTTTAGGCTGCAGGTTTGTATAAAGAAGACATAGCTAACAATACAGCAGACATAGCTAACAATACAAGCAGACATAGCTAACAATACAAGCAGACACTGCAAACAATACAAGCAGATGTAGCTAAAATATAAGCAGACATAGCTAACAATACAAGCAGACATAGCTAACAAATCAAGGAGACATAGCTAAGAATACAGCAGACAGCCAACAATACATGCAGACATGGCAAACAATACAAGCAGACATGGCTAACAATACAAGCAGACATATCTAACAATACAAGCAGACACGGCTAACAGTACAACATGACATAGCTAACTATACAAGCAGACATAGCTAACAATACAAGCAGACATAGCTAACTATACAAGTAGACATAGCAAACAACACAAAAAAAAGCAAACATGTAAGCAATATTACACATATTAATTAAACAGACTTCAGCAAACTGAAGACAAGGTGAACTGGAAAAAGATTAACGGAGTGATGGCAGACACTCCATAGAAGTATGTATGGCCTTTTGTAACATCAGTACATCTAAACTTGACAGAATAATGGCAGAGATAAATACATGTTCAGACTGCGGTATATTATGTCAGTGGACACATCATTAATTGACATTTCACTATATCTCATCTGCTTCTGTGATCAACCTTCAGAAAGTTGTTTGCTGTTAGGCTGTAATAATTGCATCTTTCAACCCAACACATCTGACTTCTGCCTGGCTTATTTTTAAGACCGAGTCCACAGTTCTATTTAAATACCTATCCATTTGGCAATACTGTTGTATCTTGCCAAGACACCATGTGAAAGTAGATTAGGGTCTTGGTCAGTTTTGGTTAGCTAACCCTAACAGGTAGACAACTACGAGTTGTTGGCACTAACTCACTGAGCCTGAAAGCTGTGTCTCTCTCCCCTCCCCCACCCCCCATTCACCAGATTTGTACATCATCAAATAATACTTCACATCATCAGATTGAGACATCATCAAGTAACATTTCACCAGTTTGAGATATCTTCAAATAACATTTTACCAGATATAGACATCTTCAAATAATATTTCACCATATTGGTATATTGTCAAGTAACATTTTACCAGACGGGTATATTATCAAATAATATTTCACCAGATTGGTATATTATAAAGTAACATTTCACCAGATTGAGACATCTTCAAGTAACAATTCACAAGATTGAGACATCTTCAAATTATATTTCACCATATTGGTATATTATCAAGTAACATTTCACCAGACAGAGACATTAAGTAATATTTCACCATACTGGTATATTTCAAGTAATATTTCACCAGACTGAGACATCTTCAAGTAACATTTCACCAGACAGAGACATCAAGTAATATTTCACCATATTGGTATATTTCAAGTAACATTTCACCAGACTGAGACATCTTCAAGTAACATTTCACCAAACTGGTATATTATCAAGTAATATTTCACCAGATTGGTATATTATCAAGTAACATTTCACAAGACTGAGACATCTTCAAGTAACAGTTCCTAGACTATATTTCCGACCTGACATATCAGCTACTATGCTGCTCTACACAAACTTTCTGCTCAACATTGCTAATCTGACATTTTCTGAACTTTTATTGCCAGCATTCATCAATCAAAGCTACAGTTTATTTATATATTTGTATATTTTTTGTCCAGTAGAGATCATATACAAAAATATTTCATTACGTCACGTTAATTGTTTCTGAAAATGTCCAACATTTGGTCAATAGATCTATCCTGACAAGAATCATGGGATACACGGTGGTAACACACGACGGCATCTGTACGAGACTATGGAGGACTTCCTCATTGAATGCTTCCAGGGCATGTCCGAGAAATTTGGTAAGATTCATTTTTAACAGCTGGACACAAATTTTTGTCTTAATTTATGTGTCAGTCATGGGTCTATTTCTCACTGTCAGATTCTTCTCTCTTAATTTGTATCTGTCATAGTTTATCCTCTTATATAAACTTTATATGTCTTAATATGTATCTTAGTTTACATCCATATGTAAAAATTATTTGTTTTAATTTTGCTTTCATCATAGTTTGCATTTTAACATCAAGTTTATTTCATTTTTTTTAAAATCTGTCTTAACTTACATCCATTGATTACTTCATGATTTCTATAGTTCTGTTAGCTTATGTCAGGTAGTTGTGTTAGCTGGAGTAGATGTTTGTTGGAGCTTATGTCAGGTAGTTCTGTTAGTTGGAGTAGATGTCAGGTAGTTCTTTTTGTTGGAGTAGATGTCAGATAGTTTTGTTTCTTGGAGTAGATGTCAGGTAGTTCTGTTTGTTGGAGTAGATGTCAGATAGTTCTCTTTGTTGGAGTAAATGTCAGGTAGTTCTATTTGTTAGAGTAGATGTCAGGTAGGTCTGTTTTTTTTAGTCTGATGTCAGGTGTTTCTTTTTTTTAAGTTTGATGTCATTTGGTTCTGTTTGATGGAGTTGATGTCATTTGGTTTTGTTTGTTGTCAGGTAGTTCTGTTTGTTGGAGTTGATGTCAGGTTAATTAGTTTGTTAGATCTTATGTCAGTTAAATCCATTTTTTAAATTTTATGCCAGCTGTTTTATTAAACTCAATGTCAGGTAGCTTTGTTTGTTGGATTTTACATTTGTCTGCTCTGTTAGATTTGATGCCATGTATGGTATTTATGTGTGTTAGACTTGATGTCATGTAATTATATCTGTTATATTTGACATCAGGTAGCTCAACCTGTTGGACTTGATGTCATGTAGTTATATTTGTTAGATCTGATGTCATGTAGCTCAGCTTGTTGGACTTCATATGATGTAGCTGATCTTTTTGAACTTGATGCCATGTAGCTCAGCTTTTTAGACTTGATGTCATGTAGCCCAGCTTGTTGGACTTGATGTCATGTAGCTCAGCTTGTTGGACTTGATGTCATATAGCTCATCTTGTTGGACTTGATGTCATGTAGCTCAGCTTGTTGGACTTGATGTCATGTAGATCAGCTTGTTGGACTTGATGTCATGTAGATCAGCTTGTTAGAGTTGATATCATGTAGTACACCTTGTTGGACTTGATGTCATGTAGCTCAGCTTTTTGGACTTGATATCATGTAGCCCAGCTTATTGGACTTGATGTCATGTAGCTCAGCTTGTTGGACTTGATGTCATGTAGCTCTTATTGTTAGACTTGATGTCATAGATGTCATATAGCTCAGCTTGTTGGACTTGATGTGATGTAGCTCAGCTTGTTGGACTTGATGTCATGTAGCTCAGCTTGTTGGATGGATTGATGAACTTTTCTTAGAATTTTTTTTCTAGGTTAACCTATTAAAAGCAGACAGTAAATGCTTACATGGCTACATAGGGTCTGTCTGTAAGTGCTTACATGGCTACATAGGGTCTGTCTGTAAGTGCTTACATGGCTACATAGGGTCTGTCTGTAAGTGCTTACATGATTAAATAGATCTGTATATAATTGCTTACATAAATATGTCTAATTGCTTACATGGTTACATAGATCTATCTGTAATTGCTTACATAAATCTGTCTGTAATTACTTACATGATTACATAGATCTGCCTGTAATTGCTTACATGATAACACTAGATCTGTTTGTAATTACTTATATGGACATAACTTTCCATACAGTATTAACTTAGGTATATACATACAACTCCACATATTGTACATTGAAGGCTCTACATTTTTCCAGAATTGTGAATGTTCATGATGATAAATGGTGACTATAAATAGGTAAAACATCCACTTGGTTGGGATGAGACACTGTTTATGTATTACTCTCTTGTGTAGTATGTTTATTAATGTATTACTCTCTTTTGTAGTATGTTTATAAATGTATTACTCTCTGTTGTAGTATGTTTATAAATGTGTTATTTGCATAATCTAGCACTATCAGCCTAATTTGTTGTAGTTAATGTTTCTTATGTGCTGTTGTTATGCTAGAGTTGTGAGAAAAGCTCTGTCAGAGACAGTGTGAAAATATCACTTTTTTGTTTAACAGATGATGAGAGCGAAGAATATGTCAAGAGGCCCCCAGCACGTTGGCAGAAAATAAAGAAGAAAATAAACTGACACAGTTCCAGATAATGTACCTTTCTTTTACATGCACTGTTCTGCACTAAAAACCATGGCAACCATCTTTGCCACAATTATTTACTTCCATATTTTATGTACTTTTTGCTGGTATAAATAGGGAACTCTTGTGTAATGAGAAACCTGTCAGTATTGGTCCAATAGCATATAATCATTTTCATTGGGTAAAATTCCTAATATGATTATCCAAATGTTTAAATGATCTTCTCAGAGGTCATGCTTGACAGAGTCTTTGTACTTTATTTGATTTTTCACACCAAATTTCACAATTAATTTGTTATTCTCAGCCAAAGGCCAGTAGTTACAGTATTCAAGTTTACCATTGAAAGTGCAGGAGATATTGCTGTTAAAATGTAAACATTTTCTTAAAATCATTCACTTTTTGTGGTTTTTTTTAAAATCTAATCTTTAAAGGTTAAAAATAACAGAAAATGTAACAAAATCATTCTATTTAAAAATGTGGAAACTGCAGTGTTGTGGCTAAATTGAATAAAGCCTCACAGAAATCAACCCATGAAATTAGGCTAAAACAGAGTGACCACAAACATTCACGTGCCACAACAGCCATGTTCATCGGGCTGTTGTGTTAACTTGTACATTTGTCTTATGAAACTTCATCGGGCTGTTGTGTTAACTTGTACATTTGTCTTATGAAACTTCACTTTTCTGCAGCATGGTGATAAATTATTATTTTGTTTACCAGTTTAATAACCATTTGTCACTGAGTTGACGGCTGTTTGCTGGGCTGCCTCTCTTAGCAGAATGCCAGAAATTATAATTGTTGAGACTGATTCATTACAATTTTGTGTAGCCATCAATGTGAGGAACTCTTCAATTGTTACAAGTCCTAAAATCAATCATGATTTGTTCACAGGTTTATTGAAGTGTTCAGTTATGAATATTTTAAGTAGTTAAGAAAATTGTATCACTGTCTATTTTGGAATATTGTACATGTTTGTTTTGAGAAGATAGAAGCAGAAAGACTGGCAAATGCAGCAGTTCCAACTCTTATATAAAGTTACCAAGGGATGGTGCAATAAAAGGACAAATATCTTTTTGTAAATTCTTGAAAATCTTGCACAGTTTTTCTGTAACTGACAGTTCACATGCTTCATAATTGTCTGACTGCAAGATACTGTTCAGGATGTTGAAGACATTTTATTTTTAAACAAAAACTGAATAAAAATCTGCTTGTACAGACTTGTTCAAATCTAAAAAAAATGTGTCTATCTGTAAGGAATTGTTCAAATTCTTGTTTAGGACTTATACTTTACATATGAGAATAATCAGATTTTATTTGAGCAAAACTATCATGTATGTATAAAAAAGTTATATAATCAATATTTGATGGTTTTGTGTGTTCTGTGGTTATTTTGGTGAGAGGAAGTCTATTGGTGGTGAGGACCTCATCTGATCATAAAGAGTCTGCTAGCACAGAACATTACTGCTGGCCATTTTGTGTGGAACGTACATTTACATGGGTCAAAGCTTTGAGTACTGATGTACATGAGAACTTGATTTTAATGTGTACAAAAACTCTGTGTGTAATATAGATGTATATTTATGTATTTGAAAAAAAAACAAAAGCAGTTACACACAAAAAACATGAATGCACACATTTATGTCAGGTGTGGGATAGAATTTGTATGTAAATGTTTGAGGGTTTCGTGCTTTGTTCATGTGTATGCATGTATGTATGTATGTGTGTCTGTGTGGACTGTACCATGTACATGTATGATGTGTGTCTGTGTGGTCTGTACCATCTATATATATGATGTGTATTTGTGTGGTTTGAGCATCTACGTGTATGATGTGTATCTGTGTGGGCTGACCATCTGCATGTATTTGTGTCTGTGTGGGCTGTACTGTCTACGTATATGATGTGTGTCTGTGTGGGCTGTATTGTCTACATGTATGATGTGTATCTGTGTGGGCTGACCATCTATATGTATGTGTGTCTGTGTGGGCTGTACTGTCTACGTGTATGATGTGTGTCTGTGTGGGCTGTACTGTCTACATGTATGATGTGTATCTGTGTGGGCTGTACTGTCTACATGTATGATGTGTATCTGTGTGGGCTGACCATCTACATGTATGTGTGTCTGTGTGGGCTGTACTGTCTACATGTATGATGTGTGTCTGTGTGAGTTGACCATCTACATGTATATGTGTCTGTGTGGGTTGTACCATCTACATGTATGATGTGTGTTTGTGTGGGTTGTACCATTTACTTGTATGATGTGTGTTTGTATGAGCTGTACCATCTACATGTATGTGTGTCTGTGTGGGCTGTACCATCTACATGTATGATGTGTGTCTGTGTAGGCTGTAGCATCTAAATGTATGATATGCATTTGTGTGGGATGTACCATCTACATGTATGATGTGCATCTGTGTGGACTGTACCATCTACATGTATGATGTGTGTTTGTGTGGGCTGTGTCATCTATATGTATGATGTGTGTTTGTTTGGGCTGTACCATCTACATGTATGATGTGTGTTTGTGTGGGCTGTGCCATTTATATGTATGATGTGTGTTTGTGTGGGGTGTATCTACATCATACATGTATGGGCTGTGCCATCTACATGTACTATGTGTGTTTGTGTGGGCTATACCAACAGAGTATGATATAAGCTGTGTGAATATGGTAATATGCTGTCTGATGTGTGATTATGGAGAAATATCTGTTCAAGAATGTGTAAGTCTTAAAGAAAGTAAAATATCTGTTTGAAAATTTGTAAGTCTTAAAGAAAGTAAAATATCTGTTTGAAAATGTGTAAATCTTAAAGAAAGTAAAATATCTGTTTGAAAATGTGTAAGTCTTAAAGAAAGTAAAATATCTGTTTGAAAATGTGTAAATCTGTTTGAAAATGTGTAAGTCTTAAAGAAAGTAAAATATCTGTTTGAAAATGTGTAAGTCTTAAAGAAAGTAAAATATCTGTTTGAAAATGTGTAAGTCTTAAAGAAAGTAAAATATCTGTACATGGAATAATGAATAAAAAGATGGGCTGTCAGTGTGGCTAGGAAGAAAGTCACCGACGGATCTCATAATCAAGTCTAAAGACAGGGAATTGTGGAGAGAAATTATCGCCTACACCACGCGGCACGGCACTTGATTGATTGATTGATTGATTGATTGGAATAATGCAGTAATCACAGTTTACATGTCATCCAAGATCATAGATTTATATATAAAATAATATTTTATGAACAAAATACAGGAAATGTGGAATATGATTCACATCTAGTTCATGCTCTACCTCCCTAGAACTGTGAGCTGATGTTCTTTGCAGCCAATGTGGTGACACTGTTGGGGCACAGCGCTGGTTAAAATTGGGATTTAATTTTGATGGCTGCTTTTTTTAGCTCCTGGGTGGAAGTAACTACAGGGAGATTCGATGCTTCTATAGCAGACTCCACCACCATGGAAACTAGCTATCCTTGCCCATTAGCCAGGTTTAGCCGGTTACTGGGGGGTACCAACAGAGAGGCGGGACAGGGTCTTGGTTGGCCATGGTTCACCAGCCTTAGCACAGACTCCATATTCTACTGATCTGTGTGGTATTTGTTGCTTTTTCCCATAATGTTTTGATTTCCAGTTCTGTTAATATGCAGGGTTTATAAGACTGCACAAAGAGTGGTCAAGTTTTATGAAATATGAACATTTATGAGTTTAAGTTTGTGGTGCACCCATACACACACACATATAGACATGTAAACAAGCACACATTTGGGTATGTATTTATGTCTATGCATACAGCAAAGTGTGCTTGCAGTGAAATGTTTTCGCACAGAAATATGTATGTACATACAAAGATTCTAGCAAATAAATATATGTGGGTACATAAACAAATCCTAACAAAAAATTGTGTACACATAAATATCCCAACAAAAATGTTGTATATTCAGACAAGTCAGAATCCATCTTCTCTTCCAGTTTCAACAAAAAAAAGTCTGTATTACCAGATATTTCCTTTAGCATATATATGTGATATTTCCTTTAACATATATGTGTGATATTTCCTCTAACATATATATATATATATATATATATGTTATTTCCTGATCAAACAAATATGTGATATTTTTCAGATTTATTACTAAAACTTGTTTGTTGATTCACAATTTGGGGTGGGGGTACTTGTTTGTTGATTCACAATTTGGGGTGGGGGTACTTGTTTGTTGATTCACAATTTGGGGTGGGGGTACTTGGACATGTTTTGCAGGCGTAAAGTGGCTGGGAAAGAGCGATTAAAAAATTAGAACCCAAAAGTGAGAAATTCTTGAAATACACCTCCTTAAAAATGTTTTTGCCTGTTTTCAGTTTTGTTTTAGACTCACTTTTTAAATTACTCAGTTACTTATAGATGTTGATATTGAGAAGCTCATTTCTTTTGAAGGTGAGACATATTTCCGTTGAGCCAAGCATCGCATACAAATTAAATGTTTGTTCTGACTTGTGGAATAGGACACAAAATCAGAATGCTGAAAGTTAAATGTATTTTTGTTTCTTTTTTAGTCCAGATTCGTCCATCAATCCATCAGAATTGCTACTGGACTGTGTAAAAATGCTTATCCTCATATGACTCAGCTATTAGTTAAATTTAGGTGGATGCAGCGGTTCATGAAGTTGTGAGATGGCAAGAATGCGGATACACATTTTATGAATCTGCGAACATCGATGGAAAGGATCAGGACACTTCAAGACCAAGAATGATGATATCTTTATATACTCTGGTGGAGAAGTAGGAAGAAAGAAGGGAGTGGCTCTTTAGCTGGACAAATCAACAACAAAAGCATTACTAGGTTACAATCCAGTAAGTGACAGAATCCTCACAGTCAGACTTAAGGGCACTCCTAGAAATGTAACAATCATCTAGATATATGCACCTACATCAGCAGCAGAAGAAGATGAAGTAGAAGACTTTTATAATATACTGCAAATGACAATATACCAGATAAGAAAATATGATATTGTATTACTTGACTTTTGACTTTTCCGATCCCTGGGTTTACAAGTTTTCATTCTTTTGTCCTTTGTGCCAGATAATGAAACATACATGTCGTCTTCTGCTGTTCTATATCTCCATACAGAGTGTCGGTAATTGAGGAGTTTGGTGGTATCAGATTCTTCTGAAGGTCCTTCAGTGCAGTCCAGCAGATGATGTTTAACAGTTTCTTCTTCTTGTCTGTTGCAGTGCATGCAGTATGAGGTGTGTGGTCAGCGGTCACTCTGTGTAAGTGCTTATTAAGGTAATGTGTCCTGTTCTCAACCTGAAAATTATGCATTGGTCTCTACGACATAAGCTGTTGATGTGGTCTCCAGGGTTAGGCTTTGGCAGGTGTGTATACAGGGATCTTTCAGTTGGATTACTGGCCTAGCTGTCCATCCACTGCTGCTTGCAGTTGTGTATAACGTGTTTAGCTGTTCTCATGTTGGTGGAGATGTCGGGCTGTGACATGGTGGCTCCACTCTTTGCCAGTCTGTCAGCACATTCATTTCCTCTGATGTCTATGTATCTGTGTGCCCTGGTATCCACTGTAGGGTGGTCTTGATGTCATAGGAGGCGAGTTGGTTTATTGCACTGAGTATGTCAGTTGTAATGTGATCAGCTGATGGTATTCAGTTTTCAAGGGCCTGGAGAGCAGACTGGGAGTCTGAAAAAATAACAAGGTTCTTTGAGTGAGAGGCACTGTTTTTGTATTTGGTGGTGGTGGCTGCCAGGGCTGATAATATTTGGGTAAGAGGCACTGTTTTTATATTTGGTGGCTGCCAGGGCTGCTAATATTTGGGTGAGAGGCACTGTTTTTGTATTTGGTGGCTGAAATTTATCCAAGAGACAGGACTGCAGATATAGACAGACAGTGCGAATGAAGAAGAAGAAGAAGAAGAATCAGAGAATACCAAAACAAGCTATCAAGTGGAACACAACAGACCAAAGAAAAAGAGGTCAACCACATGAAATTCTAAAGAGGAAATTATTAAGAGAGGCCAGAGTGGGCATAACATACCTTGATGAGGTTGAAAAGCTCCCAAAAAAACAGAAAATCTTGGCAAGTTACCACGTGAGCTCTATGTGACGTTTAACGGCACGGGAAGGATGTAAGGTTAATAATGAGTGATTTCAATGCAAAGGCACATTTTAATATTTTTATGCAGAAAGAACAGAAGATGAAGGATATGTTTTGAAAAAATTTAGTATATGACCTGAAATTATGTAAAAACTACAGAACTGTTGCCCTGATTAGTCATGCTAATAAAATCCTATTTAAAATCATAATGGGTAGACTTTGTAAGAGAACAGAAGAAGTTAATATGGTCCAAGCTGGTTTCAGGCAAGGAAGAGGATCAAGAGATCCATTCAATATAAAATTAATAATAAAGAAATGCAGAGTTTAATGTGAATCTATATTTAGCCTTTACAGACTACGCAAAGGCATTTAATTGTGTACAACACCAGAAACTTTGGGAAATAATGGAAAAAATATGATTTCTAACACATGTGATACAATTAATATCACTGCTGTATTTAGACCAACAAGAAGCAGTAAGAATAAATGGTGAAACGACAACTTGGTTTGACATAAAACATTAGGGGTGCATACTGTTGCCTTACTTATTTAACTTGTATACTGAAAATATAATGAAGAATGTTAGAGAAGAAAAGAATATTACGATGACATAGCAGTTGGAGTTTATGAAATATCAGAGATTAGATATGCTGATGACACAGTATTACTGTCCACAACACAAAAAGGAATGGGAAAAACTAATTATGTCAGTCCATAAGAATAGTGAAGAGCAAAACCTTTATCTTAATGCAAAGAAAACTAAATTGATGACAAATGACATAACAAACAAGGCAGCTGAAATATGTATCAATGAGGAAAAGTTAGAAGAGGTGGAGAGTTTTGAATATCTTGGATCACTGTTAACTAATAATGGAGATACAATGAGGGAAATTAAAATGAGGATATCTATCGCTCTTCAAAAAATAAAACAACTAAAGAAGCCATGGAGAGGAACAGACAGAAGTATAAAAATAAGATTTTTTAGGGCATGCATCTTTCCCATCGCAACATATGCCTGTGAGACCTGGAGACTTAACAAAACAGCTGAGAAACACATAAATACCTTTGAATATAATTGCTACAAAAGAGTTCTTCAGATATCATGGACACAAAAAAGAACAAATATATCCATACTACAAGAACTTAATATTGAAGAAGGCTGGCTAGTAAAGAGAATTAAAGAGAGAAAACTTAAATATTTTGGACACGTCGTGATAATCTAGAGAAGACAGTCTTGGAAGGGAAAAAGAAAGGAAGGAAGATGGCTGCAAGACAACGTTGATAATCTGCAAATGGATACATCAGCAGCAGGGCATCTTTTTTACAACTGAGAAGTCCACAGGAGAGCCGTTAGGGAGGTAGATTCTGCAAGGGACATGCAAATAACTGACAGTGGTTCATAAAATTCATATTTTTAAATCAACTAAAGGATAACGTGTATTAACTTGTATAAATTGCTGATTACCAGACATATTCCAACCATCAATCACTAGCTGACACACTTGAACAATCATACATGTCCAGGTGGCGCTGCTGGTGTTTCTAGGTTTGCAGCATCTCTGTGACTTGCCTGAATGGCCTGACATGTATGACTGGCCTGATTGTTCAAACATTTCCTATCTAGTCTTCCATTTTTTTATTTTAATTTCTGGTGATTATTCTTATTGGTTTGTGGATAATTATATGTATTCCTCAAGAAATATCAACATTTTCGAAGTACTGATAGCTGGATCTTGGAGACCCTGCTTGATGAAAATGTATAAACAACGAAAAAAGTAGGAACAGCTTTATTACTTAATGAGTACACAGTTGTGACGTTTT
Source organism: Achatina immaculata (assembly GCA_009760885.1). Taxonomy (NCBI): domain Eukaryota; kingdom Metazoa; phylum Mollusca; class Gastropoda; order Stylommatophora; family Achatinidae; genus Lissachatina; species Lissachatina immaculata. The sequence goes on from CM019714.1 coordinate 3,758,141, forward strand.
GGCGTGAACCTTCATACAAAAACACACAGAAGAAAGAAATAGAGAGAGGGGATAAAGTATAAATTCACATGATTGCTTTGTTTAAAAAAAAAAATAAAATGAATAGAGCATTTAGCTGTAATGTGTAAGAAGCTGTGGCTTGTCCAACTCTGTGTGTCAGAAATGTGCATGGTACTCGTGAAGTAACAAAGCTGTTTCTACTTTTTTCCTAGTTTATACATTTTGGTATCACAGCTTTACTACAGTGGCTCCATGTATAGTCATATACTTATACACTAATTATTGTGTCCTACTTGATGAAATAATTGGGGTATCAACATAATCCAGATAAATCAAATGTTAACTTGTAGCATGGACATATGTGAGAATGTTCAGATTTTAGCACTAACAGCTCATTCATGTCCACAGTGTTCATCATTACCATCCTGATTAAAGTGTCCCTCATTACTATCCTGTTTAAAGTGTCCATCATTACTATCCTGTTTAAAGTGTCCCTCATTACTATCCTGATTAAAGTGTCCATCATTACTATCCTGTTTAAAGTGTCCATCATTACCATCCTGATTAAAGTGTCCCTCATTACTATCCTGTTTAAAGTGTCCATCATTACTATCCTGTTTAAAGTGTCCATCATTACTATCCTGTTTAAAGTGTCCATCATTACTATCCTGATTAAAGTGTCCATCACTACTATCCTGATTAAAGTGTCCATCATTACTATCCTGATTAAAGTGTCCATCATTACTATCCTGATTAAAGTGTCCATCACTACTATCCTGATTAAAGTGTCCATCATTACTATCCTGATTAAAGTGTCCATCACTACTATCCTAATTAAAGTCTTGTATTTAGTTAGTTTGATGATTTTTATCTTGGCTTAGAAAGCTTGTGTTCTCCCTGGACATTTTATCTTCATGAGGGTTAGGCTAAAGGTTACGCTGTTTATATTAAGACACATGCAAAAGAAAAGAAAGCCGAGTTTTAAGAAGGGCCATCAGTGACACGTGCATTGTTGGCCTCTTTCTCGGAGCAGAAAATGATCTGTACTCCAGTTGATCCTTCTCTAGCTGTTATGTTTTGTGTGATCGGCTGTGACTACATGAAATATTTATTTTAACTAAGAAATGGAGTCTGTGGAAGAAATCTCTGCAAGAGAGCTCACAGCTGGCTGGAAAAAATGGATTAAATATTCAAACATTTCTTTTGCTTTCAGTGTTGGTAACATTTTTTATATTTCACGATATTCTCACTGCACCATGGGTCTAAAATTTGTATGTATTTTTTTTTCTCTAGCCCCAACAAAAACTAGATGGTTAAGACATAATCCAAAACTAGATTATCTATGACTCATACTTCATTCAAAACTAGATGATCTATGACTCATACTTCATTCAGAACTAGATGATCTATGAGTCATACTTAATTCAGAACTAAATGATCTATGACTCATACTTCATTCTAAACTATATGATCTATGATTCATACTTCATTCAGAACTAGATGATCTATGATTTATACTTAATTCAGAACTAAATGATCTATGACTCATACTTCATTCTAAACTAGATGATATATGATTCATAGTTCATTCAAAACTAGATGACCTATGACTCATACTTCATTCTAAACTAGATGATCTATGACTCATAGTTCATTCAAAACTAGATGATCTATGATTCATACTTCATTCAGAACTAAATGATCTATGACTCATAATCAACACTATATGATCAGTGACTCAGATTTCATCATGTTTTAGCTGACCTATTAATTTGACTCCATCCAACAAACAAACAAAAAATCCAAAACCGAACTCTGAATTTACCCAAAAGTTGGTGATATATCACTTAGACTTCACAAAAAACTGACTGATGCAAGACTTTTTTGGCTCACCCAAATGATAGCTGACAATTTAAAGTCATCTAAGCCATTTTCTGCACATTTATAATGCCAGTGTACGTAGTAGTTCATATTTTTCCGATCATTCTTGCACATGCCCTGTAGTCTGCCCATTTCACCAAAAATATTTTACCAGTTTGTTTTTCTTATACATCAACTTTGTAATATATATTTGTTATATTTATTCTCTGGGTGTCATTTTCTGTCAGCATGTCTGAGCACACAAAAAAATACAAAAATTCAGACAATTTTTGAAGTGATAACAGTTCTGAATGTACAAGTATCCCTGCTACAGTCTGTGAATATTTTCTGTGATTTGTCTGAATGTACAAGTATCCCTGCTACAGTCTGTGAATATTTTCTGTGATTTGTCTGTGGTATGGAAGGTTTTTTTCATCACTGTAATCTTGGCACTTTCTGAATTATTACAAGTTTCAAATTTGAGTTTATTAATTGTTTTTGCAGACCTGAGATATGAACTGTAAACATGCATGGTCACTTTCTTTTGTGGCTGTAGATCACATGAGGTGTAGTTTGTGGCTTTAGGTCACATGAGGTGTGGTTTGTGGCTTTAGGTCACATGAGGTGTGGTTTGTGGCTTTAGGTCACATGAGGTGTGGTTTGTGGCTTTAGGTCACATGAGGTGTGGTTTGTGGCTTTAGGTCACATGAGGTGTGGTTTGTGGCTTTAGATCACATGAGGTGTGGTTTGTGGCTTTAGGTCACATGAGGTGTGGTTTGTGGCTTTAGGTCACATGAGGTGTGGTTTGTGGCTTTAGGTCACATGAGGTGGGGTCTGTTGCCGGAGATCACATGAGGTTGGGTCTGTTGCTGGAAATCACATGAGGTTGGGTCTGTTGCTGGAAATCACATGAGGTTGGGTCTGTTGCTGGAAATCACATGAGGTTGGGTCTGTTGCTGGAAATCACATGAGGTTGGGTCTGTTGCTGGAAATCACATGAGGTTGGGTCTGTTGCTGGAAATCACATGAGGTTGGGTCTGTTGCTGGAAATCACATGAGGTTGGGTCTGTTGCTGGGAATCACATGAGGTTGGGTCTGTTGCTGGAAATCACATGAGGTTGGGTCTGTTGCTGGAAATCACATGAGGTGGGGTCTGGGGGTGTAGGTCATATAAGGTGTGATATGTAGCTGTTGGTCATGTGAGGTTTGGTTTGTGGCTGGAGGTCACTTGTGAAGTGAGACCTGTGGCTGTGGGTTATATGAGATGAGGTCTTTGACCATAGGTCACATGAGGTGTGATCTGTGGCTGTAGGTCATAAGAGGCGAGACCTGTGGATATAGGTCACATGAGATGAGACATGACTTTAGGTAAGATGAGGTAGGACTTGTGGTTGTAGGTGATGTGAGGTGGGACCTCAGCACACTATTAGAGTTACAGCTTTATGGAACTTTATTTTAAACCTGCATGTGATGCATCACATTTGCATTTTATTCACTCACTGCATGAGTTTTTTCTCAAACTTATAATGCACTTTGGTAGTTTTATTGGTATCAGAAACAGTAGTAGTAGTAGTAGTAGTAGTAGTAGTAGCAGCAGCAGCAGCAGCAGCAGCAGCAGCAGCAGCAGCAGCAGCAGCAGCAGCAGTAGTAGTAGCAGCAGCAGCAGCAGTAGTAGTAGTAGTAGTAGTGTTAATAGTAGTAGTAGTAGTAACTGCCGTAATATGACCAGCAGTTGTAGTGTTATTACACAAAAACAAACTGGCAATGTGTGTTCACAGACAGGTTCCAGGTTAAGATTTCCAAGAACGTCTGGCACCATTCATTGATCTTTCCGAGTCTTCTGGAGCTTGGAGTTTCAGCAAAGAAAATGACTTCAAGTGTGGCCAAGCAAAAGAAAAATGACAAGAATGTACTTGTATGTTAAGCGTTCTGTACATAATTGTGTACAGGTGATTGTGTCCATCTACAGCTTCATGTTTCATGTCAGCACGTTATAACATTTCTATGGGACAAGGCAGAGATGAACTTTTTAATCTTCTTGTATTTTCTGTTCATGTGATACATTTCATTAAAGTTGAAGCCAAATTACAGGGTTCTGTGTTGTGCTATATTCTGTTCTGTCTTGTGCTATATTCTGTTCTGTCTTGTGCTATAGTCTGATTTTGTTGGATGTTGCTTGCTTTTATTACTGATGTTGTTTTGTTGCTGAGATTGTTGTACAGAATGTGTAAGCTGATTGTTGTGTAAACTGTATCAACTGCTGTTACTGTAGAGAATATGTAAGCTGATTGTTGTGGTAACTGTAGCAACTGCTGTTACTGTAGAGAATGTGTAAGCTGATTGTTGTGTAAACTGTAGCAGCTGCTGTTACTGTAGAGAATGTGTAAGCTGATTGTTGTGTAAACTGTAGCAGCTGCTGTTACTGTAGAGAATGTGTAAGCTGATTGTTGTGTAAACTGTAGCAACTGCTGTTACTGTAGAGAATGTGTAAGCTGATTGTTGTGTAAACTGTAGCAACTGCTGTTACTGTAGAGAATGTGTAAGCTGATTGTTGTGTAAACTGTAGCAACTGCTGTTACTGTAGAGAATGTGTAAGCTGATTGTTGTGTAAACTGTAGCAACTGCTGTTACTGTAGAGAATGTGTAAGCTGATTGTTGTGTAAACTGTAGCAACTGCTGTTACTGTAGAGAATGTGTAAGCTGTAACAGCTGCTGTTGTTGTAAAGAACATGAAAACTGTAGCAGCTGTTGTGGAGAATGTGTAAGCTGTATGCTGCAGAGAATGCATAAGCTGTGGCAGTTGTTGTAGAGATTGTTTAAGCTATAACAGCTGCTGTTGTTGTAGAGAATGTGTAAGCTGTAACAGTTGTTGCAGAGAATGTGTAAGCTGTAACAGTTGTTGCAGAGAATGTGTAAGCTGTAACAGTTGTAGAGAATGTGTAAGCTGTAGCAGTTGTTGCAGAGAATGTGTAAGCTGTAGCAGTTGTTATAAAGAATGTGTAAGCTGTAGCAGCAGTTGTTATAGAGAAATGTGTAAGCTGTAGTAGTTGTTGGTTATGGATGATTATTGGTGTAGTGATGATTGTGTTATGGGTGATTATTGCTGAAGTGATGATTGTGTCATGGGTGATTATTGCTGTAGTGATGATTGTGTTATGGGTGATTATTGATGTAATGATGATTGTGTTATGGGTGATTATTGCTGTAGTGATGATTGTGTCATGGGTGATTCTTACTGTAGTGATGATTGCATTATGGGTGATTATTGCTGTAGTGATGATTGTGTTATTGGTGATTGTTGCTGTAGTGATAATGATAGATAAAATGTTAGAAAGTTTAAATTGGCCATACACATTATAAATTCTGCCCAATATGCATAAATTTAGCTCAACATGTATAAACTGAGCCCAGCATGTATAAATTCAGATCGACATGTATAAATTCAGCCCAACATGTATAAATTCTGCCTAGCATGTATATAAATTCAGCTCAACATGTATAAATTCAGCCCAACATGTATATATTCATATATAAATTCAGTCCAACATGCATAAATTCAGTTCAACATGTATAAATTCAGATCAACATGTATAAATTCTGTCCAACATGTATATAAATTCAGACCACCATGTATAAATTCAGCTCAACATATATAAAGCAGCTCAACATATATAAATTCAGTTCAACATATATAAATTCAGCCAAACATGTACTCTTGCTAGGAAGTTTGTTTTTTTTTTAAAGAAAACATACAAATGCTTTTTAAATATAAGAACAAATCGCTTTGTCACGTGAGAACTTTTTACTTCCTTTGCCATGTTAGTTTTCTCTTGCACTGACACACCACTTGGATTATTTGTATCAGAGATTACCAGAGATTACCAGAGATTACAAGAGATGACCAGAGGTTACCAGAGATTACCATAGATTACGAGAGGTTACCAGAGATGACCAGAGATTACCAGAGATGACCAGAGGTTACCAGAGATGACCAGAGGTTACCAGAGATTACTAGAGATGACCAGAGATTACCAGAGATTACAAAGAGATGACCAGAGATTACAAGAGATTACCAGAGATTACAAGAGATTACCAGAGATGACCAGAGATTACAAGAGATTACTAGAGATTACCAGAGGTTACCAAAGATTACCAGAGATTACCAGAGATGACCAGAGATTACCAGAGGTTACCAGAGATGACCAGAGATTACCAGAGATGACCTGAGGTTACTAGAGATGACCAGAGATTACCAGAGGTTACCAGAGATTACCAGAGATTACCAGAGATGACCAGAGATTACCAGAGATTGCCAGAGATGACCAGAGATTACAAGAGATTACCAGAGATGACCATAGATTACCAGAGATTACCAGAGATGACCAGAGATGACCAGAGGTTACTAGAGGTTACCAGAGATTATCAGAGATGACCAGAGATTACCAGAGGTTACCAGAGATTACCAGAGATTACCAGAGATGACCAGAGATTACCATAGATGACCAGAGATGACCAGAGACAGCAGCCAAACAGATTTATTTTTTAACAACAAATCCGTAAACTTTCTTTAAAGATACTTTATACTTGGTGGAAATAATGGTTTCTTTTGTTTATATTCTTCTCTAATTTTCAAAGTTTTGTGAAACAACAGACATTTGTCTGCCTTCACAAGTAGAGATAACACCACTTGTTCACTTCTCTGCAGAAAAGTGAAAACAAGAGTTGGTTACTTGGTGTGATCCATGTTATGTGTAAACTAAAATACAACCAACAGAAGTTTACTTGCAACAACATAGTCTTACTTACACACAACCAGCAACAATTTACTTGTAGCAAAATAGTCTTACTTAAACACAACTAGCAACAAATTACTTGTAGTAAAATAGTCTTACACACAACCAGCAACAATTTACTTGTAACAGTGTAGTCTTACACACAAAAAGCAACAATTTACTTGTAACAGTATAGTCTTACACACAAAAAGCAACAATTTACTTGTAACAGTATAGTCTTACACACAAAAAGCAACAATTTACTTGTAACAGTATAGTCTTACACACAAAAAGCAACAATTTACTTGCAACAGTATAGTCTTACACACAAAAAGCAACAATTTACTTGCAACAGTATAGTCTTACACACAAAAAGCAACAATTTACTTGCAACAGTATAGTCTTACACAAAAAGCAACAATTTACTTGCAACAGTATAGTCTTACACACAAAAAGCAACAATTTACTTGCAACAGTATAGTCTTACACACAAAAAGCAACAATTTACTTGCAACAGTATAGTCTTACACACAAAAAGCAACAATTTACTTGCAACAGTATAGTCTTACACACAAAAAGCAACAATTTACTTGCAACAGTATAGTCTTACACACAAAAAGCAACAATTTACTAGTAACAGTATAGTCTTACAAACAAAAAGCAACAATTTACTAGCAACAGTATAGTCTTACAAACAAAAAGCAACAATTTACTTGCAACAGTATAGTCTTACAAACAAAAAGCAACAATTTACTAGCAACAGTATAGTCTTACACACAAAAAGCAACAATTTACTTGCAACAGTATAGTCTTACACACAAAAAGCAACAATTTACTTGCAACAGTATAGTCTTATCTACACAGAACTAGGTTCAGACTTCAGTGTCCTGGCAGATCAAGAAGAACACTGACCGTAGAACGCAGATGTCTCGATGACACTGACCTTCGACTTCACAGAAGTACAAGTGACAAGAAACTGCAAATTTTCTATCACATAATCGTGGCGTAATGGGTACAACAATAACAACAACAACAACAGCAACAACAACACAAAGATCAAAATTTTTTGTATCTTTTTTGTTGGTCTATCATCTCAAATCCTCCTCGCGCCGTTAAACGTCACATAGGGCCCACATGGTAGCTTGCCAAGATTTATTGTTTGTGGGGAGCTTTTCAACTTCACCAAGGGATGTTATTCCCATTTAACAATGTCCTCTTTAGAGTTTCACGTAGTCGGCCTCTTTTTCTTCGACCTGTTGTGATCCACGTGGTAGCTTGCTTTGGGATGCTCTGACTTTCTTCTCATCACATGACCGACATATGTCCATCTTCTTTTTCTGATCACCCATGAGACAGGTTGTTGTTTGCTCATCTGTCATTATCTCTGCGTTGCTGGTATATAAGATAAAAAGGATATTCCCATAGCAAATGCCGTAGGGGGTGAAGCGTTAGAGACCTCATTATGCTGGGTCATCAGCGTATGAGGTAGGGTGACCAGTTCCTTTCCTCGCTGCCTTTACTTCCCAGATTTTCTCTGGTACCCATTTTGCGAGGCTGGGTCGGCCTCGGGGCCGTATTGGTCGGGAAAAAAGTCCCGCTCAGCTGGGGATTCGAACCCTCGACCATTTGGTTGCTAGACGAGTGCTCTAACCACTACGCTAGCCGGCCCCAGATATACCAGAACATAAATCTGAAGAAATACACTTTTTTGTCTCAAAGCGAGCGTTGGCGAAAGGAGTGCCAGATAAAGAGAGAGAGACAGAGAGAGGGGGTGGGGGTTCCATAGATCCTACAATACAGTACTAAAAAAAGGAACAAGATCAATGGTTTGTGTCCCACGTGACTGAAGCAGCAATCAGTCTGGCACGTTACAATCCCTAGAACTCTTCCTACTCCTTCTGTCAGTTCGATCTAATACTAAATAAAATATTTCAGAAACACTTTCTCTTCTCGTGACGTCTTGTTGCCATGGTAACGGATATCGGTTGAGTGACTACTCGGGGTGACACAAATATCACACGCCTGGCCTACCAAGCAGGATAAGCTTGTGGATATCACCGTGATCAATATCTCATCCGGCGATGACGGACCCAAGACATCGCGCCAGCTTCGCAGCTACAGCAGCATGGCTGGACAGAATCCTACATCAGCGCGTGAGTACAAGTCGTTCTTCTCCCACACAGATGTCCGGACCACGAGCCCTAGACAGACAGACTAGGATATGAGTCCAGTCAAGGATAATCGCATCTTTCCCAAGTATCCTTGACGTGGAGAGGAAAGTAAGTTTTTTTTTTTTTTTTTGGATAATCTTTCCTATTTGGTTATGGTGGATCAGTTTTCATACACGTCCCACGTGTAAAAGCTGATTTAGTTTATTATAAAAAGATGATCAAATTTATAACATTGATTAGGGTTGTCATATTTTGTGAAACTGAAAATCACGACATTTTCCCCTGCGCCACCCACACACACACACACACACACACACACACACACCACACCACAAACACACATCGGCTCCCAAAGTTGAGCACTGTCTCCCCCCCCCCCCCCCCCCCAACAAAAAAAAAGTTTTAACTACAGGACTTACAATAAAAACACTGTAATACTGTGTTGAACCTTTACTTGTGTAAGTCACAAGACTTAATAACTTACAGCTAACGATGTTCTTGGTTCTTTGCTAGAAGATAATTAATTTCTTAAATAATAACTATTTTGTATAAATTTTAGACTGTCATGGATACAGTTTAATTTCTATTTACATAATGAGCTGATGTGAGCAAGAAATTGCTTCCATGAATCTAGATGTACAAATTGTAGATTATCATAAAGAGTACACACATGACAGAAGATAACATTGACAGATGTTAACACTGACAGATGTTAACACTGACAGATGTTAATACTGACAGATGATAACACTGACAGATGTTAATACTGACAAATGATAACACTGACAGATGATAACACTGACAGATATTAATACTGACAGATGATAACAATGACAGATGATACACTGACAGATGATAACACTGACAGATATTAATACTGACAAATGATACACTTACAGATTGTAACACTGACAGATGGTAACACTGACAGATGATAACACTGATAGATGTTAATACTGACAGATGATAATACTGATAGCTGATAACACTGACAGATGATAACACTGATAGATGTTAATACTGACATATGATAATACTGATAGCTGATAACACTGACAGATGATAACACTGATAGATGTTAATACTGACAGATGATAACACTGATAGCTGATAACACTGATAGATGTGAATGAAGATCTAAGCTGGCTTCTAGTGAAGGTAGAAACTGGGAGAGCAAAGCGAGAAACTCAACTCTAGGCCAAATAGTCGGTCGAGTAGCCAACGTTCCAGTTCTAAATGTAACACTATACTATCACCAGTAAATGTAACACTATACTATCACCAGTAAATGTAACACTATACTATCACCAGTAAACGTAACACTATACTATCACCAGTAAATGTAACACTATACTATCACCAGTAAATGTAACACTATACTATCACCAGTAAATGTAACACTATACCAATAAAGAAAATCTCCCATTTTACTAGAGTGGGGAAAAGGCGATTTTTTTTTATGGAAATATGGACAGTCAGTCAGTCATTTGCATGTCCCTTGCGGAACTTTGCCTCCCTAGCAGCTCTCCTATAGGCCTCTCGGTTGTGAGCAAGATGGCCTGCTGTTGGTGTGTCCATCTGCAGATCATCAACGATGTCTTGCAGCCATCTTCACCTTGGTCTTCCTCGCTTTCTTTTTCCCATTATGTGCCGTTCCAAGACGCTCTTCTCTAGATTATCATGACGTTTAATGTGTCCAAAATATTTAAGTTTTCCTCTGTTTAATCCTCTTTACTAGCCAGCCTTCTTCATTATTAAGTTCTTGTAGTACGGATATATTTGTTCTTTTGTGTGTCCACGATATTTCAAGAACTCTTCTGTAGCATTTACTTTCAAATGCATTTATATGTTTCTCAGCTGTTTTCTTAAGTGTCACAGGCAGTAACGTGGACAGAAGAGTAAAAATAGTCCAAAATGTATGGAGACAGTCATTTTTACCACTAAAATGAGTGCATGTTCATATCAGTCAGGACGTAAATCTGTCATAGATGACACACACAACACGAGCAGTCAGAATTTCCTTCAGTGTTTTTAGGGAGATGACTCCAATGTTTGTTGAATGTGAGTTGTCCGTGATCTAGCATTTAGTTGGGATATACAACCACTGCCCTTGGCTGCATGTAATATTCGTGTGTGATAGGTACTTTGGAGATAGGTGCTTTGCATTTGTTCATCGAGGTGTTGCTTGATAGATTTCTACAGGTCAGATTTTTCCATTTTGACGAGGCCCTTGGTTTGTACCTTGCTGCTCGCTGGTCGGCTGGTCGGTCGGCTGGTCGGCTTTATTGTTTCCGTCGACTCCGGCATGGCCTGGACAGTATATCCATGAGATGTTTTTGATGTGGGATTTATTAATTATTTCTTGCCGTTTACTTCTAATGGCGTTTTCCTTAATAGATCTTGAGAGTGGGTAATGATGGTGACGCGGTGTGTTTTATGTGGCACTACCCGCCCGTTTTAATGCTGGTGTGATGGCCTCTGTTTCCATGCCCATACTTGAACAAGTGTTTGTACAAGCCCCAGCCATGAGTTTGAGTGTTTTACCTCCTCTATATACTACAAAACCCCAACCTCTTCTAGTTCCCCTGATCACTGATCTGTCTGTATAAATGATTATGTCCTCGTAAGTTGTATGTTTGTTAATGAGTTCGTTTATTTCCTCCTTTGTTTTACCTGCCTCCCATTTTCAATATTTTCTTGTAAGGTTTCTGTGTACTTTAGTGAGATTTTGGTGGGCCTCGCTGCAAGTAATCCATTCAGGTTCGGGTGAGATGTGTTGTGGATCAGTAACTATGTTTATTGAATCTTCTGGTTCAGCCATCCAGGATTTGCCCTTTTTTTTTCTTGATCCTTTGATCATGTGAAGGTTATTGTGGAGTGGGTAGGCTTTATTGTTGCTGATTTTTAGGTATTCCTTTACTTGGGCACATTTGTGGTGGGTTTGTAGATCCGGAAGATTCAATGTCTCATTGCCACCGTGGGCGTGTCTTTGATTCAGCCCAAAATAAATCTCATCTCTTCGCTCTGTACCCGTTCAAGTTTGGTTATTTTTGTTTTAGATAACGATAATAAGCCCAGACCATAGTCTATTCTGGATAGGACCAAGGTTCTTATTAGTATGAACAGAGTGCTTTGTGGAAGTTGTAGATATGCTAAGGCTTTGATGGCAGCCAGTATTACGATGCCATAAAAATATGAGGTTATGAAATACCAGAGATTAGATATGCTGATGACACAGTATTCTGACAAAAAGGAATAGAGAAACTAAGAACGCTAGCAGGTACTTAGGACATAACTAACAACGAGAGTAGGTACTTAGGACCTATATCTATCACAGACAAAACTAACAACAAGAGTAGGTACTTAGGACCTATATCTATCACAGACAAAACTAACAACAAGAGTAGGTACTTAGGACCTATATCTATCACAGACAAAACTAACAATACTAGTAGGTACTTAGAACGTATATCTATCACAGACAAAACTAACATTACTACCAGGTACTTAGAACGTATATCTATCACAGACAAAACTAACAATACTAGAAGGTACTTAGAACGTATATCTACCACAGACAAAATTAACAATACTAGTAGGTACTTAGAACGTATATCTATCACAGACAAAACTAACAATACTACCAGGTACTTGGAACGTATATCTATCACAGACAAAACTAAAAATACTAGTAGGTACTTAGAACGTATATCTATCACAGACAAAACTAACAATACTACCAGGTACTTGGAAGGTATATCTATCACAGACAAAACTAACAATACTAGTAGGTACTTAGAACGTATCTATCACAGACAAAACTAACAATAGTAGTAGGTACTTAGAACGTATCTATCACAGACAAAACTAACAATACTAATAGGTACTTGGGACGTATATTTATCACAGACAAAACTAACATTACTCGTAGGTACTTAGAACGTATCTATCACAGACAAAACTAACAATACTAATAGGTACTTAAGACGTATATCTATCACAGACAAAACTAACAATACTAGTAGGTACTTAGAACGTATCTATCACAGACAAAACTAACAATACTAGTAGGTACTTAGAACGTATATCTGTCACAGACAAAACTAACAATACTAGAAGGTACTTAGAACGTATATCTGTCCCAGACAAAACTAACAATACTAGTAGGTACTTGGAACGTATATCTATCACAGACAAAACTAACAATACTACCAGGTACTTGGAACGTATATCTATCACAGACAAAACTAACAATACTACCAGATACTTGGAACGTATATCTATCACAGACAAAACTAACAATACTAGTAGGTACTTAGAACGTATCTATCACAGAAAAAACTAACAATACTAGTAGGTACTTAGAACGTATATCTGTCACAGACAAAGCTAACAATACTACCAGGTACTTAGAACGTATATCTGTCACAGACAAAACTAACAATACTAGAAGATACTTAGAACGTATATCTACCACAGACAAAACTAACAATACTAGAAGATACTTAGAACGTATCTATCACAGACAAAACTAAGATTACTACCAGGTACTTAGAACGTATATCTGTCACAGACAAAACTAACAATATTAGAAGGTACTTAGAACGTATATATCACAGACAAAACTAACAATACTAGTAGGTACTTAGAACATATCTATCACAGACAAAACTAACAATACTAGTAGGTACTTAGAACGTATATCTATCACAGACAAAACTAACAATACAACCAGGTACTTAGAACGTATATCTATCACAGACAAAGCTAACAATACTAGAAGATACTTAGAACGTATATCTACCACAGACAAAACTAACAATACTAGAAGATACTTAGAACGTATATCTATCACAGACAAAACTAACAATACTAGAAGGTACTTAGAACGTATATCTACCACAGACAAAACTAACAATACTAGAAGGTACTTAGAACGTATATCTACCACAGACAAAACTAACAATACTAGAAGGTACTTAGAACGTATATCTGTCACAGACAAAACTAACAATACTACCAAGTACTTAGAACGTATATCTATCACAGACAAAACTAACATTACTACCAGGTACTTAGAACGTATATCTATCACAGACAAAACTAACATTACTACCAGGTACTTAGAACATATATCTATCACAGACAAAACTAACAATACTAATAGGTACTTAGAACGTATATCTATCACAGACAAAACTAACAATACTACCAGGTACTTGGAAGGTATATCTATCACAGACAAAACTAACAATACTAGAAGGTACTTAGAACGTATATCTGTCACAGACAAAACTAACAATACTAGAAGGTACTTAGAACGTATATGTGTCATAGACAAAATTAACAATATTAGTAGGTACTTAGAACGTATCTATCACAGACAAAACTAACATTACTACCAGGTACTTAGAATGTATATCTATCACAGACAAAACTAACAATACTAGAAGGTACTTAGAACGTATCTATCACAGACAAAACTAACAATACTAGTAGGTAATCAGAACGTATATCTATCACCGACAAAACTAACAATAACTCCAGGTACTTGGGACGTATGTCTGTCACAGACAAAACTAACATTACTACCAGGTACTTAGAACGTATATCTGTCACAGACAAAACTAACAATACTACCAGGTACTTGAGACGTATATCTATCACAGACAAAACTAACAATAACTCCAGGTACTTGGGACGTATATCTATCACAGACAACACTAACAATACTACCAGGTACTTGTGACGTATATCCATCACAGACAAAACTATTAATACTACCAGGTATTTGTGACGTATATCCATCACAGACAAAACTATCAATACCACCAAGTACTTGGGACGTATATCTGTCACAGACAAAACTAACAATACTACCAGGTACTTGGGACGTATATCTATCGCAGACAACACTAGCAATACTACCAAGTATTTAGGACGTATATCTATCACAAATAATATTATGCTTACCGAGACGATACTATATGCTTGTCGAGACAATACCATCTTCCTGCCGACACAATACCATATGCTTGCCGAAGCAATACTAAATGCTTGCCTAGACAATACCACATTCTTGCCTAGAAAATACCATATACTTGTCGAGACAATACCATATTCTTGCTGAGACAACACCATATTATTGCCGAGACAATATCATATTATTACCGAAACAACACCATATTATTACCGAGACAACACCATATTATTACCGAGACAACACCATATTATTGTCGAGACAATGCCATATTCTTGCCGAGACAACACCGTATTATTGTCGAGACAACACCATATTATTGTCGAGACAACACCGTATTATTGTCGAGACAACACCATATTATTGTCGAGACAACACCATATTATTGTCGAGACAACACCATATTCTTGCCGAGACAACACCGTATTATTGCCTAGACAACACCGTATTATTGTCGAGACAACACCAAAGTTGAGACAGAGCGCGGTACATACTCGTACGCTAGCTTGAGAAAAGATCAAAATCCGTAATTCGAAGTACGGTTTCTGCTGACTGCCTATCACTTTCTTAATGTTCAAACATCGTAAACCGAAGCATCGTAAGTCGAAGAGCTTGTCTGTTTTTCACTGTTCACTTGAAAATGTTCGTGCTTTCCTCACACTTACTTTCAAGACGGTCTTGTCTCATTGTCTGTCTGTGGCCGCAGTACGTGTCCCATCTTTATATAAAGCGCATCTTACATAAGTTCTATGTGTCTGTTTATCTGTTTTGTCTTGTCCGCTTTATCGCTCTCTATTTCACCACCACCAGATTTATTGATAGCAGCACCTGTTTGACTGTAGCCATAATGGTACCACCAGCAGCTTTACTGTAGCCGTAATGGTGCAAGCAGCAGCTTTACTGTAGCCGTAATGGTGCAAGCAGCAACTTTACTGTACCTGTAATGGTGCAAGCAGCAGTTTTACTGTAGCAATACTGGTACCATCAGCAGCTTTACTGTAGCCATACTGATACCAGCAGCAGCTTTACTGCAACCGTAATGGTGCAAGCAGCAGCTGTACTGTAACCATAATGGTACCAACAGCGGCTTTACTGTAGCCGTAATGGTACCAGCAGCGGCTTTACTGTAGCCATAATGGTACCAGCAGCAGCTTTTCTGCAACCGTAATGGTGCAAGCAGCAGCTTTACTGTAGCCGTAATGGTACCAACAACAACTTTACTGTAGTCGTAATGGTACCAGCAGCAGCTTTACTGTAGCCGTAATGGTATCTTTCTTTAAAAATATGATATTTTCCTGCCCCATCATTGTATCATTCTTTTAAATATTACAAACATCTCTCTCTCTCTCTCTCTCCTCTCTCTCTCTCTCTGAATCTTAAGTGCCCAGGGCACATGGGGCTTCCGCAAGGGTTTTTCACAAATGCCTGTCCTTTGCCTTTTTTCTGCTCTTGCCCAGGTGAGCCCTCAATACAGACATATAGACATTTAAAAGTTATGGCGACTGTAGTAAAACTGGTTCAACCAGCAAAGGTAGATAGAGGTATATGGTGCAGTTTTACAAGGCTGCTGAAGGAGTGAGTGAGTGAGAGAAAACGAATAGAAAGTATGAGAGTAAGATGAAAATGTATAAATTAAAAACATACACAACATCCAATATTTCGGCATGAGCCTTTTTCGAGGATTGCATACACAAACAAGACAAAACATATAACTAAACGAAAAACTTATCTTAGTGGCATCCTCCAGAAAGTAGGAACACAAGAATGCGTGTCCCTCAGACGAGACATAGAAGCTGGGGGGGGGGGGAAGAGGAAACCAGATGAAGCCAATCGGAAAGAAGAGGCGGAGAAAAACAGGTTGGGGGTGGGTTGTGGGGAGAGGTAGGGAAGCAGGGAGATAATAAGAATCTGAATAGAACAAGACACAGAGGGGCAGGGAAGCAAGGAGATAATAAGAATCTGGTGAATATAACAAGACCCAGAGGGGCAATAAACACCTGTAGGCCGCCAGAAAAGAAGAGAAGGTGGCGGTAGGAGGGGGAAGGAAGCTAGGAGAAAGAAACAAGAAAGTAGAGTATAAATCACAGGAAAAAAGTGGAAAACTAAAGAAGCTAAAGGAAGCTGAAGACATTGTTAATTCCAGCTGGGTGGAGACAACCAGCCTGGAAAATAAGGCGCTGTTCTAGGACCCTCCGAGATCGTACATCAGCAGAACAAGAGCGGATCGCACTAACAGAAATGTCCTGTTTTCCCCTGTGGTTGCTAAGGCAAAAATGTTTAGCCACAGACAGACAAGCAGACATACAAACAGGAGACACAAAGACAAGCGAGCACACAGTGAAACAGATGAACAGGCATGCAATCATACAGATGGGTAGACAGACAGACAGATAGACAGATAGAGACAGACAGACAGAAAGACAGACAGACAGACAGACAACGAAACCGATATTGCCAGAGAGACGTAAAGTTGTTACATGAAAATGTTTCCGGTTGTTGCAGGCGATGAGATAATACACGGACCTGGTATTTAAACTACAAAAACTGCCAATCAAAACAAAGCTAGCAGACCCCAGTCTGAGTTGACTACTGATCCGTCTTGCTGTCAAAGACCTCTGCCCATCGATTTTTATATTATTTGAAAAAAAATCGATCATAAATCAATCATTAAGTGCTCTGTGCCCGCTGGCAAAGTATTCATGAATTCTCTGATTTGCATTTTCTATCACTTAAGTTCTTTACTATACTTGTAACAAAATCGTTTGTTCACAATGTCACCCTGTTAGACATTTTATTCACAATGTCACCCTGTTAGACTTTTTGTTCACAATGTCACCCCGTTAGACTTTTTGTTCACAATGTCATCCTGTTAGACTTTTTGTTCACAATGTCACCCTATTAGACTTTTTGTTCACAATGTCACCCTGTTAGACATTTTATTCACAATGTTACCCTGTTAGACATTTTGTTCACAATGTCACCCCGTTAGACTTTTTGTTCACAATGTCATCCTGTTAGACTTTTTGTTCACAATGTCACCCTGTTAGACTTTTTGTTCACAATGTCAACCTGTTAGATATTTTGTTCACAATGTCACCCTGTCAAACATTTTGTTCACAATGTCACCCTGTTAGACTTTTTGTTCACAATGTCACCCTGTTAGACTTTTTGTTCACAAGGTCACCCCGTTAGATATTATGTTCACAATGTCACCCTGTTAGACATTTTGTTCACAATGTCACCCTGTTAGACGTTTTGTTCACAATGTCACCCTGTTAAATATTTTGTTCACAATGCCACCCTGTTAGATATTTTATTCAAAATGTCACCTTGTTAGATATTTTGTTCACAATGTTTCACAATACCACACTGTTAGATGTTTTGTTCACAATGTTACCCTGTTAGATATTTTGTTCACAATGTCACTCTGTTAGATATTTTGTTCACAATGTCACCCTGTTAAATATTTTGTTGACAATGTCACCCTGTTAGATTTTTTGTTCACAATGTCACCTTGTTAGACATTTTGTTCACAATGTCACCCTGTTAGATATTTTGTTCACAATGTCACCTTGTTAGACATTTTGTTCACAATGTCACCCTGTTAGATTTTTGTTCACAATATCACCTTATTAGACATTTTGTTCACAATGTCACTCTGTTAGATATTTTGTTCACAATGTCACTCTGTTAGATATTTTGTTCACAATGTCACTCTGTTAGATATTTTGTTCACAATGTCACACTGTTAGATATTTTGTTCACAATGTCACTCTGTTAGATATTTTGTTCACAATGTCACTCTGTTAGATATTTTGTTCACAATGTCACTTTGTTAGATATTTTGTTCACAATGTCACACTGTTAGATATTTTGTTCACAATGTCACTCTGTTAGATATTTTGTTCACAATGTCACTCTGTTAGATATTTTGTTCACAATGTCACTCTGTTAGATATTTTGTTCACAATGTCACTCTGTTAGATATTTTGTTCACAATGTCACTCTGTTAGATATTTTGTTCACAATGTCACTCTGTTAGATATTTTGTTCACAATGTCACACTGTAGACAGTACGTTAACCATGTCACACATTTAAACAGTATGTCAATCATGTCACACTGTTAGAAGTATGTTAACCATATCACACTGTTAGAAGTATGTTAACCATGTCACACTGTTAGACCGTATGTTAACTATATCATACTTTTAGACAGTATGTTAACCATGTCACACTGTTGGACAGTTTGTTCTACAGTATAAAATATTATACATTTTAGCAGTGACAGCAGACATGTTAGCAGTGACAGTTCACATGTTAGCAGTGACAGCTGACTTTTGCTCTCAGCCTTCTTTCTGCCACTTCAAACATTTTCATAATTTTGCCTGACAATTTATTTTCTGATTGTTCGCTCTCAGTTCTAGATGTAATAACATTGCTGTTGTGATCTTGTCATTCAGTGCAGTCACCATATCTCTCCTGGCTGTTGCCTGCAACAGCCTCCTCATCTACGTTATCGTCCGAAGCAAACTTCTCAAAACCCCAACAAACATGTTCATAGCATCACTGGCAGTTGGAGAAATTATCGTGGGCGTGTTTGGGATTCCTTTCGCAGCCGCTAGCGTGGTCAGCTGTGATTGGCCCTTTTCAGCTTCAGTGTGCCAGATGAGCGCAAGTCTTCAAACAATTGGGCGGAGCTGCAGCACGTACAGTCTGACGGCGGTGTGCATTGACAGGTGTCTGGCTGTGAGCAGGCCGCTCAAGTACTCACACATTCTCACACTCAGAACCTCGTCTTTCGTGCTGGCATGTATCTGGCTGCTAGGAATCGTGATGGGGTTCATACCTTTGGGAACATGGGGTTCCTACCAGTTTGCGCGTGAGTATTACATGTGTACGCTCTTTAGAAGCAGCCAGGGTAATCAGCACCTGGTGAAAGAGATTATCTGCAGCTACCTCCCAGCACTGTTCATCTGCCTCGCCATTGTCATCATCATCAAAGAAGTCAAGTCTCACCACAGAATATTTGCCATTGTTCAGCTTCCGTTAGCCACGCCCTCTGCCGCGCCAGGTGAGATACTGCCCGGCCTCGTCGCCGGCCCGCGGGGCTTCAACCGAAACACGAGCAGGGCCATGAGGTCCTTGTTTGTTGTGACGTGCGGGTACGCCATGTTCTGTCTGCCGGTGTCCTTCCTCAACCTGGTGTACCAGGACCGAGACGGCCTTGTCACCCCAACGTCTTTGGTCACAGCCACTGTCTGGCTGTCCTTCCTGTGCTGTGTCATTAACCCAGTCATTATTATCCTGTTCAACAGAAAATTTCGGGCTCAGGTAAGTTCTATAGAATAACCTGGAAGCTCTTAGGTAGAGGAGAAAACTACGGGCTCAGGTAAGTTCTGTAGAATAACCTGGAAGCTCTTAGGTAGAACAGAAAACTACGGGCTCAGGTAAGTTCTGTAGAATAACCTGGAAGCTCTTAGGTAGAACAGAAAACTACGGGCCCAGGTAAGTTCTATAGAATAACCTGGAAGCTCTTAGGTAGAACAGAAAACTACGGGCTCAGGTAAGTTCTATAGAATAACCTGGAAGCTCTTAGGTAGAACAGAAAACTCCGGGCTCAGGTAAGTTCTGTAGAATAACCTGGAAGCTCATAGGTAGAACAGAAAACCCCAGGCTCAGGTAAGTTCTATAGAATAACCTGGAAGCTCTTAGGTAGAGCAGAAAATTTCGGGCTAAGGTAAGTTCTATAGAATAACCTGGAAGCTCTCTATGGCAGTTTTCTTTCACTTTATGTTTGTTAGTTTTTACTTTTGTTGTTTCTTACACTGTTTCTTCTTACTACTTTCATTGCTTTCTTTCATGTTATATGTTTGTTATTTGTTGTGTTTACTCTTTTCTTCTATATCACATTTTTGGTATTTATTGTCTTTGTTATTTTGTTCTACGTTATGTGTTTGGCATTTGTTTTGTTCCATGATATGTTCTAGAGAAGACTGTCAGGAATGCTATTAATATAAAGGCAAATAAAATCTTATCCACCCACCCACCCACCCATCCATCCATCCGTCCATCCGTCCATCCATCCATCCATCCATCCGTCCATCCATCCATTTGTCCGTCCATCCATCCATCCATCCATCCATCCATCCATCCATCCATCCATCCATCCGTCCATCCATCCATTCGTCCGTCCATCCATTCGTCCGTCCATCCATCCATCCATCCATCCATCCATTTACACTCTATATGCACTCATTCACCATCCATCCACTTATCCATTATCCGTTACTTATCCATAATCATTAATGCATTTATCATAATCGAACCACTCATTGATGCATTTATCATGATAGAACTACTCATTGATGCATCATGATTGAACCACACTGATGCATTTATCATGATCGAACCACTCGCTGACCCATTTATCATGATAGAACCACCCACTGGTGCATTTATCATGTTCGAACCACTCGCTGGTGCATTTATCATGATCGAACCACTCATTGATGCATTTATCGCGATCAAACCACTCATTGATGCATTTATCGCGATCAAACCACTCATTGATGCATTTATCATGATTGAACCACACACTGATGCATGTATCATGATCGAACCACTCACTGATGCATTTATCATGATCGAACCATTCATTGATGCATTTAGCATGGTCGAACCACTCATTGATGCATTTATTATGATCGAACCACTCGCTGATCCCTCTTATATTCCTGCTCTAATATTCCTCTGTTTCTGTGTACGGCCCCCCCCCCCTTTTCATCCAGGTCAAGGCAATCTTCAGACAGCGACCGTGTAGGTCAAGGAGCCCAAAGAAGGACATCTTCACCATCTCTACAGGTCTGCACAGCATCCTGGACGCCACGCTAGTCCTGAACATGGTCAAACATGAGAACGCGTCCACCACGGCCTCCACCAGAAGGCGCATCCTGGGCCAGGGAGCAGTCAAGTAGTCAGGCCAGCAGATCGGTGCTACTTAACAAGATTAAACGCAGCGCCGGGGGACAAACTGGCATGTAAGCACGATCAGTGAACTCCATATTTTTTCCTAGCTCGACATTTTGTACAATCCGGGCTGTATAAACAGCCGCGTCATTACACGCACCAGCGAACAGATGAAGCTGAGAACAGCTTCCACGTTAGACAAACAGCCTGTAAACTCATTCATCGTTACAGAATTGACACAAATCTGTAATGAGTCATATATCAGCCAACTAAACTGTGATGAACAGACAAATCGAAGCATGGGCGGACAGAGAACTTCAAACATTTATTCCAGCCATTAACAGCTAGAACAAACTGTCAGGGGATTAGTACTTTTACACTTGTTACAAAACAGCTAAATAAATACCATTTATATTGTAAAACAAGTCAATAAACGAGTGGTTTCAACGAAAGTGTTACAAATAATATTTAAGCATGAACTACGCCACGCGATGGGAAAAGAAAATGTCAGTTTTTTATATTCACAGACTTGCACGCTAGATTTAACTGTTAAATTCATTTTATCCATGTGATCGCCCGTTAGTGATAAGACTATCACAATTTAAGTATCATTTTCAGACACTTCTCCAAAATACATATTCTTATGCTGTTGGAACATTTTTGGTTGTCCAGGATAGTCTCTAAAATGTAAATTTTTGGTTGTCCAGGATAGTCTCTAAAATGTAGATTTTTGGTTGTCCAGGATAGTCTCTAAAATGTAGATTTTTGGTTGTCCAGGATAGTCTCTAAAATGTAGATTTTTTCTTCATAATCAAACCACTAGTAGTTACTAGTAGTATTTTGCCAATACAAAGGTCCACAGAAAGACAGGCTGTAAGATGAGGGTCCACAAAAGGACAAGCTGTAAGACGAGGGTCCACAAAAGGACAAGCTGTAAGACGAGGGTCTACACAAAGACAAGCTGTAAGACGAGGGTCCACAGAAAGACAAGCTGTAAGGCAAGAGTCCACAGAAAGACAAGCTGTAAGATGAGGGTCTACACAAAGACAAGCTGTAAGACGAGGGTCCACAGAAAGACAAGCTGTAAGGCAAGAGTCCACAGAAAGACAAGCTGTAAGATGAGGGTCTACACAAAGACAAGCTGTAAGACAAGGGTCCACAGAAAGACAAGCTGTAAGACGAGGGTCCACAGAAAGACAAGCTGTAAGGCAAGAGTCCACAGAAAGACAGGCTGTAAGACGAGGGTTCACACAAAGACAGGCTGTAAGACGAGGGTCCACACAAAGACAGGCTGTAAGATGAGGGTCCACACAAGACAGGCTGCAAGACTGCAAAACAAGGGTCAACAGAAAGACAGACTGTAAGACAAGGGTCCACAGAAGGACAGGCTGTAAGACAAGGGTCAACACAAAGAGAGGCTGTAAGACAAGTGTCCACACAGAGACAGACTGTAAGATGAGGGTCCACACAAAGACAGGCTATGAGGCAAGAGTCCACAGAAAGACAGGCTGTAAGACAAGGCTCAACAGATAGACAGGCTGTAAGACGAGGGTCCACACAAAGACAGGCTGTAAGGCAAGAGTCCGCAGAAAAACAAGGCTGTAAGACAAGGGTCCACAGAAAGACAAGGCTGTAAGACAAGGGTCAACAGAAAGACAGTCTGTAAGACAAGGGTCAACAGAAAGACAGGTTGTAAGACGACGTTCCACACAAAGACAGGATGTAAGACGAGGGTACACACAAAGACAGGCTGTAAGACAAGGGTCCACACAAAGACAGGCTGTAAGACGAGGTACCACACAGAGGCAGACTGTAAGACGAGGGTCCACACAAAGACAGGCTGTAAGACGAGGGTTCACAGAAAAACAGACTGTAGGACAAGGATCCACAGAAAGACAGGTTTTTAAGACAAGGGTCCACACAAAGATAAGCTGTAAGATGAGGGTCAACAGAAAGACAGGTTGTAAGACACGGGTCCACACAAAGACAGGCTGTAAGGCAAGAATCTACAGAAAGACATTCTGTAAGACAAGAATCCACAGAAAGACAAGGCTGTACGGCAAGAGTCTACAGAAAGACAGGCTGTAAGACAAGAGTCCACAGAAATACAAGGCTTTAAGGCAAAAGTCTACAGAAAGACAGTCTGTAAGACAAGAGTCCACAGAAAGACAGGCTGTGAGACGAGGGTCCACACAAAGACAGGCTGTAAAACAAAGGTCCACGGAAAGACAGGTTGTAAGAGGAGGGTCCCCAGAAAGACAGGCTGTAAGACGAGGGTCCACACAAAGACAGGTTGTAAAATGAGGTTCCATACAAATACAGGCTGTAAGATGAGTGTCCACACAAAGACAAGCTGTAAGACAAGGGTCAACAGAAAGACAGGCTGTAATACGAGGGTCAACATAAAGACAGGTTGTAAGATGAGGGTCCACACAAAGACAAGCTGTAATACGAGGGTCAACAGAAAGACAGGCTGTAATACGAGGGTCAACAGAAAGGCATGCTGTAAGATGAGGGTCCACACAAAGACAGGCTGTAAGATGAGGGTCAACAGAAAGACAGGCTGTAAGACAATGGTCCACACAAAGACAGGCTGTAAGGCAAGAATCTACAGAAAGACAGGCTGTAAGACAAGAATCCACAGAAAGACAAGGCTGTACGGCAAGAGTCTACAGAAAGACAGGCTGTAAGACAAGAGTCCACAGAAATACAAGGCTTTAAGGCAAAAGTCTACAGAAAGACAGGCTGTAAGATGAGTGTCCACACAAAGACAAGCTGTAAGACAAGGGTCCACACAAATACAGGTTGTAATACGAGGGCCAACAGAAAGACAAGCTGTAAGATGAGGGTCCACACAAAGACAAGCTGTAAGACAAGGGTCAACAGAAAGACAGGCTGTAATACGAGGGTCAACAGAAAGACAAGCTGTAAGATGAGGGTCCACACAAAGACAAGCTGTAAGATGAGGGTCAACAGAAAGACAAGCTGTAAGATGAGGGTCCACACAAAGACAAGCTGTAAGATGAGGGTCAACAGAAAGACAAGCTGTAAGATGAGGGTCCACACAAAGACAGGCTGTAAGACGAGGGTCCACACAAAGAAAGGGCTGTAAGGCAAGAGTCCATAGAAAGACAGGCTGTAAGACGAGGGTTAACAGATAGACAGGCTGTAAGACGAGAGTCCACAGAAAGACAGGGTGTAAGACAAGGGTCCTCAGAAGGACAGGTTGTAAGACAAGGGTCCACAGAAAGACAAGCTGTAAGACAAGGGTCAACATAAAGAGAGGCTGTAAGATAAGGGTCCACACAAAGACAAGCTGTAAGACGATTGTCCACACAAAGACAGGTTGTAAGACAAGGGTCCACAGAAAGACAAGCTGTAAGACAAGGGTCCACAGAAAGACAAGCTGTAAGACAAGGGTCAACAGAAAGATAAGCTGTAAGACGAGGGTCCACAGAAAGACAAGCTGTAAGACACGGGTCCACAGAAAGACAGGCTGTTAGACACGCATGCTTGCTAAAACTAGAGAAGGACATGATCACAGACTTGGCAAATAAAATGTATTTTAAATTTATTGAAATCTTCAACTTCAATGTTTTTTCTCCATACATCTGAACGACTTTAAGACGTGCACTGTGTAATTATGTTTCTGACATTTGTAAAGACAAACTTATTTTGTAATTACATTTACTATATGTGTACACTTTAAGACAAATTCACTCTGCAATTATGTTTCTGACATGTGTACATCTTTAAGACAAACTTATTTTATAATGATGGTTTCTACATTTGTACTACTTCACCGTACACGCTTTCACTGTGTAATTTCGTTTCCTGTTTGTGTACAGCTTTACAACATGCCTCCCACATGTGTACAGCTTTACAACATGTCTCCCACATGTGTACAGCTTTACGACATGCCTCCCACATGTGTACAGCTTTACAACATGTCTCCCACATGTGTACAGCTTTACGACATGCCTCCCACATGTGTACAGCTTTACAACATGTCTCCCACATGTGTACAGCTTTACAACATATCTCCCACATGTGTACAGCTTTACAGCATGTCTCCCACATGTGTACAGCTTTACGACATGCCTCCCACATGTGTACTAACTACATGTCTCCCACATGTGTACAGCTTTACGACATGTCTCCCACATGTGTACAGCTTTACGACAAAGCTCTTTTCTATGTCCAGTATTTCTCTGATGTCTAAATCTCAAAAAGTAAAAGAGCCAGAGCCTCTTTCTGGACTTGTTTGTTTTTTAAAAGCACATTTTCTGCAGTCGAGGCTTCTTCTACAGGTTCAACAAGGTCACGTCGTTTCTCTCCCCAACGGAGAGACGTTTTTGGTTCTGACTGACAGATTATGACAGCTGTGAGTGACTGTATGTCAGCGGTGACGGATCGGCATGTTTGTTTGTGACTTATCAGCAGTGACAGATAGTGATGTTTGTTTGTGACTCTCTGTCGGCAGTGATAGATGGTGATATTTGTATGTGACTATGTCAGCAGCGAAAGATCGAGATGTTTGTATGTGACTATGGCAGCAGTGAAAGATCGAGATGTTTGTATGTGACCATATGTCAGCAGTGAAAGATCAGGATGTTTGTATGTGACTATATGTCAGCAGTGAAAGATCGGGATGTTTGTATGTGACTGTATGTCAGCAGTGAAAGATCAGGATGTTTGTATGTGACCATATGTCAGCAGTTAAAGATCAGGATGTTTGTATGTGACTATATGTCAGCAGTGAAAGATCAGGATGTTTGTATGTGACTATATGTCAGCAGTGAAAGATCAGGATGTTTGTATGTGACTATATGTCAGCAGTGAAAGATCGGGATGTTTGTATGTGACTATAACATTATTAGAAATGACAAATGATGATGTTGTTATTAGCCCGCCATAATAAAGGTGAGATTTCTTCAGTAGCGTGCGGTCTTCTGTATTACTTTTCTGTAATGTTGGAGCAGTGTGTGGGAACATACACGTCAGATCAAGTTAGACTTGACATATTCTTTTCTTATTTGTTACTGGTAGATAGACTTGACATATTCTTTTCTTATTTGTTACTGGTGGATAACACTCATAGCTACATGAGTAGTACATATTGTTTGTTACTGGTAAATAGACTTGACATATTCTTTTCTTGTTTGTTACTGGTAGATAGACTTGACATATTCTTTTCTTGCGTGTTACTGGTAGATAGACTTGACATATTATTTTCTTGTTTGTTACTGGTAGATAGACTTGACATATTCTTCTCTTGTTTGTTATTGGTAGATAGGTTAAAAAAAAGGTAAAGGTAACCCTCTCATGCCTTAGAGACACATAAGGATATGGTGTTAGTGCCCATATTTTCCTTGGCCTGTCAGTACACTAGAGGGTGATATGGTCAGTATCACGCCTGGCCGCCATTCTTTCCCCAACTCCAGAAGAAGTTGGGTACCCTTTTCTACAGCTGGGTGACTGGGGTCTCTCCGGCTGGATTCGAACCCCCGACCTTCACCATGAGAAACCAGTGCACTAACCACCTCGCCACTCAGATGATAGATAGACATGACATATTCTTTTCTCATTTGTTACTGATAGATAGACTTGACATATTCGTTTCTTGTTTGTTACTGGTAGATAGACTTGACATATTCGTTTCTTGTTTGTTACTGGTAGATAGACTTGATATATTCTTTTCTTGCTTGTAACTGGTAGATAGACTTGACATATTCTTTTCTTGCTTGTAACTGGTAGATAGACTTGACATATTCTTTTCTTGTCTGTTACTGGTAGATAGACTTGACATATTCTTTTCTTGCTTGTAACTGGTAGATAGACTTGACATATTCTTTTCTTGTCTGTTACTGGTAGATAGACTTGACATATTCTTTTCTTGTTTGTAACTGGTAGGGAGACTTGACAAATTCTTTTCTTGTTTGTAACTGGTAGATAGACTTGACATATTCTTTTCTTGTCTGTTACTGGTAGATAGACTTGACATATTCTTTTCTTGTTTGTAACTGGTAGGGAGACTTGACAAATTCTTTTCTTGCTTGTAACTGGTAGATAGACTTGACATATTCTTTTCTTGTCTGTTACTGGTAGATAGACTTGACATATTCTTTTCTTGTTTGTAACTGGTAGGGAGACTTGACAAATTCTTTTCTTGTTTGTAACTGGTAGATAGACTTGACAAATTCTTTTCTGGTTCATTACTGGTGTCTTCTCATTCGGATGCTCCAGCGTGACCTAATATGCGAATGTCTGTGTCAAGGCATTTTTTTTGAGGATTGTAATACAATATTACAAATACGAATTCACCTTCACAAACATTTATCACCGTTTCTGTTTTCTTGTTGTTTTCACACACACACACATGCAAACACATACAAGTATATCACATAAATAAGACTCGTTCCTCGCTTTCCCAGTTCGATCGTCCTTGTTTGTAGAAATCTTTACTGCAGAGATAAATACAAGGATGTAAAATTGGGGCCGACATTGATGTTAACAAACTGACGGTCGTTGGCAGGCGGGCATTGAGCACAGAAATAGAAGCATGTTACCAGGCGGTAATCTCATCTGTCAATCACTTTCTGTCGTGTTGAGATGGAAGCACAGATGAGAGGAGAGATGAGGTCAGAGACGAAAGCACAGATGAGAGGAGAGATGAGAGAAGAGGTGGAAGCACAGATGAGAGGAGAGATGAGGTCAGAGACGAAAGCACAGATGAGAGGAGAGATGAGACAAGAGATAGATGCATAGATGGGAGGAGAGACGAGACAAGAGATAGAAGCACAGATGAGAGGAGACATGAGACAAGAGATAGAAGCACAGATGAGAGGAGAGATGAGACAAGAGATAGAAGCACAGATGAGAGGAGATATGAGACAAGAGATAGAAGCACAGATGAGAGGAGAGATGAGGACAGAGATGGAAGCACAGATGAGAGGAGATAAGAGATAGAAGCACAGATGAGAGGAGAGAGAAGAGAAGAGATAGAAGCACAGATGAGAGGAGAGATGAGACAAAAAATATAAGCACAGATGATAGGAGAGATGAGACAAGAGATAGAGGCACAGATGAGAGGAGAGATGAGACAAGAGATGGAAGCACAGATGACAGGAGAAATGAGACAAGAGATAGAAGCACAGATGAGAGGAGAGATGAGACAAGAGATAGAGGCACAGATGAGAGGAGAGATGAGACAAGAGGAGGAAGCACAGATGAGAGGAGAGATGAGGTCAGAGACGAAAGCACAGATGAGAGGAGAGATGAGACAAGAGGTGGAAGCACAGATGAGAGGAGAGATGAGGTCAGAGACGAAAGCACAGATGAGAGGAGAAATGAGACAAGAGATAGAAGCACAGATGGGAGGAGAGACGAGACGAGAGATAGAAGCACAGATGAGAGGACATATGAGACAAGAGATAGAAGCACAGATGAGAGGAGAAATGAGACAAGAGACAGAAGCACAGATGAGAGGAGAGATGAGACAAGAGATAGAAGCACAGATGAGAGGAGATATGAGACAAGAGATAGAAGGACAGATGAGAGGAGAGATGAGACAAGAGATAGAAGCACAGATGAGAGGAGAGATGAGGACAGATGGAAGCACAGATGAGAGGAGAGAAGAGACGAGAGATAGAAGCACAGATGAGAGGAGAGACGAGACAAGAGATAGAAGCACAGATGAGAGGAGAGATGAGACAAGAGAGCACAGATGAGAGGAGAGATAAGAGGTGGAAGCACAGATGAAAGGAGAGATGAGACAAGACAGCACAGATGAGAGGAGAGATGAGACAAGAGATAGAGGCACAGATGAGAGGAGAGATAAGACAAGAGACAGAGGCACAGATGAGAGGAGAGATGAGACAAGAGATAGAAGCACAGATGAGAGGAGACAGTAGACAAGAGATAGAAGCACAGAAGAGAAGAGAGATGAGACAAGAGATGGAAGCACAGATGAGAGGAGAGATGAGACAAGAGACAGAGGCATAGATGAGAGGAGAGATGAGACAAGAGATAGAGGCACAGATGAGAGGACAGATGAGACAAGAGATAGAGGCACAGATGAGAGGAGAGATGAGACAAGAGATGGAAGCACAGATGAGAGGAGACTGACTGATTGATTGATTGATCTTTATTTCAAAAGGGTTAAGAATTGGGCACGCAGGCCCGTCTGACATTCTACCCTTTATCATACATCTTTCACTCTATTCCAGACATTGTACAAATATGCTGTTCATATAACAAACATAACTAACATTGAAGCTGAGAGACATAAAATAAAATATAACATTCGCTCTTAAACATTCACTCAGTACAGAAGTAACTACATACATTATAAATGACTATCTACTAAACAAAATTTTCGGGACTATTCAGAAAACAATTGTATTCGGTGTCTGCAAGAGCAGTTTAAGATAACTTTTAAGTTTTATAATTCATGGAGGCATGTAGTCGACATCAAATAGATATTGGGAAAGCTTGTAGTTGTAGGAAGGAGTATAATTTATATTTTTATACAGGATGGGATGGTATTCCAGAGATGAGCAGCAGAATAACTAAAGCTTTTCTTGTAAAGATCAAGTCTAGGTTTTGGAAGACATATGCTGTTCAAGCGTTGACTGCACTTTGCGCTAAATTTAAACAGGTTCCATAGATAAGGCGGGGCATGCCGTGAAAGAATTTGATGTACTAACTTGGCTTTGTTGAAGAGGAGCCTGTTCTTAAGAGGTAGTATTTTGATACGTTTGTGCTGGTTAGTTGTTTGTGCTTGATCTTTGTCACTAATAAGCTTTACTGCTCGCTTTTGGAGTGAGCAAAGCCTCTTTGTATTTGGCACTGAGCAACCATCCCAAACTGTTGAGCAATAGTCTAAATGTGTTTGTATATGAGATATGTAGTATGTCTTACTTGTGTCTTGATCGATGAAGTGCTTAATTTAGGCTAACTGGTATACTTTTTGTGCGATGAGTTTTGTTAGACATTGCACATGACAATTATAGGTCAGATGTTGGTCAATAATAAGACCTAGTGTTTTGTGCTCGCTGACGTTTTCTATCTGTGATGTTTCTGTACAGAGCCGAAGTGTTGTGTTTGTTGCGTTTTGTAGTTTCTGTCTTGTTGTTATGAGCACTGATTTTGTTTTATCGGTGTTTATAATCATGCCATTATTTTTAATCCATCTAATTAAATTGTATAACTCGACCTGAAGAGTTGATTCTAGATTAACACAATCGTAGTCACTGGTGTAGACTGTGCAATCATCGGCAAAAAAGGTCACAAGAAGAGTGTTTAAGATGAAGTGGAAGATCATTGATATAGATAGCAAAGAGCAACGGGCCTAGAATAGAACCTTGCGGAACACCAGTGTCAACTTTAGCAGAATTTGATAGAGAATTGTTGAAGAATACTACCTGTTGTCTGTTTGAAAGAAAGGATGCAATTAATTTTATTAGGTCAGGGTGCAATTTATAAGTCTTTATTTTTCTTACAAGAATATCGTGGTCAATCATATTAAATGCCTTTTTAAAGTCGACAAAGATGGGAGGAGAGACGAGACAAGAGATAGAAGCACAGATGAGAGGAGAGATGAGATCAGAGACGAAAGCACAGATGAGAGGAGAGATGAGACAAGAGATAGAAGAACAGATGAGAGGAGAGATGAGACAAGAGATAGAAGCACAGATGAGAGGAGAGATGAGACAAGAGATGAAAGCACAGATGAGAGGAGAGATGAGACAAGAGATAGAAGCACAGATGAGAGGAGAGATGAGACAAGAGATAGAAGCACAGATGAGAGCAAAGATGAGACAAGAGATAGAAGCACAGATGAGAGGAGAGATGAGACAAAGGATAGAAGCACAGATGAGAGGAGAGATGAGACAAGAGAGCACAGATGAGAGGAGAGATGAGATAAAAGATAGAAGCACAGATGAAAGGAGAGATGAGATAAGAGATATAATCACAGATGAGAGGAGAGGTGAGCCAAGAGATAGAAGCACAGATGAGAGGAGAAATGAGACAAGAGATAGAAGCACAGATGAGAGGAGAGATGAGACAAGAGGTGGAAGCACAAATGAAAGGAGAGATGAGACAAGACAGCACAGATGAGAGGAGAGATGAGACAAGAGATAGAGGCACAGATGAGAGGAGAGATAAGACAAGAGACAGAGGCACAGATGAGAGGAGAGATGAGACAAGAGATAGAAGCACAGATGAGAGGAGACAGTAGACAAGAGATAGAAGCACAGAAGAGAAGAGAGATGAGACAAGAGATGGAAGCACAGATGAGAGGAGAGATGAGACAAGAGACAGAGGCATAGATGAGAGGAGAGATGAGACAAGAGATAGAGGCACAGATGAGAGGACAGATGAGACAAGAGATGAAAGCACAGATGAGAGGACAGATGAGACAAGAGATGAAAGCACAGATGAGAGAGATGAGACAAGACAGCACAGATGAGAGGAGATTGACTGATTGATTGATTGATCTTTATTTCAAAAGGGTTAAGAATTGGGCACGCAGGCCCGTCTGACATTCTACCCTTTATCATACATCTTTCACTCTATTCCAGACATTGTACAAATATGCTGTTCATATAACAAACATAACTAACATTGAAGCTGAGAGACATAAAATAAAATATAACATTCGCTCTTAAACATTCACTCAGTACAGAAGTAACTACATACATTATAAATGACTATCTACTAAACAAAATTTTCGGGACTATTCAGAAAACAATTGTATTCGGTGTCTGCAAGAGCAGTTTAAGATAACTTTTAAGTTTTATAATTCATGGAGGCATGTAGTCGACATCAAATAGATATTGGGAAAGCTTGTAGTTGTAGGAAGGAGTATAATTTATATTTTTATACAGGATGGGATGGTATTCCAGAGATGAGCAGCAGAATAACTAAAGCTTTTCTTGTAAAGATCAAGTCTAGGTTTTGGAAGACATATGCTGTTCAAGCGTTGACTGCACTTTGCGCTAAATTTAAACAGGTTCCATAGATAAGGCGGGGCATGCCGTGAAAGAATTTGATGTACTAACTTGGCTTTGTTGAAGAGGAGCCTGTTCTTAAGAGGTAGTATTTTGATACGTTTGTGCTGGTTAGTTGTTTGTGCTTGATCTTTGTCACTAATAAGCTTTACTGCTCGCTTTTGGAGTGAGCAAAGCCTCTTTGTATTTGGCACTGAGCAACCATCCCAAACTGTTGAGCAATAGTCTAAATGTGTTTGTATATGAGATATGTAGTATGTCTTACTTGTGTCTTGATCGATGAAGTGCTTAATTTAGGCTAACTGGTATACTTTTTGTGCGATGAGTTTTGTTAGACATTGCACATGACAATTATAGGTCAGATGTTGGTCAATAATAAGACCTAGTGTTTTGTGCTCGCTGACGTTTTCTATCTGTGATGTTTCTGTACAGAGCCGAAGTGTTGTGTTTGTTGCGTTTTGTAGTTTCTGTCTTGTTGTTATGAGCACTGATTTTGTTTTATCGGTGTTTATAATCATGCCATTATTTTTAATCCATCTAATTAAATTGTATAACTCGACCTGAAGAGTTGATTCTAGATTAACACAATCGTAGTCACTGGTGTAGACTGTGCAATCATCGGCAAAAAAGGTCACAAGAAGAGTGTTTAAGATGAAGTGGAAGATCATTGATATAGATAGCAAAGAGCAACGGGCCTAGAATAGAACCTTGCGGAACACCAGTGTCAACTTTAGCAGAATTTGATAGAGAATTGTTGAAGAATACTACCTGTTGTCTGTTTGAAAGAAAGGATGCAATTAATTTTATTAGGTCAGGGTGCAATTTATAAGTCTTTATTTTTCTTACAAGAATATCGTGGTCAATCATATTAAATGCCTTTTTAAAGTCGACAAAGATGGCACCACATAGTCTGTCGTCATTTATGTTTACTAACCAGTTTTCTGTCATTTTGGTAAGAGTTGTGTGGCAGGAATGACTGGGTCTAAAGCCTGACTGACTGTCTATGAGTAAATTGTTCTCTTGCACGTGTCGTAGAGTTATTTTGTGTATGTGTTTTTAGGTGATTTTGATAGTGACGATAATATGGATATTGGTCTATAGTTGTTAAGATTGCTGGATGAGCCAGATTTAAAGCGAGGATACACCTTAGCAGTTTTAAAAGCCTCAGGGAAATAACATTTTGCAATCCACTGGTTGTAAATATACGTTAATGTATGTGAAATGACAGGTTCAGCATAACGTAAGATCTTATTACTAATATCATCAAGCCTAGCTGTATTGTTGTTTTTTAAGGTTAAGAGATAACTGTGAACTTCACTGACTGTTAAGGATGGAATGTGTAACTGTTTAAAATCAGTACATCTGCTGTCCAGGAATGTTTGTAGTTCATGTAAGTCGCATACAGGAGCTGGTATTGATGATTTAAGAACGTTGATTTCTTCTCTGAAATGTGTACTGATATGTGCACTAGTGCATGCATGATTTATGGCTTGAAAATCAAATTCTTTTCTTTTATTTGATAGGGTATTTATGGCTTTCCAAATTGATTTATGGATGAGGAGGATTTATTCTGTACTAGATCCCTGAAATATTTTTTCCTCTTGTCTTATTAAGTATTAAACTTTGTTTCTGAGTGAACGGGAAGTCCTGAAGTCCTTGATTTTGTGCGCCCGATCACGTTCTCTCATGGATTGTAATATTTCAGGTGTTATCCAATGTGACTTCGTCTGGTGTTTTACTCTCACCTCTTTCATGGGGACATGTTTGTCTAATATATCTCTGAAGATCTTTAGCCAATATTCTATTGCCTCATCAGGGTAGTTGTGGAGACATACATTACTTGACCTGTTTCTAGTTTCCTGGTTGGGTCACGCCAGATCAGGTTAAAACAGTTAATTCTAATATCTTCATCGGTTATGTTCCTATTTAAACGGCTTTCAGAGAAGCCAAAAATGTGGAAATTTTGATGTAATATGTGTGTTACTTTAGGAATTTTACTTAATAGGTGATATACATTCAGATGGCCTAATCGAAGTCCTTCTTTATGTAACCATTTTTCGGTAGGTGGGGTCATTTTATTTTCCTGTCTCCTGTTACTGGTTCGAAAGTAATTCTTATTATGATACTTAATACTGAAGTAAATAAACTTTTAAAAACTACACAGAGACACACTCTGTATATTAAACTTTCAACTGGTACACAACACATCAGCAGAAATAATTGGAAACTGAAAGAGAGACACGTCTAACTACTGAATAATTAAACGCTGAAATATGCGATTTCACTAACAAGTTGAGTAATTAAGTACATAGTTCTCACACACAAACAGATACAACTCACAAACTGCAAGGAGCTGTAGAAAGTTGACAAGAATTAGAAAAATAGATACAAAAGGAAAGGGGGAAGAAATAACATGCAATAATAAAACGTAAAGAATTCTAAATAAACTTAAGAAAGAAGATATCAGTCACTATGTCTTGCTGAGTAATAATTCTTTTTCGACATTGCGGGTTGAAGGTTTCAGTTTGTGATGGATTACGATGATACTGCCATCAGTTTAAGGCATGTGGTGTCTAAGGATAGAGAGTAGACAAAGGAGAGAGTAGACAAGAGATGGAAGCACAGATGGGGTGAGAGGTAAGAGGGAGAGCGCAAGAGAGACAAAGAGATAGCTACATGAGTAGTACACAAACATTTGAGAGAAGAAATCATTCGTGGAGATAGTGAGGGAGAGGACAGCCTAAGAGTGTGAGGACTTGGAGATAGTGAGGGAGAGGACAGCCTAAGAGTGTGAGGACTTGGAGATAGTGAGGGAGAGGACAGCCTAAGAGTGTGAGGACTTGGAGATAGTGAGGGAGAGGACAGCCTAAGAGTGTGAGGACTTGGAGATAGTGAGGGAGAGGACAGCCTAAGAGTGTGAGGACTTGGAGACAGTGAGGAGGACAGTCTAAGAGTGTGAGGACTTGGAGACAGTGAGGAGGAGGACAGCCTAAGAGTGTGAGGACTTGGAGACAGTGAGGAGGAGGACAGCCTAAGAGTGTGAGGACTTGGAGATAGTGAGGAGGAGGACAGCCTAAGAGTGTGAGGACTTGGAGATAGTGAGGAGGACAGCCTAAGAGTGTGAGGACTTGGAGACAGTGAGGAGGAGGACAGCCTAAGAGTGTGAGGACTTGGAGACAATTAGGAGGAGGACAGCCTAAGAGTGTGAGGACTTGGAGACAATTAGGAGGAGGACAGCCTAAGAGTGTGAGGACTTGGAGACAATTAGGAGGAGGACAGCCTAAGAGTGTGAGGACTTGGAGACAGTGAGGAGGAGGACAGCCTAAGAGTGTGAGGACTTGGAGACAGTGAGGAGGACAGCCTAAGAGTGTGAGGACTTGGAGACAGTGAGGAGGTCAGCCTAAGAGTGTGAGGACTTGGAGACAGTGAGGAGGACAGTCTAAGAGTGTGAGGACTTGGAGACAGTGAGGAGGACAGTCTAAGAGTGTGAGGACTTGGAGACAGTGAGGAGGACAGTCTAAGAGTGTGAGGACTTGGAGACAGTGAGGAGGAGGACAGCCTAAGAGTGTGAGGACTTGGAGACAATTAGGAGGAGGACAGCCTAAGAGTGTGAGGACTTGGAGACAATTAGGAGGAGGACAGCCTAAGAGTGTGAGGACTTGGAGATAGCGAGGAGGAGGACAGCCTAAGAGTGTGAGGACCTGGAGATAGTGAGGAGGACAGTCTAAGAGTGTGAGGACTTGGAGACAGTGAGGAGGACAGCCTAAGAGTGTGAGGACTTGGAGACAGTGAGGAGGAGGACAGCCTAAGAGTGTGAGGACTTGGAGACAGTGAGGAGGAGGACAGCCTAAGAGTGTGAGGACTTGGAGACAGTGAGGAGGAGGACAGCCTAAGAGTGTGAGGACTTGGAGACAGTGAGGAGGAGGACAGCCTAAGAGTGTGAGGACTTGGAGACAGTGAGAAGGTCAGCCTAAGAGTGTGAGGACTTGGAGACAGTGAGGAGGACAGCCTAAGAGTGTGAGGACTTGGAGACAGTGAGAAGGACAGCCTAAGAGTGTGAGGACTTGGAGATAGTGAGGAGGACAGCCTAAGAGTGTGAGGACTTGGAGATAGTGAGGAGGACAGCCTAAGAGTGTGAGAACTTGGAGATAGTGAGGAGGACAGCCTAAGAGTGTGATGACTTGGAGATAGCGAGGAGGAGGACAGCCTAAGAGTGTGAGGACCTGGAGATAGTGAGGAGGACAGCCTAAGAGTGTGAGGACTTGGAGATAGATGGTCAGACAGACAGGCAGGTGACCAGACAGACAGGCAGACGTGGTCAGAAAGACCGACAGGTGGCGAGACAGACAGGCAAGTAGGTGGTCAGACAGGCACTCAGACAGTTATTTGGTCAGACAGGCAGACAGACAGGTGGTCAGATAGGCACCCAGACAGTTATTTGGTCAGACAGGCAGACAGACAGGTGGTCAGATAGGCACCCAGACAGTTATTTGGTCAGACAGACAGACAGGTGGTCAGATAGGCACCCAGACAGTTATTTGGTCAGACAGACAGACAGGTGGTCAGATAGGCACACAGACAGTTATTTGGTCAGACAGGCAGGTGGTCAGACAGACAGGTATTTGGTCAGAGAGGCAGGTGGTCAGACAGACAATATTCAGACAGGTATGTGGTCAGATAGACAGACAGGTAGGTGGTCAGACAGACAGAACGAAAGAACATACTTTTTTTTTTCAAACGGTTAAGAATTGGGCACGCAGGCCCGTCTAACATTCTGCCCTTCATCATACAGCTTTCACTCAGTCACAGTCATTCAGCATTTGTTAATGAGCATAATAATCATGAAGACACAATTAAATGATTACATAAATAAATAATAAACTTGTCTCTTGTCCATACACTCTACACTCTCATTTATGCAACAGCAAGAAATAAACTTGTATGCAGGAAACTCTCTACTGTAGAGAGCGGAACAACAATACAACTCATTCAGATCATCAGATGAAGTACTCTCCCCCCCCCCCAGACAAGTGTTTCGGCCCTTTAAACTCCTGACACTCTAACGGGGGTGGGCTCCTCTGGGTCATGAGTCCCAGAGGTCTTGTGAGTTATTGTTTTTTTTTTTTGTCCCGAGACTGAGTTGGCTCTGCACTTTTGAAGTGTGTCTTTAGCGATTTTAGCCATGGAGGACTGGTACTGGCTGCGACAAACGAAATTATTTATGTTCTCAATGCTTGTTTCGCATACTCCACAGCCAGCATGAGGCCTTTTCTGCTGTTTCTGAAAGGCTTCTCAATGCCCTTGTTCTTGCTTGTCCCTTTATGTCCAGTTGCTTACATAGGTCGTATGCTGATGTTGCTATGAATCCTCTCACTCCCACTTCTACAGCTATCACTTTTGTCCTGATTCCTGCCCCCTGCCTCATTTGCTTGACCAGATCATTGTACTTCTCATATTTGAACAGATGTTGCTCCTCTATTCTTGTTTCATATGGAACTGTAAGCTCAATCATTATTAGTTCCTGTTTTTCTGATATTTGAACAGATGTTGCTCCTCTATTCTTGTTTCGTATGGAACTGTAAGCTCAATCATTATTAGTTCCTGTTTTTCTGTGGAGTATACTACAATGTCCGGTCACATTCCTGTGTTCTTAATGGCAGTCAGGTATTCTCTTCTTCCTGGTAGATCCGCCATCATGTCCCAGTCATTTCCACTATCTAGCAGTGATGGTAAGGGAATGTCCCTGATTTCAATATTCGATGTCGTATCAGCGTCTATGAAGTATTTTGGTGGGACCTCAACGCTTTTGCTTGTTGTTTGCTTTATCTTTTGCCCTGTCTACAATGGCTACTAGTTCCTGCAGCACTCTGTTGTACTGCCAGGTGTATCGTCCTTGACCTAATGATACTCTGCATGCTGACAGCACATGTTCCAATGTTTGCCTTTCATTGCAGAGAGGGCACTTTGTGTCTTCTGATAAACCCCACTTGTATAGGTTGGAGCCTGTAGGCAGAAGGTCATAAGTAGCTCTGATGATGAAGCTGAGCCTCAAGGGTGCTATTTTCCAGATGTCATTCCATGTTAGTGATCTCTGCAGGACTTCCTCCCATGTTAGTGATCTCTGCAGGACTTCCTCCCATGACGTCCACTGACCTTGCTGTGGCTGTTGGACACTCTTGTTATCCTCTGAATTCCTCACTTCACTGATGATCATATCCCTTCTTTCCTTACGGGAGGTCTTTGACCACCATTTGATTTCACCATGACCAAATCCCCTTCTGTTGGTCTGGGTGTACCCTATCACTTCTTTCAGCTCCTGTGTTTCCCTGGCTGTGATCACTTCCTCACTTACTTTTCTCGTTCGTCCAGTTTTAAGTGTTGGCTGCACTTCTCGTACCACCGATCTGTAGATTCTTGTAGCATCATCGCAAGCCTTGTCTTTCCTATCTTGTACTCTTCGACCACAGATTTGAATGGTAGCTGCAGTGTGCTCTTCTTGCAGTACAGTGCTACATCAGTTAATCTTGGTGGTACGCCCAGCCACTTTCTTATGGATTTATTTATCTTTCTTTCGACTGCCTCTACTGTGCTGGTACTTACTTCGTAAATGAGTAGTGGCCACATCAATTTTGGAATCAGCAAGAACTGGAGGCACCATATTTTGAACTTCCTCAGTAGCTTGTTTTTGTCTATGATGTTCAGTCCATTCTGTGCCATTTCCATGAATTGCTTCATCGCGTTTGAGTCTTTCATGGAAGCATCATATACTCTGCCAAGGCTCTTCACTGGCTCTTCCCCTACAGTTGGGATTATTTGATTTGCCACTGTGTACGATCTTTCTGTCACTTTCCCTTTCATGAGTGACAGGCTTCTTGACTTCTCTGGCTTGAAGCTCATGCGGCACCATATGATAAGTCTATCCAAACTCTCTAACATCTTTCATGCCTGTGCTTCACTGGTTGTTATTACTGTTGTGTCATCCATGAATGCTTTTAGTGGTGGCATCCGACATCCATTTCTGAATCTTGGGCCTTCTGCTGCTCTCAGGATTACTTGCATGGCTAGTATGAACAGTATGTGAGATACCGTACACCTCATTGCAATTCTTACCTGGAGCTCAATCCATGTTGTAATATATTCTGATGTTCCAAACCTCATGACGAACCCTGTGCATTCTTACATTCATTCAAAAGGAACAAATTTATAGAAAAGCAGTGTAAAAAAATTACAACAATCAAGCCAGACTTAAACTACTTTAAACTATGCTTAGAGAGACATATAGTCCATATCAAACAGATGTTGACAAAGTTTGAAGTTATAAGAATGAATATTACTTATAAGTTTTATATGAGTTGGTAGGGCTTTCCAAAGATGGGCAGCTGAGTAAGAGAAGTTTTTTTCAAACATGTCAAGCCTTGGTTTTGGGAGAATAAAATTGCTTAAGAGTTGACTGTGTTTTGGGTTGGATTTAAACAACGACCACAGATAGGGTGGAGCACTGTGCGATAGAGATTTATGAATTAACTTGGCCTTGTTGAAAAGAAATCTATTCTTCAGGGGTAGAATATCAAGATGTTTGTCCTTGTAATACGTGCTGCATGTTTGTCATCTATAAGCTTTACTGCTCATTTCTGAAGTGAGTAAAGTCTTTTCATGTTTGACATGGAACACCCATCCCAGACTGTGGAACAGTAGTCCAAGTGTGTTTGTATCTGTGATATGTGGTATATTCTTCTGGTGTCTATGTCAAGAAAATTATTTTAGTAAACTGGTAAACTTTTTGTGCAGTGAGTCTGGTTAGATTGTCTACATGATGATTCCAGCTGAGGTGGTGGTCAATCATGAGACCTACAGTTTTATGTTCACTAACATTCTCTATCTGTGAAGTTCCAGCATGGAGCTGTAGTGTTGTTGTTGGTGAATTTGTTAACTTCTGTCTTGTTGTAATGAGCATGGATTTTGTTTTGCTGATGTTTATGAGCATTCTACTGCTGTTGCTCCAGTTAATTAGACTGTTTACTTCAATTTGAAGAGTTGACTCAAGGTTAATACAGTCACTGTCACTAGCGTAATAAATAAATA
Source organism: Achatina immaculata (assembly GCA_009760885.1). Classification (NCBI taxonomy): domain Eukaryota; kingdom Metazoa; phylum Mollusca; class Gastropoda; order Stylommatophora; family Achatinidae; genus Lissachatina; species Lissachatina immaculata. Next base: position 3,798,988 of record CM019714.1, read on the forward strand.
AATAAATGGTTTTGGTTGTCACAACCAATACCAGTCCTCCGTAGCTAAATCGCTAAAGATGCACTTCAAAGTGCAGTGCCAGCTCAATCCTGGGACAAAAAGAGCAACAACTCACAAGACCTCTGGGAGTCATGACCCAGAGGGGCCCACCCCCCTTAGAGTGTCAGGAGTTTAATAGGGCAGAAACACTTGTCTGGGGGGGGGGGGTACTTCCTCTGATGATCTCGAGGAGTTGTGTTGTTGTTCCGCTCTCTACAGTAGAGAGTTTCCTGCATAAACTGTGCAGTCATCAGCAAAAAGGTCACAAGATGATTTTTTGAGATGAAGTGGAAGATCATTGATGTAGATGGTGGAAAGGAGAGGACCAAGAATAGACCCTTGTGGAACACCATTATCAACCACAGATGAACTTGACAGTTTTTGAGGCAAACTAACTGTTGTCTGTTGGAAGAAAAGATGTAATAAATTTTATTAAGTCAGAGTGTAGTTTATAAGTCTCAAGCTTTCTAACTAGGACTTCATGATCAAACATGTCAAATGCTTTTTTTAAAGTCAACAAAGACAGCACCACATAATTTATCATCGTTCATATTAGATAACCAACATTCTGTCATTTTTGTGAGATCTGTGTGACAAGAATGTTTTGGCCTACAACCTGACTGACAGTCAACAATCAAATCATTTTCATGCATATGTTGTAAAGTTGTTTTTTGTATGTGTTTTTCTAGGGGTTTTGACAAAGTTGATAAAATGGAAGTTGGCCTATAGCTTGAGGTATTTTTCTCCGAACCAGATTTAAAAGGGGGGTATATTTTAGCAATTTTAAAAGCCTGAGGAAAGTGACAATGTGCAATGCGCTGATTGTAAATGTGTGTGTAATTACTGGGGCTGAGTAGCATAATATCTTGTCGCTAATTTCATCAAGTCCTGATGTGTTGTTCTTTAAAGGTGAAAGGTAATTGTAAACTTCACTAACTGACATGAAAGGAATACTGGGTTGCTTTAGCACATCTGCTACCTATAAATTTATTTAATTCGCTTAAGTCACAAGTAAGGGTTGGTAGTGAATATTTTAAGATATTGATTCTCTGAAGTGATTGCTGAACTCTTCACAAGTGGGAACATAATTATAACTCTGCAAGTCAGACTGTTTTCTCTTGTTTGCTAGAATGTTAATTACTTTCCAGACAGACTTAATGTCTGATTTATTCTGAACTAGGTTCCTAAAGTAATTTTTCTTCTCTTGCCTAATTAAATATTGAACCCTAAGTAATCAGTAGCTAGTGAATTCCTTAATTGTGTGGGCCTGATCCCTTTCCCTCATGACTTGCAATATCTCAAGTGTTATCCAGGGGGACTTCACATGATGTTTAACTCTCACCTCTTTAACAGGAACATGCTTGTCAAATATATCCCTGAAGGTTTTTATCCAGTATTCCAGGGACTTATCAGGGTCAGTTAGTTGGTAGACATGATCTAGAGGTGCTGCTTGTAACTCTTTCAGAAGTGATTCTAAGCTGAATTTGCTAAAACTTCTAAATTTAATACTGGTATGTTTATTTTTGGGAATTTTGGGAAAAAACCGTGATTACTGAGTGATGTGTCAGGGACTTTACATTCTATAATGTTTTCTGGATGAGCTACATATACGTGATCTATTAGTGTGGATGATGTTTCAGTTACTCTGGTAGGTTTAGTGATAATTTGGGATAAATTGTATGATAAAACAATATCATTCCATGTAGCATCTGTTTGTCTGTAATTAACACTGAAATCTACAAGAACAATTATATCTTTTAAATTAAAAGACAAAACATAATCCATCATACTTGTAAAGTGATCATGTCACAATTCTGTTGCATGTGGATTATGATACAGAAACCCAATTAAGATTGGGCTCTGCTTTGGAAGTTTAATTTCCAACCATATGCATTCAATATCTGGTGTCTCTATTCTACGGCAAGAGTGTATGGCTGTGGTAACATATACAACTAATCCTGTCTCAAGTGTCCTAGTAGGAAGACAGGCATAAGACAGCATTGAGACAAGCAAACACTATGGACATAAGACAGCATAGAGACAGACAAACATTACAGGCATAAGACAGCATTGAGACAAGCAAACACTATAGACATAAGACAGCATAGGGAGACAAACACTACAAACATAAGACAGCATTGAGACAAGCAAACACTATGGACATAAGACAGCATAGAGAGACAAACACTACAAACATAAGACAGCATTGAGACAAGCAAACACTATGGACATAAGACAGCATAGAGAGACAAACACTACAAACATAAGACAGCATGAAGACAAGCAAATGCTATGGACATAAGACAGCATAGAAACAGACAAATACTACAGACATAAGACAACGTGGAGACAAGCACACACTATGGACATAAAACAGAGTGGAAAAGGAAGCATGGAGACAAACATCCCAGTCATAAAACAGAGAAGTATTGAGACAGACAAACACCCCGGTCATAAAACAGAGAAGTATTGAGACAGACAAACACCACAGTCATAAAACAGAGAAGTATTGAGACAGACAAACACCACAGTCATAAAACAGAAATGTACTGAGACAGACAAACATCACAGTCATAAAACAGAGAAGTATTGAGACAGACAAACACCACAGTCATAAAACAGAGAAGTATTGAGACAGACAAACATCACAGTCATAAAACAGAGAAGTACTGAGACAGACAAACACCACAGTCATAAAACAGAGAAATATTGAGACAGACAAACATCACAGTCATAAAACAGAGAAGTATTGAGACAGACAAACATCACAGTCATAAAACAGAGAAATATTGAGACAGACAAACACCACAGTCATAAAACAGAGAAGTACTGAGACAGACAAACACCACAGTCATAAAACAGAGAAGTATTGAGACAGACAAACACCACAGTCATAAAACAGAGAAATATTGAGACAGACAAACACCACAGTCATAAAACAGAGAAGTATTGAGACAGACAAACACCACAGTCATAAAACAGAGAAATATTGAGACAGACAAACACCACAGTCATAAAACAGAGAAATATTGAGACAGACAAACACCACAGTCATAAAACAGAGAAGTATTGAGACAGACAAACACCACAGTCATAAAACAGAGAAGTATTGAGACAGACAAACACCACAGTCATAAAACAGAGAAATATTGAGACAGACAAACACCATAGTCATAAAACAGAGAAGTATTGAGACAGACAAACACCACAGGCATAGGATGGAATGATAGAATTCAGACAGAGAGACACCATAGACACAGGACAGTGGGATGAAGTTTTGAAACAGACAGACACCATAGACATAAGACAGTAGGACAGAGAAGTATTGAGATAGACATTACATACATATGACAGCAGGACAGAGAAGTATTGAGACAGACACCACAGACATATGACAGCAGGACAGAGAAGTATTGAGACAAATACAAGACAGCAGGACAGAGAAGTACTGAGGCAGACACCACAGACATAAGACAGTAGGACAGAGAAGTATTGAAACAAACACTGCAGACATAAGACAGCAGGACAGAGAGGTATTGAGACAGACACACCACAGACATAAGACAGCAGGACAGAGAAGTATTGATACAGACTACAGACATAAGATGCCAGGACAGAGAATTATTGAGACAGACACCACAGACATAAAACAGCAGGACAGAGAAGTATTGAGACAGACAAATACCAGAGACATAAGACAGCAAGACACAGAAGTATTGAGATAGACAGACACCACAGACATAAGACAGCAGGATAGAGAAGTATTGAGACAAACACTGGAGACATAAGACAGGGAGGTATTGAGACAAAAACCAGAGACATAAGACAGCAGGATAGAGAAGTATTGAGACAGACAAACACCAGAGACATAAGACAGCAGTTTAGAGAAGTACTGAGACAGGCAAACAACAGAGACATAACACAGCAGGATAGAGAAGTATTGAGACAGACAGACACCATAGACATAAGACAGCAGGATAGAGAAGTATTGAGACAGACAGACACCACAGACATAAGATGGCAGGAAAGAGAAGTATTGAGACAGACAGATACCACAGACATAAGACAGCAGGATAGAGAAGTATTGGGACAGACAGACACCACAGACATAAGACAGAGAGGTATTGAGACAAACACCAGAGACATAAGATGATAGAGAAGTATTGAGACAGACAAACACTAGAGACATAAGACAGCATGATAGAGAAGTATTGAGACAGACAAACACCAGAGACATAAGACAGCAGGACAAAGAAGTATTGAGATAGACAGACACCACAGACATAAGACAGCAGGATAGAGAAGTATTGAGACAGACAGACACCACAGACATAAGACGGCAGGACAGAGAAGTATTGAGACAGACAGACACCACAGACATAAGACGGCAGGACAGAGAAGTATTGAGACAGACAGACACCACAGACATAAGACGGCAGGACAGAGAAGTATTGAGACAGACAAACACTATAGACATAAGATGGCAAGATAGAGAAGTATTGATACAGACAGACAGAATACAGATGTATGATGGCAGGACAGAGAAATATTGAGACAAACACTGGAGACATAAGACAGCAGGACAGAGAAGTATTGAGACAGACAGACACCACAGACATAAGACGGCAGGACACAGAAGTATTGAGATAGGCAGATACCACAGACATAAGACAGCAGGATAGAGAAGTAATGAGACAAACACCACAGCAGGACAGAGAAGTATTGAGACAGACAAATATGTAGACGGACAAAGACACACTATTTCAGTCACAGAAGTACAACATGATGCTTTCATGTTACGTTCAGAAGATGTTATCTGCATGGTAACTGTGTTGTACATGGCAGCTAAGAAACGAAGTATCTTTGTTGTGATGAGTGTTGAATAAAGTTCTTACATTCACATTGCTTTACCTGTCTCTTCTTATGTAACATATCTGTCTGCTGTTATTATCCTACCTGTCTGCTTTTATTTCGTATGTTTATGTTGCAACATAAACTGTCATCTGGTTATGACAAATTTGTAAAGCTGTGTCTGTACCTCTGCTGTTTCTATACCTGCATACTTTGCTGTTGTGTAGTCATGTAAAGCTGTGTCTGTACCTCTGCTGACTGTTTCTATACCTGCATACTTTGCTGTTGTGTAGTCATGTAAAGCTGTGTCTGTACCTCTGCTGACTGTTTCTATACCTGCATACTTTGCTGTTGTGTAGTCATGTAAAGCTGTGTCTGTACCTCTGCTGACTGTTTCTATACCTGCATACTTTGCTGTTGTGTAGTCATGTAAAGCTGTTTCTCAAGCAAGACAGTCAGAGGTTGTGACATGACAGAGGTTGTGACATGACAGAGGTTGTGACAAGACAGTCAGAGGTTGTGACATGACAGAGGTTGTGACAAGACAGTCAAAAGTTGTGGCAAGACAGTCAGAGGTTGTGACAAGACAGTCAGAGGTTGTGACATGGCAGTCAAAAGTTGTGGCAAGACAGTCAGAGGTTGTGACAAGACAGTCAAAAGTTGTGATATGACAGAGGTTGTGGCAAGACAGTCAGAGGTTGTGACATGACAGTCAGAAGTTGTGATATGACAGAGGTTGTGGCAAGACAGACAGTTGTGACATGACAGTCGGAGGTTGTGATATGACAGAGGTTGTGGCAAGACAGACAGTTGTGACATGACAGTCGGAGGTTGTGACATGACAGTCAGAGGCTGTGACAAGACAGAGGTTGTGACAAGACAGAGGTTGTAGCAAGACATAGGTTGTGACAAGACAGAGGTTGTGGCAAGACAGTCAGAGGTTGTAACAAGACAGGTTGTGAGAGTATAGTCAGAGGTTGTGACAAGACAGAGGTTGTAAGAGTACAGTCAGAGGTTGTGACAAGACAGAGGTTGTGAGAGTACAGTCAGAGGTTGTAACAAGACAGAGATTGTGAGAGTACAGTCAGAGGTTGTGACAAGACAGAGGTTGTGAGAGTACAGTCAGAGGTTGTGAGAGTACAGTCAGAGGTTGTGACAAGACAGAGGTTGTGAGAGTACAGTCAGAGGTTGTGACAAGACAGTGGATGTGGCAGGACAGATGTTGTGGCAAAGACAGATATTGTAACAAGACAGTCTGAGGTTGTGACAAGGCAGTCAGAGATTGTGGCAAGACAGTCAGAGATTGTGGCAAGACAGTCAGAGATTGCGACAAGAGTCAGATTCATTCAAACATTCACAATACTTGGTCGCATGCAGCCCCAAACACAGCTTAGTGCCCTGCTTTCTCTATTAGTCTCCACTGTTATTTGCTGTATACCACTGACGCCAATCCTTGTCTAGACATCCTAAGCTTTGATAGTTTCCTTGTCTAGACATCCTAAGCTTTGGCAGCTTCCTTGTCTAGACATCCTAAGCTTTGATAGTTTCCTTGTCTAGACATCCTAAACTTTGGTAGCTTCCTTGTCTAGACATCCTAAGCTTTGATGTTTCCTTGTCTAGACATCCTAAGCTTTGATGTTTCCTTGTCTAGACATCCTAAGCTTTGATGTTTCCTTGTCTAAACATCCTAAGCTTTGATATTTTCCTTGTCTAGACATCCTAAGCTTTGATAAGTTTCCTTGTCTAGACATCCTAAGCTTTGATAGTTTCCTTGTCTAAACATCCTAAGCTTTGATATTTTCCTTGTCTAGACATCCTAAGCTTTGATAAGTTTCCTTGTCTAGACATCCTAAGCTTTGATAGTTTCCTTGTCTAAACATCCTAAGCTTTGATATTTTCCTTGTCTAGACATCCTAAGCTTTGATAGTTTCCTTGTCTAGACATCCTAAGCTTTGATCTAGGTGAGCAGTCTCATCCTCTCAGTGTTCTCTACTCATTCTGAACTTTTATTATTTACACCATCTAGATGGCTTTTGTTTAGGCTGTAAGTATCAGATGAGAGCAAGCTGAGGATATTGGGGACATAATGATATGTTGCTTACCCTTTGCCATCCTCCCTATATCTCATTTCACAGCCAATCGCCTGCTTCCACTTCGTGATTACCTACATCTATATTGGCATATTATGTGCCCATCTTTTTACAAGGATATAAAAAAAGAGCTAAGTGTTTCATTTTTCATGTTTTTATCTGTTGTGTTGTTTTTGTGTGTGATTCTTGAGAAAAAGAGAGAAGTATTGGACTGTTGTATGTTCATTTACACATGCTCATCTTACTTTCTGTCATTCTTATTTCTGCCAACTTTTTTCACTCTTTTTATGCTTTTTGTAAAACTGAAGCATACATCTCTATCTACTTTTGTTTTAAATAGTAATGTTGTTATGACAGCTTTACTGCAGTGGCTTGTGTATATTTATTTATCTAGTTTTATGAAGGGTGATTGATAAATTCTCAGCATAAAGTACAAATACTTGAAACACACAGTTGATATTAAGTGGATTTGTAGATCAGGTTAATGTAAGATAAAACACAAAGTTTCAAGAAATTAACGACAACCAATTATTTTTATGGGCTATTGAAGTTGTAAAGGGTGGCAGAAATTGAGAAAATGGATCAAATTTCTCATCGAGCAGTCATTCGCTACCTCTGCATCAAGGGCTTATCATCGAAGGAGATTCATGAGGACATGGTAGAGACTCTACGGGAGAGTGCCCCTTCTTACAGCACAGTGAAGAAATGGGCAGCTCAGTTCAAACATGGAAGAAAGAGAGTCTGGAAGATGATCCCCGTCCAGGAAGACCAAGAATGGTAACCACCGATGAAACCACTAGCAGAATCCATGACATGATAATGGAGGATCGACAACTAACTGAGCGGTACATTGCTACTGAGTTGTGCATCTTTTAGGAATGTGTTCATGCCATTATTCACAATGATCTTCAAATGACAAAGGTCTCTGCTCGATGGGTCCTGAAACTTCTTGGAACTGATCACAAACGACAGTGTCCCAACATGGCAGGAGACAATCTTGGCCATTTTTCTGCACATCCTGAAAAGTTTCTTCAACAATTTGTGACTATGGTGGGTTCGTCATTTTCAACCAGAAACCAAAGAACAGTCAAAGCAGTGGAAACATCATGGATCTCCACCTCCAAAGAAAGCAAGGGTGGTTCTGTCTGCAGCTAAAGTGATGACTTCCATCTTTTGGGATTCACAAGGTGTGCTACTGGTAGACCATCTTCAAAAGGGCAGAACGGTCACTAAGGCCTATTACGCAAATCTTGTGAAGCAACTGCGGGTCAAATTAAAGGAAAAGTGTGGAGGGAAATTGACAAGAGGCGTCATCTTTCATCAAGACAATGCTCCAGTTCACAAGTCAGAGGTGGCAATGGCTGCCATTCATGAATGCGGCTTCCAGCTTCTTGAATATCCTCCTTACTCCCCAGATTTGGCCCCTTCGGTCTATTACCTGTTTACCAAACTCAAAAAAAGATCTCTGTGGTCACAAATTTGCTTCAGATGATGACGTCATTCATGCTGTAGACCACCTTCTACTGGCACAAGATGCTGACTTTTACAAAGAAGGGATCCATATGCTCCAGGATCGCTGGACCAAGTGCATAAACTTGTATGGGGACTATGTTGAGAAATAACCAAAAAAAAATTGTCCACAAATAATCCATTGTACCTTATGGTGAGAACTTATCAATCACCCCTCGTATTAATATTTGTCTCACACAATAAAACACTGGACACACAAACACTCAGAAACAGGCATGGTTGTCAGCAGATCTTTGAGGTGGTTGGTGTTAGACATGGTCTACAGGGCTAACAGCAGATAATGAAGCATTCAATGTTAGACAAGGTTGCAGAGATAGGGCTGACAGAAGATCTTTGAGCTGGTTGTACAGATAAGGATGACAGAAGATCTTTGAGCTGGTTGTACAGATAAGGATGACAGAAGATCTTTGAGCTAGTTGTACAGATAAGGATGACAGAAGATCTTTGAGCTGGTTGTACAGATAAGGATGACAGAAGATCTTTGAGCTGGTTGTACAGATAAGGATGACAGAAGATCTTTGAGCTGGTTGTACAGATAAGGATGACAGAAGATCTTTGAGCTGGTTGTACAGATAAGGATGACAGAAGATCTTTGAGCTGGTTGTACAGATAAAGATGACAGAAGATCTTTGAGCTAGTTGTACAGATAAGGATAGCAGAAGATCTTTGAGCTGATTGTACAGATAAGGATGACAGAAAATAGTTCATGTAGCTCACAGACTGTAAGGGAAGAGATGGCAAGATATAGTTCATGTAGCTCATAGACTAAGGGAAGAGATGGCAGGGTACAGTTTATGTAGCTCATAGACTGTAAAGGAAGAGATGGCAGGATACAGTTTATGTAGCTCTTAGACTGTGAGGGAAGAGATGGCAGGATATAGTTCATGTAGCTCATAGACTAAGGGAAGAGATGGCAGGATACAGTTTATGTAGCTTGTAGACTAAAGGAAGAGATGGCAGGATACAGTTTATGTAGCTTGTAGACTAAAGGAAAAGATGGCAGGATATAGTTCATGTAGCTCATAGACAGTGAGGGAAGAGATGGCAAGATATAGTTCATGTAGCTCGTAGACTGTAAGGAAACAGATGGTAGGATAAAGTTAATGTAGCTCATAGACTGTAAGGAAAGAGATGGCAGGATACAGTTCATGTAGCTCATAGACTGTAAGGAAAGAGATGGCAGGATACAGTTCATGTAGCTCATAGACTGTAAGGGAAGAGATGGCAGGATACAGTTCATGTAGCTCACAGACTGTAAGGGAAGAGATGGCAGGATATAGTTCATGCAGCTTATAGACTAAGGGAAGAGATGGCAGGGTACAGTTCATGTAGCTCATAGACTGTAAGGGAAGAGACAACAGGATACAGTTCATGTAGCTCATAGACTGTAAAGGAAGTGATGGCAGGATATAGATCATGTAGCTCACAGACTGTAAGGGAAGAGATGGCAGGATATAGTTCATGTAGCTCACAGACTGTAAAGGAAGTGATGGCAGGATATAGTTCATGTAGCTCACAGACTGTGAGGGAAGAGATGGCAGTATACAGTTTTCATGTAATTCGTAGACTGTAAGAGAAGAGATGGCAGTATACAGTTCATGTAGCTCATATACTGTAAGAGAAGAGATAGCAGATAACTCAGACACTGACAAGCTGTAAGAGAAGAGATAGCAGATAACTCAGACACTGACAAGCTGTAAGAGAAGAGATAGCAGATAACTCAGACACTGACAAGCTGTAAGAGAAGAGACAGCAAGTAACTCAGACACTGACAAGATGTAAGAGAAGAGATAGCAGATAACTCAGACACTTACTAAGACACTGACAAGTTGTAAGAGAAGCACACTAGAAGCTGCTCATACACAAGACACACATAGTACGCCAGAAAAATAGACACACGGTACACCAGACATAAAATACACCAGAAAACAGACACACAGTACACCAGACATAAAATACACCAGAAAACAGACACACAGTACACCAGAAAACAGACACATACACAGTACACCAGAAAGCAGACACACATACAGCTGAAGAAGGGTAAGAGAAACAGAATGACAGACATAACCTGCCTTGTCAGACATCAGCATCAACCATAAATAAACAGAGCCTTCCTTGTCAGACACAAATAAAAATGATAAAATAGTTTTAGTGAGTTTACCACCAGGAACATCTACCTTCATGTCAGAGCCACAGAGTGATGCGTGACACTTGTCATGTTGGGCTGTCATAATATACCCCCTTCATTCATCAAAGTAAAATAAACAAAAATATATATATATCTGCTAGGCCCAAACCAGCAACATGACATAACGTAAGCTTATTTACATGAGAAAGTACTGGTTGTGTGAGCACATGATGATGATGCTGAGACAACCTGATACATGCATGTCCATGCAAGACAGCAGAAACACAGATGACTGTTTTTAGAAATTTTGATTAACGCTGACCAGTTTTCATTTGTCCAGCAAGGCAGAGAGCCAACCAGGGAGCCAGGTAGAGTGTCAGGAAGAGAACCAGCCAGAGAGCTAGCCAGAGACCCAGGCAGAGAGCTAGCCAGAGACCCAGGCAGAGAGCTACCCAGAGACCCAGGCAGAGAGCTAGCCAGAGACCCAGGCAGAGAGCTAGCCAGTGACCCAGGCAGAGAGCTACCCAGTGACCCAGGCAGAGAGCTACCCAGAGACCCAGGCAGAGAGCTACCCAGAGACCCAGGCAGGGAGCTAGCCAGTGACCCAGGCAGAGAGCTACCCAGAGACCCAGGCAGGGAGCTACCCAGAGACCCAGGCAGAGAGCTACCCAGAGACCCAGGCAGGGAGCTAGCCAGTGACCCAGGCAGAGACCCAGGCAGAGAGCTAGCCAGAGACCCAGCCAGAGAGCTACCCAGTGACCCAGGCAGAGAGCTACCCAGAGACCCAGGCAGGGAGCTACCCAGAGACCCAAGCAGAGAGCTACCCAGAGACCCAGCCAGAGAGCTAGCCAGTGAGCCAGACCTGCAAGGATAACCTTAACATCTGTTTCAGGTTCCTGACATTGTTTCAGGCACATGGTTACCATGGCAACCTAACAATTACTCCTGACCATATGATGAGACACCTGTGACTGTCGCAGACATCACATACATAGACAGTTTCGTACCTGAGTGACAGCTGTCACAAATGCCAGTAACCTGCCTCTCTCCAAGTTCCAAATATTCATAGCACACATTCACTACAACAGTAAAAACTTGTAGCCCAGTAACTGTGATGACAGCCAAGACTGTCACAGCTCTGCTGTTCACTCTAATCTTAAGTGGACATTTATCCCAAACACTTTTTCACTGCAGAAGATCTGGCACCCAGCCAGACTGTACTATGGTGGCTGATAATATCACCAACTAGATGTCAATCAAAGACCTGACAGCAGATCTAGCATGTCCATGTTCCAAGATGTGTATGTATATGCAAGATAAGAAAGAGAAAGAAGGCCCCCACATTTCAAGCATATATGAGAGAACAATATATGATGAGAACAGCCACACAGAAAAGCTTGGGCCATGCCAAGAAGACACATCCCCCTGTCAGTCACTCAACACACTCACACACATCATCATCATCATCACTACCTCCAACACTAGGACATGTGTCAGTCAGCTCCTGACAGAGTTTTCTCTCTCAAACTAAACTCATAAACTAATTAAATGAAAGATTCAGTACCAGGAGACAGATGTAGAGAGTGCTGACAACATCGCTAGGAATCACACAACAGCAAACTTATCAAAGAGTTCACAGAAAACATAGTGAGTTTGTTATCTTCACATATTCCAAGTCAAGTGTCTGCACAGGCCTCACATTATCATCTACAAACTGTCAAGTGTCTCGTGTGTCTACTAGCAGTCATAGCTCCGCAAGCCACTGACTTGGCATAAACAAATGTACTAAGATCTCATCTCTTCTTACTGCATCTAAATAACACAAAAATATGACCAGAAATAATAACTCACCCACAATCCATTACAGTGATTAGCTTTATGTGTGAGGAAGAATATATAGATTAGCATGAGCTGCCACCAAGAACATTACATACACATGAACATTCAGCTAGAACATAATATAAGTTGTTAGCAAGAACATTACATACACATGAACATTCAGCTAGAACATAATATAAGTTGTTAGCAAGAACATTACATACACATGAACATTCTGCTAGAACATAATATAAGTTGTTAGCAAGAACATTACATACACATGAACATTCTGCTAGAACATAATATAAGTTGTTAGCAAGAACATTACATACACATGAACATTCAGCTAGAACATAATATAAGTTGTTAGCAAGAACATTACATACACATGAACATTCTGCTAGAACATAATATAAGTTGTTAGCAAGAACATTACATACACATGAACATTCTGCTAGAACATAATATAAGTTGTTAGCAAGAACATTACATACACATGAACATTCAGCTAGAACATAATATAAGTTGTTAGCAAGAACATTACATACACATGAACATTCTGCTAGAACATAATATAAGTTGTTAGCAAGAACATTACATACACATGCTACCCAGAGACCCAGGCAGGGAGCTACCCAGAGACCCAGGCAGAGAGCTACCCAGAGACCCAGGCAGGGAGCTACCCAGAGACCCAGGCAGAGAGCTACCCAGAGACCCAGGCAGAGAGCTACCCAGAGACCCAGCCAGAGAGCTACCCAGTGACCCAGGCAGAGAGCTACCCAGAGACCCAGGCAGGGAGCTACCCAGAGACCCAAGCAGAGAGCTACCCAGAGACCCAGCCAGAGAGCTAGCCAGTGAGCCAGACCTGCAAGGATAACCTTAACATCTGTTTCAGGTTCCTGACATTGTTTCAGGCACATGGTTACCATGGCAACCTAACAATTACTCCTGACCATATGATGAGACACCTGTGACTGTCGCAGACATCACATACATAGACAGTTTCGTACCTGAGTGACAGCTGTCACAAATGCCAGTAACCTGCCTCTCTCCAAGTTCCAAATATTCATAGCACACATTCACTACAACAGTAAAAACTTGTAGCCCAGTAACTGTGATGACAGCCAAGACTGTCACAGCTCTGCTGTTCACTCTAATCTTAAGTGGACATTTATCTCAAACACTTTTTCACTGCAGAAGATCTGGCACCCAGCCAGACTGTACTATGGTGGCTGATAATATCACCAACTAGATGTCAATCAAAGACCTGACAGCAGATCTAGCATGTCCATGTTCCAAGATGTGTATGTATATGCAAGATAAGAAAGAGAAAGAAGGCCCCCACATTTCAAGCATATATGAGAGAACAATATATGATGAGAACAGCCACACAGAAAAGCTTGGGCCATGCCAAGAAGACACATCCCCCTGTCAGTCACTCAACACACTCACACACATCATCATCATCATCACTACCTCCAACACTAGGACATGTGTCAGTCAGCTCCTGACAGAGTTTTCTCTCTCAAACTAAACTCATAAACTAATTAAATGAAAGATTCAGTACCAGGAGACAGATGTAGAGAGTGCTGACAACATCGCTAGGAATCACACAACAGCAAACTTATCAAAGAGTTCACAGAAAACATAGTGAGTTTGTTATCTTCACATATTCCAAGTCAAGTGTCTGCACAGGCCTCACATTATCATCTACAAACTGTCAAGTGTCTCGTGTGTCTACTAGCAGTCATAGCTCCGCAAGCCACTGACTTGGCATAAACAAATGTACTAAGATCTCATCTCTTCTTACTGCATCTAAATAACACAAAAATATGACCAGAAATAATAACTCACCCACAATCCATTACAGTGATTAGCTTTATGTGTGAGGAAGAATATATAGATTAGCATGAGCTGCCACCAAGAACATTACATACACATGAACATTCAGCTAGAACATAATATAAGTTGTTAGCAAGAACATTACATACACATGAACATTCAGCTAGAACATAATATAGTTGTTAGCAAGAACATTACATACAGATGAACATTCTGCTAGAACATATAAGTTGTTAGCAAGAACATTACTACACATGAACATCTGCTAGAACATAATATAAGTTGTTAGCAAGAACATTACATACACATGAACATTCTGCTAGAACTAATATAAGTTGTTAGCAAGAACATTACATACACATGAACATTCAGCTAGAACATAATATAAGTTGTTAGCAAGAACATTACATACACATGAACATTCTGCTAGAACATAATATAAGTTGTTAGCAAGAACATTACATACACATGAACATTCTGCTAGAACATAATATAAGTTGTTAGCAAGAACATTACATACACATGAACATTCTGCTAGAACATAATATAAGTTGTTAGCAAGAACATTACATACACATGAACATTCTGCTAGAACATAATATAAGTTGTTAGCAAGAACATTACATACAGATGAACATTCTGCTAGAACATAATATAAGTTGTTAGCAAGAACATTACATACACATGAACATTCTGCTAGAACATAATATAAGTTGTTAGCAAGAACATTACATACACATGAACATTCTGCTAGAACATAATAAAGACAGTATAAGCTGGTAGTAAGAAGGAAACATGGACTGCATACAACATATAACACATAAAATACAGTGGCAGATGTTACACACATTATGAACATTTCATAAACAATTTGAACACTTCACAGTTACCAGAAATAATACAAAGACTATGTAAAGAACTACAAGATTAAAACACAAACAATATGTTGTTTACAACATAAACTTTGCTTTCACCATAAAAAAATTATAGCACATACATTAAAACACAAACAATATGTTGTTTACCAACATAAACTTTGCTTTCACCATAAAAAAGTATAGCACATACATTAAAACAAACAATATGTTTTTACAACATAAACTTTGCTTTCACCATAAAAAATTATAGCACATACATTAAAACACAAACAATGTTGTTTACAACATAAACTTTGCTTTCACCACAAAAAAATTACAGTACATACATTAAAACACACAGTGTAAACATTTAGACTGCTATATCTAAACACCTAAACACATACATTAAAACACACAGTGTAAACATTTAGACTGCTACACCTAAACACATACATTAAAACACACAGTGTAAACATTTAGAATGCTATATCTAAACACTTCAGCACATACATTAAAACACACAGTAGAAACAAAACATTTAGACTTCCATATGTAAACACTTCATCACATACATTAACACACACACACACACACACACCTAAACATAATAACACAGTTTGCTATAGAAAGCAAACATGAAACAAATCTGACAAGAACCAAGGCAACACAGAGAGATAATAAACTCATAGACTGACTTTCTGCTGTCATGATACTCTACATAGACCTCATGTGTCAATAAGTTGTTACTTGCCTAGATTCAGACATTCAGACAAACAAAATTTTGACATAAATGTCACCTTATAACCTGCTTTCACTTCAATCTCCACAGCCAATGAGAAACAATCTACACAAGAAACTGACACAACACACAGCCACTGAGAAACAATGTACACAAGAAACTGACAACACACAGCCATTGAGAAACAATCTACACAAGAAACAGATGCATCATACAGCCACTGAGAAACAATCTACACAAGCAACAGACAACTCACAGCCAAACACTCTCTATACTATGTTCATATACTTGCATGATTTCCATAACATAACATACAAGCAATCATAAGAAAAGTTCTTCTATCTAAAAATAAAAGCTACAGTTAAACATGCATAAGATCATCATTACAAATATGTAGCAAGAAAAACTGACAGTTCGACCAACCAAACATATGAAGCTACCGCCAGTATCTCTCACCAGAAGCTCCATCTAGTCAATGTCTATCATTATAAGCTTCACCTAGTCAATGCCTGTCACTTATCACAGGCTGACAGACAAAACATTCAGGTAAAGACTGTGTGAAGTGTAGACTTGGTCTTCAGCACTCTGACTTGTTGCTAGCATACATGAAAGATGCAATCACAGCCCACTCATGCGGCCCTGTGCAGGCTCTAGCCACCATGAACCAGCACAAAAAATAAAACTCCAACTTGCCGCTACACAGAAAATAATGACCGTTCTGTTGCAGATATAAATAATCTCAGGCAGCAAATGTCTGACGCTAGCACGCAGATGGGACCCAGATGGTGCTCAGCATGACAAACTTTGATAAAATAACTCTCAGAAAAAACACCGTCATAAAACGCTATAAGATGCTGTTATTTTCTTGTTAAAACTCAACCTGGAAAACATATTTGACAAATGTGAACTAGAAAACACTCGGCTTACAACTCATCACGTAAAATAGTGTATCGACTCCGAGATGGAGCCAGCTTTTTAAATGTTGACTCTGGCGGCGACGTAATCTTCTGTGGTGCTTGAGGAGTTGGGTCATCGCTAGAGTCTCTCGGAATGTTTTTCTGAAAATAAAATTATTACATCACACAAGACATCACAC
This sequence comes from Achatina immaculata, assembly GCA_009760885.1. NCBI lineage: Eukaryota > Metazoa > Mollusca > Gastropoda > Stylommatophora > Achatinidae > Lissachatina > Lissachatina immaculata. The sequence goes on from CM019714.1 coordinate 3,815,981, forward strand.
AAGATATGACACAAGACATCACACAATGCAAATTTTAATGATATCAAATTATGATGATGGATGTTGTCTCCATGATTCTCAAAGGTTGAAGTGTTTTTCTTTTTTTCTGTATGATCTCCAGATCTTCTCATCTTGATTAATTTTTGTAAGTTACCTCAAGCAAATCCAACAGTACTAGAAAACATTATCATAGAAGAACAACAACAAATATAAGATAAACTTAGCACTATAACATTATCACATAAGAACAACAACAAATATAAGATACACTTAGCACTATAACAATACCATATAAGAACAACAATTATAAGATGAACTTAGCACTATAACATTATCACATAAGAACAACAACAAATATAAGATAAACTTAGCATTACAACATTATCATATAAGAATAACAACAAATATAAGATAAACTTAGCACTATAACATTATCACAGAAGACAGACAGCTTGATACACAGGTGAGTCAGCCTGTTATATAGAACACAAACAACCTGCTTCACAGAACACAAACAACCTGCTTCACAGAACACAGACAACCTGCTTCACAGAACACAAACAACCTGCTTCACAGAACACAAAGAACCTGCTTCACAGAACACAAACAACCTGCTTCACAGAACACAGACAAAGTGTCTCCCAGACATCATGACTTACAGTTTCAGCTCCTTCATGTGCTGTCTCCGGAGGAGGCGTGGGGTCTGGTCCGTGGTGAAATTCTCTGTGTAGTTTACCAGAGTGTAAGTCTTCTACAAACTGTTTCAGAAGTCCAGGTTTCCTAAAACAGAGAACAAACAGTTTTGTGTAGTTTACCAGAGTGTAAGTCTTCTACAAACTGTTTCAGAAGTCCAGCTTTCCTAAAACAGAGAACAAGTTCTGTGTAGTTTACTAGAGTGTAAGTCTTCTACAAACTGTTTCAGAAGTCCAGCTTTCCTACAGCAGAGAACAAACAGTTCTGTGTAGTTTACTAGAGTGTAAGTCTTCTACAAACTGTTTCAGAAGTCCAGCTTTCCTACAGCAGAGAACAAGTTCTGTGTAGTTTACCAGAGTGTAAGTCTTCTACAAACTGTTTCAGAAGTCCAGCTTTCCTACAGCAGAGAACAAGTTCTGTGTAGTTTACTAGAGTGTAAGTCTTCTACAAACTGTTTCAGAAGTCCAGCTTTCCTACAGCAGAGAACAAGTTCTGTGTAGTTTACTAGAGTGTAAGTCTTCTACAAACTGTTTCAGAAGTCCAGCTTTCCTACAGCAGAGAACAAGTTCTGTGTAGTTTACCAGAGTGTAAGTCTTCTACCCAGCTTTCCTACAGCAGAGAACAAACAGTTCTGTGTAGTTTACTAGAGTGCAAGTCTTCTAGAGAAGTTTTTTACTTAGTACGAAGCCCCCTCATTCCCTTTCCCCTCCCCACTGTTTATGTGCATATTATGAGCAGCTGTGTATGAAGTCTTGCTGGCAACAGCTACAGCTACAGCTGAAGGACCACAACAAGATGGTTCTGTGATGCTGTTCCAATGCTCACACTCAGGCCCAGCCTAAGAAAGTGCCTCCCTTGACATACCTGCACTAAACTGACAAACCCACCAGTCATTATCTTCCTGCAAAGTATCTTCTCTGTGTCATGATGACATAAATTTATCCTCTGTGTCATAAATTTTATCTTCTGTGTCAGGAAGACATAATATTCTCTGTGTCATGAAGACATAAATTTTATCTTCTCCATTTCACAATGACCTTTTTGTTATACAGAACATAGACAAAATACAGCGACAAAACTGAATGAGTGTTTTTATTTTACAAAACTTGACTTTCTGTGACAACCTGCATACTTACCTTTAGACTTCAAAACCACAGCAACAGTTTGGCTCATTAACGAGCATACAGCTGTAAGATTGCTGCTTACACATTATTCATACAAAAACACAGAACAAAGAAAAAGGAAAAGAGAAAGTCTACAGAGACATGAATGATGTAAAACAAGAAAGGAAGAAAAAAGGTTTATTTATCTTGTGACTTGTGTGATGCTGCTGACGCTGTGTGATGAAAGTGTGTGTAGACAAAGTTGTGTGATGTTGCTGTGTGATGAAAGTGTGTGTAGACAAGGTTGTGTGATGCTGCTGTGTGATGAAAGTGTGTGTAGACAAGGTTGTGTGATGCTGCTGTGTGGGGAAAGTGTGGGTAGAAAAGTATGTGTGATGCTGGTGTGTGTCATGTAAAACACAATCATTTATAATTTTGTTCACTTTGTCACATAAAACACAATCATTTATAACTTTCACTTTGTCACATAAAACACAATCATTTATAATTTGTGTTCACTTTGTCATGTAAAACACAAACATTTATGATTTTTGTTTACTTTGTCACATAAACACAATCATTTATGATGTCAAAAACATGAAAATACAAGCCAACAACATATGACAAATGCTAGCACACAGGCAGGGTTATGCAGCTTACGACAAATCTTTCCTGCAATCATGCGGGAACAAGTACATGTGTCTGAAGCTGTCAATGGCCAGCAGGGGCAAGTCACTGGTGGACTTGCCCAGGTGATGAAGTGGGTGAGCGAACTTCAGACCATCTGCTATCAGGAAGTTCACATTCGCTGTGGACAAGACAAAACACAATAAGTTAACATTCACTGTGGGCAACACAAAACAAAATAAGTTAACATTCACTGTGGGCAAGACAAAATACAATAAGTTAACATTCACTGTGGGCAGGACAAAACACAATAAGTTAACATTCACTGTGGGCAAGACAAAACACAATAAGTTAACATTCACTGTGGGTAGGACAAAACACAATAAGTTAACATTCACTATGGGCAAGACAAAACACAATAAGTTAACATTCACTGTGGGCAGGACAAAACACAATAAGTTAACATTCACTGTGGGCAGGACAAAACACAATAAGTTAACATTCACTGTGGGTAGGACAAAACACAATAAGTTAACATTCACTGTGGGCAAGACAAAACACAAAAACTATACTCACGGAAAAAAGTAAGTGTGCAATGCTTTAAAAAGCACCATGAACGTGCTTAGGTGATGACTGAAATAAAATTTGGCACACAGTATGTTTGATTATCCAATAACAGATAAAATGATAACTTTCAGGCCAGTCACATGTCACAAAAAAGTGAAAAAAAAATCACCTAATGTGGCTCACCACCCCAAGAAAAGAAAATCAGGGTTTCAATATCGTGTGTGTCCTCCTCTGGCAGTTATCATTGCTTGACATCACCTTCACATCGAACCAATGACAAGTTATATCAATTGTTGAGGCATGTTATTCCATTCTTCTTGCAACGCTTGGGCTAATTCTTGGCGGTTTCCAGATTGTGTCGTCTTCTCAACCTGCAGCCCAGTTCATCCCAAATGTGCTCGATAGGTGATAGGTCCGGTGAAACTGCTGGCCATGGCAAGACAGTAATCTGGTACTGCTGAAAGTGGTCCCTGACCACACGTGCGACATGTGGACGAGCGTTAACCTGCTGCAGTATCACGCCTTGTCCATTAGCATCCAGAAAAGGCATTACGTGGCATGTAATGATTTCGTCCCTATATCGTAAACCTGTAAGGTTGCCATTGAGGAAGACTAGATTTGTTCGGCCAGCATAGGAAATTCCTCCCCAAACCATTACACTGCCTCCTCTCCTCCTATCCACCTCTAGCACACAGTTATTCACAAAGCGTTCTCCTCTTCGCCTGTACACTAAAGCACGCCCATCATGGCCTTGCATACAGAATCTGGACTCATCGGTGAATAAGATTCATCTCCATTGATGATAAGGCCATGTCACGTGGTGCCTGGCCCAGGTCAAGTGGGTTTGTCTGTGGTGAACTGTCAGTACTGGTCTAACTGCAGGCCTATGAGGTAAGAGATTTACCTCTCTGAGTCTGTTCCTCACTGTCCTGCCCGACACACATCTTACACCTGGAATGTTGCTGGCAGTCCATGTTGCCTGGAGAAACCTGTTACGAGGGTGCATGAGGTGGATGTAGCAGTCTTGTGCAAGGGTGGTAACTCGTGGTCTGCCGCTTCTGTGGTGGTCAGCAATGGAACCATTTTGGTTAAAATGACTTTGGCGTGATATTGTGCTTCTGTGAACATTAAAATATTGAGATACTGCTGCTACTGTTGATCCAGCAATTAACATCCAAACAGCTATTTCTCGCTGATGTTCATTCAATCTTGGCATGATGAAAAAAGATATTTATGTTGGAATTCCACTACTTCTTTCTTCAACGATTACATGAAGAGATCTCTGAGAACAGAATTACACACTTACCCTCATTTTATCTGTGGTCAGTAACCAATCATGGATCATGTACATGATTTCATTGGAGCTATGGTTATCTCCCCATGAATAGTGCGATCAACTTCGTGCAGCACGGGGAAGTAGACAATACTCAGACAAAACTTCGTGCCAAATTTGATTTCATTTCACTCATGACAACATAATTGGTGCGCTTGACATATCTGCACACTTACTTTTTTCCATGAGTATATATTCCAGACATGGAACAATTTCATCAAATCAAGTCAGACATGAAACAATTTCATCAAACCAAGCCAGACATGGAACAATTTCATCAAATCAAGTCAGACATGGAACAATTTCATCAAATCAAGTCAGACATGGATAAACACACAACACAAGGAAAGTCATAAAATGTGTCAGATGTGAGTAGGTCAAACCAAGAGAATAACAGGAAGATAGAAAAGTGGGAGTATGTGCTCAGTGTGTAATGTGTTTGATGACAACTGACAGACTGATGTGATGACAACAGACATTAAGGTAACAGAAGATGTCACTGACCAACAGAAGTGATATTATTACTTCTAGTATTAAGAGAATTTTCTCCTACTGCTACAGCTAGTACTATCATGATTGCTTCTACAAGACAAGCAGAAGAAGTAGAGTGAGATATTATTGCTACAACTACGTGATCAACTCACGCTTCTCCTGCATAAGCTGTTTGACCACTTCCTGATTGAAGAGTTCCACAGTTGCTGTATCATCAGGGTGGTGGAACAGTATGAGAAATGGCAAACCTTCCTCCGTCAGCTCCTGGGGCAGACACACTGACAGTAATCAACTTACAAATTGGTGGTGAGATAGGGAGACAGACAGACTGACAATAATCAACTTACAAATTGGTGGTGAGAGAGGAAGACAGACTGACTGACAATAATCAACTTACACATTGGTGGTGAGATAGGGAGACAGACAATAATCAACTTACACATTGGTGGTGAGATAGGCAGACGGACAGACTGACAATAATCAACTTACAAATTGGTGGTGAGATAGGGAGACATACAGACTGACAATAATCAACATACAAATTGGTGCTGAGATAGGAAGACATACAGACTGACAATGATCAACTTACAAATTGGTGTTGAGTTAGGGAGACATACAGACTGACAATAATCAATGTACAAATTGGTGTTGAGATAGGGAGACAGACAGACTGACAATAATCAACTTACAAATTGGTGTTGAGATAGGGAGACAGACATACTGACAATAATCAACTAACAAATTGGTGTTGAGATAGGCAGATGGACAGACTGACAATAATCAACTTACAAACTGGGGGTGAGATAGGGAGACAAACAGACTGACAATAATCAACTTACAAAATGGTGTTGAGATAGGGAGACAGACAATAATTAACATACAACTTGTGTGGAGAAACTTGGAGACAAACAATGATTAACATACACCTTGTGCAGAGAAAGCTGAAGTCAGACATGGCTAACACAGAACTTGTAAATAATTTAATCAAACTGATGAAGTTGCCACCTGTACCACTGTCTACAAGTAATATCAGAGATATTGTGTACATATAACACCACTGCATACATGTAATATCAGAGATATTGTGTACATATAATACTATTAACATATAACACCAGAGATATTCTGTACATGTTATACCAGAGATACTGCGTGCATGTAATATCAGATATTTGTAGCTAAATAAAACTTCCTCACTTTAGATTAATACTGACCTCTGCATTCTCAAAGGTAATCTCTCGGACCAGTGGCACACAGTTGTCTACGATCCATTGCTGAAGTGTTTCAAAATTTGCCAGATGTCCTGTGTATGATACATCCTTATTTTTTGTCTGTGATAGATAGAAGAGAGTACAATATATTATAGTGATAGATAAAAGAGAGTACAATATATCCTGGTTTCTGGTCTGTGATAGACAGAAGAGAGTACAATATACCATGGTTTCTGGTCTTTAATAGATAGAAGAGAGTACAATATATCATGGTGATAGATAGAAGAAAGTACACTATATCCTAGTTTCTGGTCTGAGATAGAAGAGAGTACAATATACACTGATATCTGGTCTGTGATATATAAATGAGAGTACAATATATCCTGGTTTCTGGTCTAAGATAGATAAAAGAGAATAAAATATATCCTGGTTTCTGGCCTGTGATAGATAAGTGAGAGTACAATATGTGGGGTGATTGATAAGTTCTCACCATAAGGTACAACGGATTATTTGTAGACAACTTTTTTTGGGTTATTTCTCAACATAGTCCCCTTACAAGTTTATGCACTTAATCCAGCAATCCTGGAGCATACGGATCCCTTCTTTGTAAAGGTCAGCATCTTGTGCCAGTAGAAAGTGGTCTACAGCATGAATGACATTATCATCTAAAACAAATTTGCGACCACTGAGCTCTGTTTTTGAGTTTGGTAAAGAGGTAATAGTCCAAAGGGGTCAAATCTGGGGAATAAGGAGGATTTTCAAGAAGCTGGAAGCCGCATTCATGAATGGCAGCCATTGCCACCGCCAACTTGTGAACTGGAACATTGTCTTGATGAAGGATGACTCTTCTCGTCAATTTCCCTCCATGCTTTTCCGTCAATTTGACCCACAGTTGCCTCACAAGATTAGCGTAATAGGCCTTGGTGACCATTCTGCTTTTTTGAAGATAGTCTACCAATAGCACACCTTGTGAATCCCAAAAGATGGAAGCCATCACTTTGCCTGCAGACAGAACCACCCTTGCTTTCTTTGGAGGTGGGAATCCATGATGTTTCCACTGCTTTGACGGTTCTTTGGTTTCTGGTTGAAAATGACGAACTCAAGTCTCATCCATAGTCACAAACTGCTGAAGAAACTTTTCAGAATCTGTAGAAAAAAGACCAAGATTGTCTCTTACCATGTTGAGACGCTGTCGTTCGTGATCAGCTCCAAGAAGTTTCAGGACCCATCGAGCAGAGACCTTTGTCATTTGAAGATCATTGTGAATAATGGCATGAACACGTTCCTGGGAGATGTACAACTCAGTAGCAATGTACCGCTCAGTTAGTCGTCGATTCTCCATTATCATGTCATGGATTCTGCCGGTGGTTTCATCGGTGGTTACCGTTCTTGGTCTTCCTGGATGGGGATCATCTTCCAGACTCTCTCTTCTACTTTTGAACTGAGCTGCACATTTCTTCACTGTGCTGTAAGAAGGGGCACTCTCCCTTAGTCTCCACCATATCCTCATGGTGGATTTCCTTCGGTAATATGCCTTTGATGCAAATGACTACTCAATGAGAAATTGTATCCATTTTCTCAATTTCTGCCACCCTTTACCACTTCAGTAACCCGTTAAAAAAAATTGGTTGCAGTTAATTTCTGTAAACTTGGTGTTTAATCTTATATTAACCTGATCTACAAATGCATCTAATATCAACTGTGTGTTTCAAGTATTTGTACCTTATGTTAAGAACTTATCAATCACCTCTCGAATATCCTGATTTCTAGTCTCTTCTAGACAGAAGAGAGTACAATATATCATGGTTTCTGATCTGTGATAGATAGGAGGGAGTACAATATATCCTGGTGATAGACAAGAGAGAGCACAATATATCCTGGTGATAGACAGGAGAGAGTACAATATATCCTGGTGAAAGATAAGAGAGTATAACATATCCTGGTTATAGACAGAGAGAGTACAATATATTCTGGTGATAAACAGGAGAGAGTACAATATATCCTGGTGATAGATAGAAGAGAGTACACTATATCCTGGTTTCTGATCTGTGATATACAGAAGAAAGTACAATATATCCTAACATCTTGCCAGTGGTAGAGTATGTGACACTACTCATTTCACAACACTCAAGTACAGTTTTTGGTTACATGGCACTAGTTACTTCATCATTCAAACTTAGTTCATGGTTACATTATACCAGTTATTTCATTACACTCAAGTTCTGTTCCTGGTTACATGCTGCCAGTTACTTCACCACACTCACAATTAGTTTTTGGCTGACACTGCTTTTTAACCATCAGTTCCTGGTTACATGGCATGAGTTTATTCATCACACTTGAATTTAGCTCCTGGTTACATGGCATGAGTTTATTCATCACACTTGAATTTAGCTCCTGGTTACATGCCATGAGTTTATTCATCACACTCAAGTTCAGTTCTTGGTTACATGCCATGAGTTTATTCATCACACTCGAGTTTAGTTCCTGGTTACATAATCAAAACAAAATGCACATAAACAAATGGTTCTTACATTTGGAAGTCTGTAGCTGATATGATCTCCAGACAATCTCTCAGACTGGGATACTGATCTGTGGGGTGTAGACATAGTCAATGTTACATATGTCATATAACCATATACTGACAACATAAACAATATGCTGCTTATGTCATACAACCATATACTGACAACATAAACAATATGCTGCTTATGTCATACAACCATATACTGACAACATAAACAATATGCTGCTTATGTCATACAACCATATACTGACAACATAAACAATATGCTGCTTATGTCATACAACCATATACTGACAACATAAACAATATGCTGCTTATGTCATACAACCATATACTGACAACATAAACAATATGCTGCTTATGTCATACAACCATATACTGACAACATAAACAATATGCTGCTTATGTCATACAACCATATACTGACAACATAAACAATATGCTGCTTATGTCATACAACCATATACTGACAACATAAACAATATGCTGCTTATGCCATACAACCATATACTGACAACATAAACAATATATTACTTATGTCATACAACCATATACTGACAACATAAAGATATGTTATGTATGTCATACAACCATATACTGACAACATAAACAATATGTTACTTATACAACCATAAACTAACAAAATATATAATGTTATATATATTATAAACTTATACAACAATAAACTAACAAAATTAACAATGTTACGAGGGGTGATTGGTAAGTTACCAGCATAAGGTACAAATACTTGAAACACACAGTTGATATTAGGTGCATTTAGATCAGGTTAATATAAGATTAAACACCAAGCTTACAGAAATTAACTGCAACTGATTTTTTTTTACGGGCTACTGAAGTGGTAAGGGGTGGCAGAAATTGAGAAAATGGATACAACTTCTCATCAAGCAGTCATTTGCTACCTCTGCATCAAGGGCTTATCACCGAAGGAGATCCATGAGGATATGGTAGAGACTAGGGGAAAGTGCCCCTTCTTACAGCACAGTGAAGAAATGGGCAGCTCAGTTCAAACATGGAAGGGAGGGTCTGGAAGATGATCTCCATCCAGTAAGACCAACAATGGTAACCCCAATGAACCACCGGCAGAATTCATGACATAATAATGGAGGATCGACGACTAACTGAGCAGTACACTGCAGTACATACAGGTCTCTGCTCAATGGGTCCTGAAACTTCTTGGAGCTGATCACAAATGACAGTGTCTCAACATGTCAAGAGACAATCTTGGCCATTTTTCTGCAGATTCTGAAAAGTTTCTTCAGCAATTTGTGACCATGGATGAGACTTGGGTTCATCATTTTCAACCAGAAACCAAAGAACAGTCAAAGCAGTGGAAACATCATGGATCCCCACCTCCAAAGAAAGCAAGGGTGGTTCTGTCTGCAGGTAAAATGATGGTTTACAAAGAAGGGATCCGTATGCTCCAGGATCGCTGGACTAAGTGCATAAACTTGTAAGGGGACTATGTTGAGAAATAACCCAAAAAAGTTGTCCACAAATAATCCGTTGTACCTTATGCCAAGAATTTATCAATCACCCCTCATATATATGTCATACAACCATATACAGTCGAACCCGCTTAATATCACATCGTCGGAACCATCAAAATATGGTGACATTAAGCGGAGTCTGTTACAAGGTCTTTAACTGCAGCAATATAAAATGTGTCCCACATCTGTTACATTAAACATATAGCAAACAGCTAAAGTTATCGTTATCATAAATAAAACATACTAATCACAAAACACAGTAAATCTTAGTCATTAAATTACAGTATAGGTAACACTAAACTCAAGCAGCATCTGACTTTTCAGCAGAAGCAGTAAAAAAGAAAGGAAAATGCATGATTTTGTGTTGTGTAATGATAACTGGTCTACTGACAGTCACTAATGTACACTACAGCATTAAAAATGTCCTGTGTCAAGTCAGGCATACTGTAAATGAGCGTGTGCACAGATTGAGCAATAATAAGATATGGTGGGCATCTAGTTTGTGATGGACCCGCTGACATCATCAGTACTATTCTCAGTAGCACTGTCTGCGACGAGTGAAAGTCTTTTTTTATTTGTGTCTCTGTTTTTAACAAGCTTCAATATAGCTGAAACAACAATTTCAAATTTATCCGCAATATCCTTTCTCGTAACTTTCATCAGCTTGCTTCAGAATGTCCACTTTAATGATTTAATCTAGAACGACACGTTTGTGTTTTAATAGTCATTATCTATCACAACAAGAACCAGAGAGAAGTTCCTGGCTATACGATTTACAGTACACTATTTGAGAATGACCGACCATCAACTTGTGTTGCCAACTTAACACCGGCCACGTCATGATAAAGAAGACAAACAATGACTGAAAGAAGCCAGTTTTTAATCATGTTATTTTGAAAAGGTGGCCATGGTAAGCCTTTCATTCACACCACTTGAGTGTTAATGCACACATGTTCAAAAGGTTGATGTGCCACGTACTCAGCGATCAAATGGCCGGCCCCTTCTTTGATAAGTCGCAAAGCTGATAACACTTTGTGAGATGTTTATAGCTTGTACCTGCCCGGTCTGTGATACAAAGTGGAGTCTTTAGCTCCTCCGGGTGCAAAACTACTGTGACATTAACCAATTTGTGGCAATAAGTGGGGTGATATTGACCAGAGTAAAGTCCATTAATTACTTATGGGAGTTGGAAGGGGATACAATTTTCTGTGACAATATCCAGATTGTGACATAAAGCGATGTGATATTAAGTGGGTTCGCCTGTACTGGCAGCATAAACAATATGTTACATATGCCATACAACCATAAACTAACAACATAAATAATGTTACATTTCATACAACTTTATACTGACAACATAAACAATGTTACAAATGTCATTCATCCATATACTGATAACATAAAGAATATGTTGTACTTTTCATAGTACCATACACTGAAAACATAAAAAGTTCATATACATATAATAAAACCATATACTGACAACATAAATATGTAACATATATTACAAAGTCATACACTGACAACATGAACAATTTTACATATGCAATAAAAAGACAGAATGACAATGCACAAAATTATTTGTCTTATAGGACCATCTATCTGCCGCCCCACCGACTGGCGATGGCTACCATGCTTTCCCACAATTCCCTGCTCCAAGTGCTGATTATAAGCTGTGCTTTGTCCGCGCCATTTAGTTAATCTGTCCAGCATTTCCTCTGTCTACCCCAGTCTCTTTTGGCTTTTATCTTTCCTGCTGTCACAATATATTCTAGCTTGCCTCGCTGTAGAACGTGTCCTAAGAATGTGATTGTCTTTTTCTGACATTTGTTATTTGTTTGTCTAATCTCTTCAGCCTCTCTCAGAACCTATTCGTTTGATTTCTTTGCTGTTATAGGACCATACAATGGTCACAAACTCAGTCAAACCAACAAGTACTACAGACAGTCAAGAACGTAAGATGTGCACCAGAAAGCGAAGAAAAAAAAGAAAAGAAAAAAAAAAAAAACTGGACCTGATCTCAAAGATGACTTACCATCACAAAAAAACTACTGAACAAATCGCAGTCACGCACACAGAACTAGTGAAACTGATCATACAGTCATAAACACAGAAACTAGTGAAACTGATCATGCAGTCATACACATAGAACTAGTGAAACTCATCATACAGTCATACACACAGAACTAGTGAAACTGAGCATACAGTCATACACACAGAACTAGTGAAACTGATCACACAGTCATATACACAGAACTAGTGAAACTCATCATACAGTCATATACACAGAACTAGTGAAACTGATCACACAGTCATATACACAGAACTAGTGAAACTGATCATACAGTCATACACACAGAACTAGTGAAACTCATCATACAGTCATACACACAGAACTAGTGAAACTGATCACACAGTCATATACACAGAACTAGTGAAACTGATCATACAGTCATACACACAGAACTAGTGAAACTCATCATACAGTCATACACACAGAACTAGTTTAACTGATCACACAGTCATACAGAAAACTAGTGAAAATGATCATACAGTCTATACACACAGAACAAATGAAACTGATAACATAGTCACACACAGAGAACTAGTTAAACTGATCATATAGCCATACACAGAACTAGTTAAAATGATCATATAGCCACACACAGAACTAGTTAAACTGATCACATAGTCATACACAGAACTAGTGAAACTGATCACATAGTCATACACAGAACTAGTGAAACTGATCACATAGTCATATACAGAACTAGTGAAACTGATCACATAGTCATATACAGAACTAGTGAAACTGATCACATAGCCATAGACAGAACTAGTGAAACTGATTACATAGTCATATACAGAACTAGTGAATCTGATCACATAGTCATATACAGAACTAGTGAAACTGATCACATAGCCATAGACAGAACTAGTGAAACTGATCACATAGCCATAGACAGAACTACTGAAACTGACCAAATAGCCATACACAGAACTAGTGAAACTAATCTCACAGTCATACACATAACTAGTGAAACTGATCACACAGTCATACACACAACTAGTAAAACTCATCATATAGTCATACAAACACAAAACTAGTGAAACACATCATACAGTCACACGCATACAGAACTAATGAAACTAATCACACAGACACACAGAACTAGTGAAAAAGATCACACGGTCATACAGTCACATGCACAGAACTAGTGAAACTAATCACATGCATGCAAGCACACACAAAGAACTAGTGAAACTGATCATATAGTCACACAAACAAAACTAGTGAAACTAATCATACTGTCACATGCACACAGAACTAGTGAAACTAATCATACAATCACACACACACACAAACAACTAGAGAAACTGATCATACAGTCACACACACACAGAACTAGTGAAACTGATCACACAGTCATTCATTCATTCATTTATTTGCTTGTCCCTTGTGGAAATCTGCCTCCCAAACAGAACTTCTGTAGGTCTCTCGGTTGTGAGCAAGATGGCCTGCTGCTGATGCCTCCATTTGCAGATCATCAACAATGTCTTGCAGCCATCTTCGCCTTGTTCTTCCTCTCTTTTTTTTTCCCATTATGTACCCTTCCAAGACAGTCTTCTCTAGATTATCATGACGTTTAATGTGTCCAAAATATTTAAGTTTTCTCTATTTAATCCTCTTTACTAGTCAGCCTTTATCAATATTAAGTTCTTGTAGTATGGATATATTTGTTCTTTTTTGTGTCCATGACAAGAACTCTTCTGTAGCATTTACATTCAAAGGCATTTATGTGTTTCTCAGCTGTTTTGTTAAGTGTCCAGGTCTCACAGGCATATGTTGCGATGGGAAAGATGCATGTCCTTAAAAATCTTATTTTTGTGGTTCTGTCTGCTCCCTTCCACAGATTCTTTAGTTGTTTTACTTTCTGAAGAGCGATACATGTCCTCCTTTTAATTTCCCTCATTGTATCTCCATTATTAGTTAGTTATGATCCAAGGTATTCAAAACTCTCCACTTCTTCCAGTTTTTCTTTATTGATACATATTTCAGCTCCTTGTTTGTTTTGTCAGTTGTCATCAATTTAGTTTTCCTCGCATTAAGATAGAGGTTTTGTTCTTCACTATTCTTACACACTGACATATTTAGTTTTTCCATTTCTTTTTGTGTTGTGGACAGTAATACTGTGTCATCAGCATATCTAATGTCTGGTATTTCATAACCTCCAATTGATCATACAGTCACACATAATAAATGATGTTTAACAAATGACACTGTGTGACAGTGGACTACTCAATTAGAAACAACAGAATCAGACACTGACTCTATGATTACACATCACACAATCAGAAACATACAATATGATTACAAATCACACAGGGAGGCACAGAATATATGATTACAAATCATACAGTGAGAAGCAGAATATATGATTACAACTAATACAGTGAGAAAGAGATGACATGATTACAAATAATACAGTGAGAAAGAGAATGTAAGATAACACATGACAGTCAGACACAGATGACACATGATGATATAAAGCTTGTGAATAAAGAAGTAAAATATGAGAAGAGTGGCCGAGTTTGGTGCGCCTTGCTTCTCCAGACAGGACATTACCCTACAGCAGCATGGAATTCACAGTCATCTCGGAGTATGTTGGCAGCTCGTGCATATGCTCGATAGCTGTCTGAGGTCTTGCTCTCAAAGTAACCAATAACATGGCGTTTCTTGCTCTGCCCGAATATTATTGAGAAAAAACAAAGTCAGGCAAATGTTGGATACAATGTTCATACAAATATCCATAAAGAAACTACACAAAACTAAACCACCAACATACAAGAATACAGAATATCTCTAGCCACATATAACTGTTGAGTTTCTGTGCCACTGGTTATGTTTTTCTCTGAGTCTTTTACCTTCTTTCGCTGAGTTTTTCAGTGACTGTCATCTCCTAACTTCTGTTTTTTTCTAATGACACAGATTACTGACTCTCGGTTTTAACCAGTTTCTGTTCAACCATTTCTTCTGAGCATCCAACATTCCTGTTCCATCTTTCTTCAGAACCAATCTCTTTTGTTTACAATTTTTGTTCCATCTGTCTGTTCCTTGTCCAGCCAACCATCTGCTATTACAGATTATAAAAAAACACGCAGCAATACTGACTACAAAAAATGTACCAACACTGATTATTTTTTTTTTAAATGTAGCAATACTGATTATTTTTTTTTAAATGTAGCAATGCTGATTTTTTTAAAATTGTATCTATGCTGAATATTACACCAAGGCATTTGACAAGGTGAAACATAATGAAATTATTAAAATGCTTGGAGACATCAATATAGATGGCAAAGACCTGAGGATTGTAAAACATTTATACTGGCAGCAAGAAGCACCAGTTCGAGTTGAAAATAGAATTGGAAAATATCAACCTATAAAACAAGGGGTGCGACAAGGATGTGTACTATCTCCAGACCTTTTTTCTCTGTATAGCGAGAATATTCTAAGAACAATCATCACAGAACCAGGTATAAAAATTGGAGGATACAATATTAACAACCTTCGGTATGCTGACGACACAGTACTGATAGCTGAGAACCAACAAGACCTGCAAAATCTCTTGGATAAAGTTGCCAAAGAAAATGAACAGAAAGGCCTTACTTTGAACATCAAAAAGACAGAGATTATGGTTATATCTAAGAAACAGAATCCACCAGCATGCAGTATTAAATTAACTGGAACTATTCTAAAGCAGGTGCAGAAATTCAAATACTTTGGAGCAGTAATAACTTCAGATGGGCCAAGCAAAGACTGCATTTCAGAGAATGAGAACCATATTAGCTAACACATCTTTATCAATGAATGTTAGAAAACGATCCTAAAATGCTATGCTGAACCTATCTTGTTATACGGAAGTGAATCATGGACAACAGGCAAGTCTGCACAAAAATCAATGGAAGCAGCAGAAATGTGGTTTATTAGAAGAATGTTGCGAATCCCCTGGACAGCAAAAATAACTAATGAAGAATGTATGAGAAGAGCTGGAGAGACAAAAAACCTTGTCAAAAAGATAAGAGAGAGACAATGTACTTCCATAGGACATGCAATGAGAAGAGGGGCATTGAAAATATTATAACAACAGGAAAAATAGAAGGAAGAAGATCAAGAGGAAGACCAAGAGAAATGATACTGGACAGTCTGACGGGATGGTGTGAGAGGAGATCACCAACTGAACTGATGGCCTGCATGAAGGAACGGGTAATCTGGAGAAGCATAATAGCCAATGCCAGTCAGCACGGCACCTGATGATGATAATGATGATGATTACTCACATGACACCATACAACTTTCATGGATAACTATCATGGATATCAGAAGCCTACTACTCACAGGACACCACAGAACTACCATGGATATCAGAAGCCTACTACTCACAGGACACCACAGAACCACCATGGATATCAGAAGCCTACTACTCACAGGACACCACATAACCACCATGATATCAGAAGCCTACTACTCACAGGACACCATAGAACCACCATGGATATCAGAAGCCTACTACTCACAGGACACCATAGAACTACCATGGATATCAGAAGCCTACTACTCACAGGACACCACATAACCACCATGGATATCAGAAGCCTACTACTCACAGGACACCATAGAACCACCATGGATATCAGAAGCCTACTACTCACAGGACACCACAGAACTACCATGGATATCAGAAGCCTACTACTCCAGGACACCACAGAACTACCATGGATATCAGAAGCCTACTACTCACAGGACACCATAGAACTACCATGGATATCAGAAGCCTACTACTCACAGGACACCATAGAACCATCATGGATATCAGAAGCCTACTACTCAGGACACCACAGAACCACCATGGATATCAGAAGCCTACTACTCACAGGACACCACAGAACCATCATGGATATCAGAAACCTACTACTCACAGGACACCACAGAACTACCATGGATATAAGATGCCCATACTCACATGACAACACAAAACTATCATGGATATAAGAAGCCTATTCCTCACATGACAACATAAAACTATCATGGATATCAGTATGACAACACCAAACCACCATGGATATCAGAAGCCTATTACTCACATGATAACACAAAACTATCATGGATATCAGAAGCCTACTACTCACATCTAACTGGTCGAGGCTGTCTAAGCTTTCTACTTCATGGACAGGATCTTTGGCCTGTTCCTGGACAAACTGGGCCAAAGCCTCCACTGACCTCTGACCCCTATATTCTCGTTTGACCATAGTTCCTCCGCGGAAAAGTTTGAGAGTCGGGTATTTGTTGATACGGAACCGACTGCCAACACTTGCTGTAGGTGGAAACAATTCATGTCACTTGTACATTTCTCTGCATTCTGTCGAGTTCATTCATTTATCTACACACTACAACTACTACATTCAGTCAAGTTCATTGATTTATCTACACACTACAACTACTACATTCAGTCAAGTTCATTCATTTATCTACACACTACAACTACTGTCTTCAGTCAAGTTCATTCATTTATCTACACACTACAACTACTACATTCAGTCAAGTTCATTCATTTATCTACACACTACAACTACTACATTCAGTCAAGTTCATTCATTTATCTACACACTACAACTACTACATTCAGTCAAGTTCATTCATTTATCTTCAATATGCTAAATGCAGTAAAGTTCATTAACCTATCAACATGCTACACCTACTACATTCAGCAAAGTCCATTAATTTATCTACAATCTACAACATTCAGCAAAATTTCTGTATCTGAAACTCCAAAACTTATCTACAATTAACCATATTCAGCAAACTTCTCTACCTAAATTTCAAATTTCTATATACAAGTTACCATATTCAGTCAAGTTCATAAATTTATCTACAGTCTACCACATTCAGTCACGTTCTGTATCCAAAATTCTCAAACTTATATACAACCAACCACATGCAGTCACATTTTGTAACCAAAATTCTCAAACTTATATACAACTTATCACATTCAGTCACGTTCATTATCCAAAAATTCCCAAACTTATACACAACCTATCACATTCGGCCACGTTCAAATAACCGAGTGCCACTTCTATAAGTACTGTAGAGTTTGGTCTCAAGATCATAGTAGTGTAACCATATTTCATCAAACAGAGCCCATAACTCGTGGAGAACCTGAAAGCCACCTCTACAAGTAATAAAGGTAGATAGAGGTGTATAGTGTAGTTTTACAAAGTGGCAGAGGGAGTGAGTAAAGTGAGAAAAAAACGAATAGAAAGTATGAGAATGTATAAATGAAAAAATACAACATCTGATATTTCAGCATGGGCCTTTTTTGAGGATTACATGCACAATGAGACAAAAACAAATAACTAAACGAAAAACTTGTGTGGCCATGGATATCAAAATGGGCCCCAGTTACGCATATCTGTTCATGGGCCACTTTGAACACAAGGTTCTGAGAGCCTTTAGAGGCCCATTTACTGCCTTCTATAGAAGCTACATAGATGACGGCACTGGGGTCACATCAATGCCAAAGGAAGATCTTGACAACTTTATCAGTTTTGTTAAGGAGTACAATCCTGCCATTTTTTTCACCTCACATGTCTCTGCTACTTCCGCTAACTTTCTCGACATTGCCGTTACTATCAGCTTTTCCGGGCTTACTACTTCTATCCACTATAAACCTACAGACTCTCACAGCTATCTCTTGTACTCTTCCTCCCATCCCAGATCATGTAAGGACTCTATTCCTTTTTCCCAGCTTCTTAGGTTGCAACGTTTGTGTATTGAGAATTTGGATTTCCAGGAGCAAGGTCATAAAATGCTAGATTTCTTCCGTCAATGCGGCTATCCAGAACATGTTCTCCGTCATCTTGGAACCACATCAGCCATATATCGCGGCAACAAGCCCTCACTTCTAAACTGCACTGTAGCTAGGACAGAGTTAAACTGGTACTCACGCACCACCCTCTTAGCTTGGCAGTTAAGAACATACTGTTTCGCCATCTCCATCTCCTCCAGACCGAGCCTGATACACGTGAACTTTTTGGGGAACCCCCACTGGTGGCGTACAGACAGGACAAGAACCTCAGGGACCTTTTAATTTGTAGTCACCTGACACTTTTTATGGTACCAGACATTGCGAATGCCATAGATGCAACACTTGTCTGTTTGTTGTCGAGGCTAGCCAGATCTCCTTCCCTAAGTCCACGTTATTAGTTCAGGAGGGTTTCACCTGCACTTTATGCAATGTTATTTATGCTATTATACGCAAATGTTGTGGTATGAAGTAGATAGGGGAGACTGGTTTACGCTTAGGAGATCAATTTCGGCAGCTTCTTAATGATATTTCTAAGAGGGCCTGGACACCTGTGGCTAACATTTTTGCCTTAACAACCACAGGGGAAAACAGGACATTTCTGTTAGTGCGATCCGCTCTTGTTCTGCTGATGTATGATCTCAGAGGGTCCTAAAACAACGCCTTATTTTCCAGGCTGGCTGTCTCCACCCAGCTGGAATTAACAATGTCTTCAGCTTTCTGTAACTTCTTTAGTTTTCCACTCAACTTTTTTTACTCTACTTTCTTTCTCCTAGCTACCCCTCCCTACCGCCACCATCTCTTCTTCTCTGGTAAATATTGGTGTTTATAGGGTCTTGTCCTATTCATCAGTTTCACATTTTCTCCCTGCAAGTGTTTATGTTCTTCATTCATTATCTCTCCGCTTCCCCTTCCTCCTCCCCCCCGACACCTTCTCCTCTAGCGGCTATCATGTTTCTATAGGCTTTCCCCCTCACCCCTTTCTACTTCTTTTCCTCCTCTCTCTCCATCTCTTCTTTACAACTGGCTCTATTGGCGTATCCTTTGTGTGGCCCACGTGGTCCCTATGCATCTTCTAATCGACACACATTCCTCTGTTTCCTACTTCTGGAGGAGGCCATATTAAGACAAGATCTTCATTTAGTTGTTTGTTTTTGTCTCGCTGTGCATGTAATCCTCGAAAAAAGCTCACGCCGAAATACTGAATGTTGTATGTTTTTCATTTATTCATTCTCATACTTTCTATTTGTTTTTTTCTGACTTTACTCACTCCCTCTGCCACTCTGTAAAACTGCACCATACACCTCTATCTACCTTTATTATTTAAACTAGTTTTACTGCAGTCGCCATCCCTTTTATCTGTCACCTCTATAAGTACTGTAGTTTGGTCTCAAGATTACAGTGGTGTAACCATATTTCATCAAACAGAGGTCATGACCTGTGGAGAAACTGAGTGCAACCTCTATAAGTACTGTAGAGTTTGGTCTCAAGATTACAGTGGTGTAACCATATTTCATCAGAGGTCATGACCTATGGAGAAACTGAGTGTAACCTCTATAAGGACTGTATAGTTTGGTCTCAAGATTACAGTGGTGTAACCATATTTCATCAAACAGAGGTCATGACCTGTGGAGAAACTGAGTGCAACCTCTATAAGTACTGTAGAGTTTGGTCTCAAGATTACAGTGGTGTAACCATATTTCATCAGAGGTCATGACCTATGGAGAAACTGAGTGCAACCTCTATAAGTACTGTAGAGCTTGGTCTCAAGATTACAGTGGTGTAACCATATTTCATCAAACAGAGGTCATGACCTGTGAAGAAACTGAGTGCAACCTCTATAAGGACTGTATAGTTTGGTCTCAAGATTACAGTGGTGTAACCATATTTCATCAGAGGTCATGACCTATGGAGAAACTGAGTGTAACCTCTATAAGGACTGTAGAGTACTAGAGTTTTTCTAGATATGATTGTTAAGCAGATAATGTAGTGTCATAGTTGCTTGTAGGAGAATAACGACTGCTCCAGTCATGTAAGGTACTGTTGTTTGTCCCATTGGACATTTGTGTAGGAGGGTTGGATCATGTTACTTACCAGCTTTTTTGTTTTGTGGTATCAGGAGAGCTTCTCCTACTGTTTAGTGTAGGACTTAGGATGGAAGTGTTTATAACATTTTTGAGATATTGATCCAAGTGTTGGAACAGCGTGGTAATTCGAACTGAATTCTGTAAGTATGTCTCGAGTCATATTTTGTTCCTACGGTGGGATAACTCCCTTGCCGGGACACTGGCACTATTTTTTGGTATTGTTTGATCCATCCCTCGTCTCATCATCCAAATTTATTCTCATATTAAAGCTTTCTTGCTTCTAGGAAACTATAAACTGGAGACTGTCGTGATGACATGCTCAAGTGTCTGAGTCACATCACAAACATCAGGTGAAAACTATAAAGCACTCACACTCAATCACAAACATCAGGTGATCACAAACTATAAAGCACTCATACTCGATCACAAACATCAGGTGATCACAAACTATAAAGTACTCACACTCAATCACAAGCATCAGGTGATCACAAACTATAAAGTACTCACACTCAATCACAAACATCAGGTGATCAAACTATAAAGTACTCACACTCAATCACAAACATCAGGTGATCACAAACTATAAAGTACTCACACTTAATCAATCTTCTGGATAAGCTTTCATATATAAATTATTAAATAACTATCCACATCCAAACTTAATCATCGTTCTCACTAAAATGTCTACATCATCATTCACATCTAAACTTAATCATCATTGTCACTAAAATTTCTACATTAGCATTCACATCTAAACTTAATGATCATCATTTTAAGTCAAACTCTTAGAACAATGTTAACATCCAAACTCAAAGTCTGTTAATCTTGCTAAGAAAACAAGGAAACAATCTCTCTATCACAGTCAACTTTAGCAAACAGAGAAATGACTTACCCTCTCTATCACAGTCAACTTTAGCAACATAGAAATGACTTACCCTCTCTATCACAGTCAACTTTAGCAAACAGAGAAATGACTTACCCTCTCTATCACAGTCAACTTTAGCAAACATAGAAATGACTTACCCTCTCTATCACAGTCAACTTTAGCAAACAGAATCTTTCCTGGCACCTTGGAAAAGAGAAAAACAAGGGAAAAGTCATAGTAAAAAAACACATAACTAGTGACTTACAAAAACACACAAAAAAGAAACACATAACTAGTGACTTACAACAACTCACACAAAAAAGAAACACATAACTAGTGACTTACAACAACTCACACAAAAAAGAAACACATAACTAGTGACTTACAAAAACTCACACAAAAAAGAAACACATCACTAGTGACTTACAGAAAGTCACACAAAAAAGAAGCACATCAGTAGTGAGCTACAAGAAATGAGTCATCACATAAAGAACATATCAGTACCACAAGTATGCTCTATGTAAGCTGTGATGGTAATTTGAAAATGGACATGACAACACTGTACAGTATATATAAGTAGCTACATGTAAGTATAAGTAGCTATATATTATACAGTAATATAAGTAGCTACAAAGAGAGAGAAGCAATACAAGTAGCTACAGAGAGAGAGAGAGAGAGAGAGAAGTTTACAAGTAGCTAGAGAGAGAGAGAGAGAGAAGTAATACAAGTAGCTACACAGAGAGAGAGAGAAGAAATACAAGTAAATACAGAAAGAGAGAGAAGCAATACAAGCAGCTACAGAGAGAGAGAGAGAAAGAAGAGAAAGAGAAGTAATACAAGTAGCTACAGAGAGAGAGAGAGAGATACAGAAGCAATCCTACACTTACCACAGCCTCATCATGTACTTTCTTGGCAGCTTCTTCAAAGACAGGAGCCAGTATCTGGCTAAATCTGCACCTGAAAACACAAACAAGAGAGTCCGATGACCTAATCAGAACAAGTCAGAAATAAGAAGAGAGTCCAGTGACCTAGTCAGAACAAATCAGAAATAAGAAGAGAGTCCAGTGACCTAATCAGAACAAGTCAGAAATAAGAAGAGAGTCCAGTGACCTAGTCAGAACAAGTCTGAAATAAGAGAGTCCAGTGACCTCATCAGAACAAGTCAGAAATAAGAAGAGGGTCCAGTGACTTATTCAGAACAAATCAGAAATAAGAAGAGAGTCCAGTGACCTAGTCAGAACAAATCAGAAACAAGAAGAGAGTCCAGTGACCTAGTCAGAACAAGTCAGAAATAAGAAGAGAGTCCAGTGACTTAGTCAGAACAAGTCAGAAATAAGAAGAGAGTCCAGTGACCTAGTCAGAACAAGTCTGAAATAAGAGAGTCCAGTGACCTCATCAGAACAAGTCAGAAATAAGAAGAGGGTCCAGTGACTTAGTCAGAACAAACCAGAAATAAGAAGAAAGTAGAGTGACCTGATCAGAACACACCTGAAATAAGAAGAGAGTAGAGTGACCTGATCAGAACAAACCAGAAATAAGAAGAGAGTAGAGTGACCTGATCAGAACACACCTGAAATGACATATATGTAGCAGACTCTTGCCAGCATCAGCACATGTTTTACTTTGTAAGCTGCTGATCATGGAACTACAAGAAAGTGTTACAGTATTGACAATTCAAGAACAGAAAAAAAAACACACGAAATCTACATGGTAAGTGAGAAATATGTGGAAGGCAGCTTACATTGTCCCATCTGGTATACTAACCAAACTGGTTATCATGGCTGTGTTACATGTGTGACTACTGTGTGGAAAAGATTAATTAAGAAAGTAATACAAGTAACACAGTGTTAGGAGCTGGGGTGACAGATTAAGACATGGTGTTAGGAGCTGGGGTGACAGATTAAGACATGGTTTTTAGGAGCTGGAAGGACAGATTAAGACATGGTGTTTAGGAGCTGGGGTGACAGATTAAGACATGGTGTTAGGAGCTGCGGTGACAGATTAAGACATGGTGTTAGGAGCTGGGGTGACAGATTAAGACATGGTGTTAGGAGCTGGGGTGACAGATTAAGACATGGTGTTAGGAGCTGGGGTGACAGACCAGGACACGGTGTTAGCAGCTGGGGTGACAGATTAAGACATGGTGTTAGCAGCTGGAGTGACAAATCAGGTCACGGTATTAGAAGCTGGGATGACAGACCAGGACACGGTGTTAGGAGCTGGGGTGACAGATTAAGACATGATTTTAGCAGCTGGGGTGATAGATTAAGACATGATGTTAGGAGCTGGGGTGATAGATTAAGACATGATGTTAGGAGCTGGGGTGATAGATTAAGACATGATGTTAGGAGCTGGGGTGATAGATTAAGACATGATGTTAGGAGCTGGGGTGATAGATTAAGACATGATGTTAGGAGCTGGGGTGATAGATTAAGACATGATTTTAGCAGCTGGGTGGATAGATTAAGACATGATGTTAGCAGCTGGGGTGATAGATTAAGACATGATGTTAGCAGCTGGGGTGACAGATTAAGACATGGTGTTAGCAGCTGGGGTGACAGATTAAGACATGGTGTTAGGAGCTGGGGTGACAGACCAGGACACGGTGTTAGGAGCTGGGGTGACAGATTAAGACACGGTGTTAGGAGCTGGGGTGACAGATTAAGACATGGTGTTAGCAGCTGGGGTGACAGACCAGGACACGGTGTTAGGAGCTGGGGTGACAGATTAAGACATGGTGTTAGCAGCTGGGGTGACAGATTAAGACATGGTGTTAGCAGCTGGGGTGACAGATTAAGACATGATGTTAGCAGCTGGGGTGACAGATTAAGACATGATGTTAGCAGCTGGGGTGACAGATTAAGACATGGTGTTAGGAGCTGGGGTGATAGACCAGGACACGGTGTTAGGAGCTGGGGTGACAGACCAGGACACGGTGTTAGGAGCTGGGGTGACAGACCAGGACACGATGTTAGGAGCTGGGGTGACAGACCAGGACACGGTGTTATGAGCTGGGGTGACAGACCAGGACACGGTGTAAGGAGCTGGGGTGACAGATTAAGACGTGGTATTAGGAGCTAGAGTGAAAGATTAAGACGTGGTATTAGGAGCTAGAGTGAAAGATTAAGACATGGTTTTAGGAGCTGGGGTGACAGATTAAGACATGGTGATAGAAACTGGGGTGACAGATTAAGACACAGTGTCAGGAGCTAGGATGACAGAGTAAGACAGTATGTAGCTGGGGTGACAGATTAAGACATGGTATTAGGAGCTGAGGTGACAGATTAAGACATGGTGTTAGGAGCTGGGGTGACAGATTAAGACATGGTATTAGGAGCTGGGGTGACAGATTAAGACATGGTGTTAGGAGCTGGGGTGACAGATTAAGACATGGTGTTAGGAGCTGGGGTGACAGATTAAGACATGGTGTTAGGAGCTGAGATGACAGATTAAGACATGGTGTTAGGAGCTGGGGTGACAGATTAAGACATGGTGTTAGGAGCTGAGGTGACAGATTAAGACATGGTGATAGAAACTGGGATGACAGATTAAGACATGGTGTTAGGAGCTGGGGTGACAGATTAAGACATTGTGATAGAAACTGGGGTGACAGATTAAGACACAGTGTCAGGAGCTAGGATGACAGAGTAAGACAGTATGTAGCTGGGGTGACAGATTAAGACATGGTATTAGGAGCTGAGGTGACAGATTAAGACATGGTGTTAGGAGCTGGGGTGACAGATTAAGACATGGTATTAGGAGCTGGGGTGACAGATTAAGACATGGTGTTAGGAGCTGGGGTGACAGATTAAGACATGGTGTTAGGAGCTGGGGTGACAGATTAAGACATGGTGTTAGGAGCTGAGATGACAGATTAAGACATGGTGTTAGGAGCTGGGGTGACAGATTAAGACATGGTGTTAGGAGCTGAGGTGACAGATTAAGACATGGTGATAGAAACTGGGATGACAGATTAAGACATGGTGTTAGGAGCTGGGGTGACAGATTAAGACATTGTGATAGAAACTGGGGTGACAGATTAAGACACAGTGTCAGGAGCTAGGATGACAGATTAAGACATGGTGTTAGGAGCTGGGGTGACAGATTAAGACATGGTGTTAGGAGCTAGGACGACAGATTAAGACATGGTGTTAGGAGCTGGGGTGACAGATTAAGACATGGTGTTAGGAGCTAGGACGACAGATTAAGACATGGTGTTAGGAGCTGGGGTGACAGATTAAGACATGGTGTTAGGAGCTGATGTGACAGACTTGGACACGGTTTTAAGATCTGAGAGACAGACCAGGATATGTTGTTATGATCTGAGAGACAGACCGGGATATGTTGTTAAGATCTGAGAGACATACCAGGATATGTTGTTAAGATCTGAGAGACAGACCAGGACATGACATTATGATCTGAGAGACAGACCAGGATATGTTGTTATGATCTGAGAGACAGACCAGGACATGGCGTTATGATCTGAGAGACAGACCAGGATATGTTGTTATGATCTGAGAGACAGACCAGGATATGTTGTTATGATCCGAGAAACAGACCAGGACATGGCGTTATGATCTGAGAGACAGACCAGGATATGTTGTTATGATCTGAGAGACAGACCAGGATATGTTGTTATGATCCGGGAAACAGACCAGGATATATTGTTATGATCCGAGAAACAGACCAGGACATGGCGTTATGATCTGAGAGACA
Source organism: Achatina immaculata (assembly GCA_009760885.1). NCBI lineage: Eukaryota > Metazoa > Mollusca > Gastropoda > Stylommatophora > Achatinidae > Lissachatina > Lissachatina immaculata. Next base: position 3,842,568 of record CM019714.1, read on the forward strand.
GACCAGGATATGTTGTTATGATCCGAGAAACAGACCAGGACATGGCGTTATGATCTGAGAGACAGACCAGGATATGTTGTTATGATCTGAGAGACAGACCAGGATATGTTGTTATGATCTGAGAGACAGACCAGGACATGGCGTTATGATCTGAGAGACAGACCAGGATATGTTGTTATGATCTGAGAGACAGACCAGGATATGTTGTTATGATCTGAGAGACAGACCAGGACATGGCGTTATGATCTGAGAGACAGACCAGGATATGTTGTTATGATCTGAGAGACAGACCAGGATATGTTGTTATGATCTGAGAGACAGACCAGGATATGTTGTTATGATCTGAGAGACAGACCAGGATATGTTGTTATGATCTGAGAGACAGACCGGGATATGTTGTTATGATCTGAGAGACAGACCAGGACAAATAAAGAAAGAAAACACAATGTGCTGTTAAAGACAACCCCACTTCTCTGTTGTAATGATAAGCTTGCTAACCTGCCTTATATACCACAACCTTGGTATAATAGTAAGCCTGTTCCTGTCAGTTATCTCACTGTCACAATATAATGATGGTAAGCTTGTTCCTGTCACATTTAACTCACTGTCACATTATAATGATGGTAAGCCTGTTCCTGTCACAGTTATCTCACTGTCACATTATAATGATGATAAGCTTGTTCCTGTCATATTTATCTCACTGTCACATTATAATGATGGTAAGCCTGTTCCTGTCAGTTATCTCACTGTCACATTATAATGATGGTAAGCTTGTTACTGTCACATTTATCTCACTGTCACATTATAATGATGATAAGCTTGTTCCTGTCATATTTATCTCACTGTCACATTATAATGATGGTAAGCCTGTTCCTGTCAGTTATCTCACTGTCACATTATAATGATGGTAAGCTTGTTACTGTCACATTTATCTCACTGTCACATTATAATGATGGTAAGCCCGTTCCTGTCACAGTTATCTCACTGTCACATTATAATGATGGTAAGCCTATTCATGTCACAGATATTTCACTGTCACATTATAATGATGGTAACCCTGCTCATGTCAGTTATCTAACTATCACACTATAATGATGGTAAGTATGTTCATGTCTCAGTTATCTCACTATCACATTATAATGATGGTAAGCTTGTTCCTGTCACAGTCACCTCACTGTCACATTATACTGATGGTAAGCCTGTTCCTGTCACAGTTACCTCACTGTAATGTTATAATGGTGCTAAGCCTGTTCATGTCACAGTTATCTCACTGTAATGTTATAATGGTGGAAAGCTTGTTCCTGTCACACTTATCTCACTGTCACATTATAATGATGGTAAGCCTGTTCCTGTCCCAGTTATCTCACTGTCACATTATAATGATGGTAAGCCTGTTCCTGTCAGTTATCTAACTGTCACATTATAATGATGGTAAGCTTGTTCCTATCACACTTATCTCACTGTCACATTATAATGATGGTAAGCCTATTCCTGTTACAGATATCTCACTGTCACATTATAATGATGGTAAGCCTGTTCCTGTCACACTTATCTCACTGTCACGTTATAATGATGGTAAGCCTGTTCCTGTCACACTTATCTCACTGTCACATTATAATGATGGTAAGCCTGTTCCTGTCACACTTATCTCACTGTCACGTTATAATGATTGTAAGCCTGTTCCTGTCACACTTATCTCACTGTCACATTATAATGATGGTGAGCCTGTTCCTGTCACAGTTATCTCACTGTCACATTATAATGATGGTAAGCCCGTTCCTGTCACAGTTATCTCACTGTCACATTATAATGATGGTAAGCCTATTCATGTCACAGATATTTCACTGTCACATTATAATGATGGTAACCCTGCTCATGTCAGTTATCTAACTATCACACTATAATGATGGTAAGTATGTTCATGTCTCAGTTATCTCACTATCACATTATAATGATGGTAAGCTTGTTCCTGTCACAGTCACCTCACTGTCACATTATACTGATGGTAAGCCTGTTCCTGTCACAGTTACCTCACTGTAATGTTATAATGGTGGTAAGCCTGTTCATGTCGCAGTTATCTCACTGTAATGTTATAATGGTGGTAAGCCTGTTCCTGTCACACTTATCTCACTGTCACATTATAATGATGGTAAGCCTGTTCCTGTCAGTTATCTCACTGTCACATTATAATGATGGTAAGCCTGTTCCTGTCAGTTATCTAACTGTCACATTATAATGATGGTAAGCTTGTTCCTATCACACTTATCTCACTGTCACATTATAATGATGGTAAGCCTATTCCTGTTACAGATATCTCACTGTCACATTATAATGATGGTAAGCCTGTTCCTGTCACACTTATCTCACTGTCACGTTATAATGATGGTAAGCCTGTTCCTGTCACACTTATCTCACTGTCACATTATAATGATGGTAAGCCTGTTCCTGTCACACTTATCTCACTGTCACGTTATAATGATTGTAAGCCTGTTCCTGTCACACTTATCTCACTGTCACATTATAATGATGGTGAGCCTGTTCCTGTCACAGTTATCTGCCAAGCTATAATGACAGCAAGCCTGCTCCTGTAACAGTTATCTCAGCAAGTAAAATAAGAACAAAACATCTCACAAAAGCATGGTATAATGTAATATCAATCACCAGCATGAGATGAGAATTGATATTATAGTAAGTAACCAGCAAGAAATAAGAAGTGATATTATGATAAGTCATCATCATGAGATAAAAAGTGATATTATGTTAAAGTCACCAGCATGATATAAGAAGTGATATTATGATAAGTCACCAGCATGAGATAAGAAGTGATACTATGATAAGTCACCAGCATGAGATAAGAAGTGATATTATGTTAAGTCACCAGCATGAGATAAGAAGTGATATTATGATAAGTCATCATCATGAGATAAAAAGTGATATTATGTTAAAGTCACCAGCATGAGATAAGAAGTGATATTATGATAAGTCATCATCATGAGATAAAAAGTGATATTATGTTAAAGTCACCAGCATGAGATAAGAAGTGATATTATGATAAGCCACCAGCAAGAAATAAAAAGTGATATTATAAGTTACCAGCAAGAAATAAGAAGTGATATTATGATAAATCACCAGCATGAGATATAAAATAAGTCACCAGCAAGAGATAATATGATAATATCAGTTATCAAACACTTACCAATCTGCATAAAAATTGACTATAGCTATATCACTGCTCGCTGAAAGAGACAAGAAATGGCAAATGTTTATAAACATTACTGTTACTGCTGTTATATGGAAACACACTGTCTATAGTCTACAAAAATATGATTTTATAACAACAGAAACAAACACACACTGTCTATAGTCTACAAAAATATGATTTCATAACAACAGAAACAAACACACTGTCTATCGCCTAAACAAATATGATTTTATAACAACAGAAACAAACACACACTGTCTATAGTTTACAAAAATATGATTTTATAACAACAGAAACACACACAGTCTATAGTCTAAAAAAATATGATTTTATAACAAACACTGTCTATCTTATATCTTATATCCTTCCCGTGCCGTTAGACGTCACATAGGGCTCGCAAAGTAGTTCGCCAATTTTTCCTGTCTTCGGCGAGTCTTTCAACCTCATCAAAGGATTTTATGCCTGTTAACTTGGCCTCTCTTAATAATGTTCTCTTCAGAGTTTCACGCGGTCTGCCCCTTTTTCTTCGGCCTGTTGTGTTCCACTTGATAGCTTGTTTTGGGATTCTCTGATCATTTCTTCTCATCAAGTGGCCAACATATGTCCATCTCCTTTTCCTGATCACCCGTGAGACTGGTTGTTGTTCAGTCATCTGTCTTATCTCTGCATTGTTCTTGAATTCATTCCACTTGATGCCGAGTATTTTCCTTAGGCATTTGTTTTCAAAAGAGTCTAATTTCTTTTCTATTTCTTTAGTTGTTTTCCAGCTTTCACATGCATAAATGAGGGTGGATATTACATTTGAATTGAATAGTCTTAACTTGGTTTTTGTGCTTATAACTTTTGAATTCCATATGTTCTCAAGATTCTTGAAGATTGATGCTGCTTTTGCAATTCTGATCCTAACTTCCTTTCTAGTGTCACCATCCTGGTCTATGTAGCTGCCAAGGTATGCAAATTGATTGACTTCTTCAATATCTGTCCCTTCTATGTGTATTTTTCCATTTGATTGATGGGAATTTTCATTATTTTTGTTTTGTCCTTGTTAATTTCAAGTCCTATTTTGCTAGCCAGTGAAGATAGGCTATCTGTTTTTTCTTGCATGGAATTCACATTATTACTGATAAGAGTTATGTCATCAGCAAAATCAAGATCTTCTAGTTGGGTCCCATGTACCCAGTCAATACCTGTGTTACCTGTGCAGCATTTTTTCATTATGAAGTCTATTGTAATCCCAAAAAGTAAAGGAGACAGTATACATCCTTGTTTCACGCCTGTTTCAATCTGGAACCATTCACTCATCCCTTCTTCTGTCTTGACTGCACAACCATATCCATTGTATAAGTCCTTAATGATGTTGACAATTTTAGATGGTATTCCATATAGACATAAAATTCTCCATAATGAATCTCTGTGTATGCTATCAAATGCCTTCTTAAAATCTATGAAATTCAGTATTAATGGTTTCTGCTTTTCAATATGTTCTTCAAGTATTATTCTGAGAGTAAAGATCTGGTCGAGACAGCTTCTCCCTTTTCGAAATCCTGCTTGTTCTTCTCTCATTGCAGTATCCACTATATCTTTGAGTCTATTCAAAATGACCTTGCAAAATACTTTTGACACAACTGATATTAAGGTTACTCCTCTCCAGTTGTTACAGTCACTAAGGTTGCCCTTTTTTGGTATTTTCACAATGATTCCCTTCTTCCAATTAGAAGGGACCTTTTCTTCTTTCCAAATCTTGTTAAACATTCTCTGTAGTTGTCTCATGTTGTCACTATTGATAGCTTTTAGCATCTCGGCTGTTATTTCATCTTCACCTGCAGCTTTGTTGTTAGCCATTAAATTCACTGCTGTTTCAATTTCATGCAATTCAATTTCATCTAGATTGACATTTAGTTGTGGGGCTGGTAAGTCAGTTTCAAGGTTTAACAATTCTTTTGGGTGTGGTCGATTGAGTATTTCTTGGAAGTGTTCAGCCCATCTTTGCTTTTGGTCTTTATTTGATGTTAATAGTGTTCCAGTTTTGCTAAGGATTGGTCTTTCTTTAGATGTAATAGTACCTGTTAGCCTCTTTTGTATGTTATATAAAGTTTTGCTGTCTCCTGTTTTTGCTGCTTTTTCTGCCTCTTTCGCCATATTGTCTATGTATTCTCTTTTATCCCTTCTAGCTGAACTTTTTACTTTCTTGTCTATGTCTTTGTATTTTGCTTTTGCCGAATCTCTTTCATGATCTGCTTTTTCATGACCTGTCTATAGTCTACAAAAATATGATTCTATACTAAACACACTGTCTATAGACAACAAAAATATGATTTTATAACAAACACACTGTCTATAGTCTACAAAAATATGATTTTATAACAAACATACTGTCTATAGTCTACAAAAATATGATTCTATAACAAACATACTGTCTATAGTCTAGAAAAATATGATTCTATAACAAACACACTGCCTATAGTCTACAACAATATGATTCTATAACAAACACACTGTCTATAGTCTACAAAAATATGATTCTATAACAAACACACTGTCTATAGTCTACAAAAATATGATTCTATAACAAACATACTGTCTACAGTCTACAAAAATATGACTAAAACAAACATACTGTCTATAGTCTACAAAAATATGATCTTATAACAAAGACACTGTAGTCAGTGTCATCTTGTTAACAAACAACATGGACAAACAGAGAAGGTGGCAAGTTTGTAACTTCTCGCTGGATGGCAAGCCTCCACACACCTGTCTTCGCTGAGACACACTGAGACAACTTATATCAACCCTATGTAGCAATCTCAGTGCTGTGTCTATAAATCATTGACAATTTACAGGCCAAGCATGGTTTCAAACATTTAGTGCACAAAAGCCATGCTAGGTTCATGCCAGTCAGGTTTTGCTTTCCACTGATTTCCACATCCATCTTTCCTTTGCTTTTTCTCTAAGATGTGTGTTGGAGTGTGATGAAAGTGACCTTTTAAGTCTGTCAACTATCTTGCTTCTTTTTCTTCCTCTGTCACTTTTCCTGTTGTGACTAAGTGTTCAAGCTTGCCTGGACAGTCCACGAGTGTAGGTCATGGTTTAAGAAGAAGTTGAGTACAGACATGTGGCTTTTTTTTCTTATAAATTTTATTTCAATACTAAAGTTTGTTTGTTTTTTATTTTTTCACTTTCTTCACTTTAACATGTGCTCTGCGGAACTTTGCCCACAGAATATGTAAGTGATGGTCCATTTTTTAGTGCATGCTTTGTAACATCTCTCTAGTCACTGTTGTCTACATGTTCTCTAACATCTCTCTAGTCACTGCTGTCTACATGTTCTTTAACATCTCTCTAGTCACTGTTGTCTACATGTTCTCTAACATCTCTCTAGTCACTGTTGTCTACATGTTATCTAAAATCTCTCTCTAGTCACTGTTGTCTACATGTTCTCTAACATCTCTCTAGTCACTGTTGTCTACATGTTCTCTAAAATCTCTCTAGTCACTGTTGTCTACATGTTCTCTAACATCTCTCTAGTCACTGTTGTCTACATGTTCTCTAAAATCTCTCTAGTCACTGTTGTCTACATGTTATCTAAAATCTCTCTAGTCACTGTTGTCTACATGTTCTCTAACATCTCTCTAGTCACTGTTGTCTACATGTTCCCTAACATCTCTCTAGTCACTGTTGTCTACATGTTATCTAAAATCTCTCTAGTCACTGTTGTCTCTCTCTCTCTCTGAACCTTAAGTGCCCAGGGCACATGGGGCTTCCGGGAGGGTTTTCCTCAAATGCCTGTCCTTTGCCTTTTTTTCCGCTCTTGCCCAGGTGAGTCCTCTATAGCTCAACATCCTTTCTGTTGTTCTTCTCCATGTCTCTTTTGGTCTACTCTTACTTCTGTTCCCCTGTGGTGTCCATCTTAGTGCTATTTTTGGTAGTGAGTTGTCAGTCATTTGGAACACATGTCCCAACCATCGCCAGCATCTTTCCTCAATAACTGTTGTCAGTGGCTTCATCTGCATCTCTGCCAATAAGATGTTATTTCTTATGGTGTTTGGCCAAAATATTTTTCTAATTCTTCATAAAGATTTAGTCTGGAAAGAATTCAACTTGTTTTCTATGGTTTTGGTGATTTTCCAGCATTCACTTCCATAGAGTAGTACACTTAGAACATTACTCTTAAATATCCTGATTTTCATATTTATGCTTAGTTTTTTTGATTTCCATATATTCTGCAGCATTGCAAAAGCCTGGTTTGCTCTAGTAAGTCTGCTATTGATGTCCTCTGTGCTGTCTCCATTTTCTACTACTCTGCTGCCAAGGTATACAAATTCGTTGACCTCCTCCACTAACTTGCTATCTACTCTGAGTACATTTCTGTTGTTCACATTTTGCTTCATTAACTTTGTCTTTCCTACGTTGATCTTTAGTCCTATGTTGTTTGCATTCCGAATTAGCTTGTTTATTTTTTCTTGCATATCTTTGTGACTGCTTGATAATAGACAAATGTCATCTGCAAAGTCAAGGTCCTCCAGCACTGTGTCAAGGGTCCATTGTAATCCTCTGCGTTTGTCTGATGTTGCCTCCTTCATTAACCAGTCTACTGCCAAGATAAATAATGTTGGTGATAGTACACATCCCTGCTTCACTATTGCTTATCCATTCCTCTTTTCTCCTTTTCTGATATCCCAGCACCTCTTTTGTTGTTTCCTGTAGTGTTTTATTGAACTCTAGTATGGACATTTCTCTCTAGTCACTGTTGGAGAACATGTAGCAAGACAGTGACTAAAGAAATGTTGGAGAACATGTGTCAAGACAATGTATTGCTTAGACATTCTCTGGGTAACAAACAAAACACAAGATGAACTGCACAAATAAAGTAAAAACAAATCTTTGATTTGAGGTAAATCCTGCAGAAAAGGACATGTGATGTATCCAGCATAGCTTTTGTGTAATAAATGTCTGAAATAAGGGACAGACTTATGTTCTATGTACACAAACTGTTGCAATATTATCAAATATGTTGTGTGTGTACAAACTGTTGCAATATTAACAAATGTTTTGTGTGTACAAACTGTTGTAATATTATCAAATATGCTGTGTGTACAAACTGTTGTAATATTATCAAATATGTTCTGTGTGTACAAACTGTTGGCATATTATAAAATATGCTGTCTGTGTTGGCATATCGTCATATATTAAGTCTTTTTCTCCAAACACAGCACCAGAATAAAAAAAAAAGCATGATGGCTGACTCACCTAGGACACTATCTACATTATGTTCAGTGAGAGAGATAACTTCACCACACACACTGGCCAGGTTCAGTACACTCATCTGAAACAATATCAGTACAAGCTTCTCATGCAGCTGCAAGAAACTATCCCAATCTAATCTAATCAATTTTCTGAATGAAAAAACTACCACAATGTAATCTAATCATTTTCTGAAGGAAAAAAACTACCACAATGTAATCTAATCATTTTCTGCTGTGGGATGACAGGTCTTTAGAGGCAAACTCTTGTGATGCCTGCCAACTGTATCATCCTGATATTTATGTGTGATATGTAACCTGGCTCTATTTAGTTAAGCAACTGAGAAACTGGTCTCTTCCAAAACTTATTCTAAATTTACCTGCTGCTGCATGTAAAAAAAAAATGGTGGCAGCAGAAAAGAAAATATGATTTTACTATGGTTTGGTGAAAAGACGGCATGTCTGCAGCAAGCTTTGGGAACGACATGAAGTTGATGTGCATGTTCAGTCTACACAATATATGAGTGACAAAATAACGCAGCACCAAATGATGAGACAAAAGGTTTCATCTTAATCTAAAATCAAAAATGAAGAACTGTTCCAAAGAAAAATAAAAGGCACTTAAAGCAAATAAAAAAAAAACAAAACTGCAAGTACAGAGATTTATGGTTTTCTACCACTTGGCTAGAAAAGTGGTATGTGTAGACATACAATGTGACAAAGCAAATTATGTTTACAGATGGCACGGCTGGATGTAAAACACTTGCAGTAAACGGTGAGAAAAATAACTTATTCTGTCACATGTAAAACCAATCCTATGATCCAGAACAGTCTCTCACGGGAAACTGCAGAATAGTTAAGCTGTGGTATAAGATGTAGTCTCATATGAGAAACTGCTGAAAGGTTAAGTTGTGGTATAAGATGTAGTCTCATATGAGAAACTGCTGAAAGGTTAAGTTGTGGTATAAGATGTAGTCTCACACGGGAAACTGCAGAATAGTTAAGTTGTGGTATAAGATGTAGTCTCATATGAGAAACTGCTGAAAGGTTAAGTTGTGGTATAAGATGTAGTCTCATATGAGAAACTGCTGAAAGGTTAAGTTGTGGTATAAGATGTAGTCTCACATGAGAAACTGCTGAAAGGTTAAGTTGTGGTATAAGATGTAGTCTCACATGAGAAACTGCTGAAAGGTTAAGTTGTGGTATAAGATGTAGCCTCATATGAGAAACTGCTGAAAGGTTACATGTGATGTATCCAGCATAGCTTTTGTGTAATAAATGTATGAAATAAGGGATAGACTTATGTTCTACGTACACAAACTGTTGCAATATTATCAAATGTTTTGTGTGTACAAACTGTTGTAATATTATCAAATATGCTGTGTGTACAAACTGTTGTAATATTATCAAATATGTTCTGTGTGTACAAACTGTTGGCATATTATAAAATATGCTGTGTGTGTTGGCATATCGTCATATATTAAGTCTTTTTCTCCAAACACAGCACCAGAATAAAAAAAAAAACATGATGGCTGACTCACCTAGGACACTATCTACATTATGTTCAGTGAGAGAGATAACTTCACCACACACACTGGCCAGGTTCAGTACACTCATCTGAAACAATATCAGTACAAGCTTCTCATGCAGCTGCAAGAAACTATCCCAATCTAATCTAATCAATTTTCTGAATGAAAAAACTACCACAATGTAATCTAATCATTTTCTGAAGGAAAAAAACTACCACAATGTAATCTAATCATTTTCTGCTGTGGGATGACAGGTCTTTAGAGGCAAACTCTTGTGATGCCTGCCAACTGTATCATCCTGATATTTATGTGTGATATGTAACCTGGCTCTATTTAGTTAAGCAACTGAGAAACTGGTCTCTTCCAAAACTTATTCTAAAATTACCTGCTGCTGCATGTAAAAAAAAAATGATGGCAGCAGAAATGAAAATATGATTTTACTACAGTTTGGTGAAAAGACAGGGCATGTCTGCAGCAAACTTTGGGAACGACATGAAGTTGATGTGCATGTTCAGTCTACACAATATATGAGTGACAAAATAATGCAGCACCAAATGATGAGACAAAAGGTTTCATCTTAATCTAAAATCAAAAATGAGGAACTGTTCCAAAGAAAAATAAAAGGCACTTAAAGCAAATAAAAAAAAAAACTGCAAGTACAGAGATTTATGGTTTTCTTCCACTTGGCTAGAAAAGTGGTATGTGTAGACATACAATGTGACAAAGCAAATTATGTTTACAGATGGCACGGCTGGATGTGAAACACTTGCAGTAAACGGTGAGAAAAATAACTTATTCTGTCACATGTAAAACCAATCCTATGATCCAGAACAGTCTCTCACGGGAAACTGCAGAATAGTTAAGTTGTGGTATAAGATGTAGCCTCACACGAGAAACTGCAGAATAGTTAAGTTGTGGTATAAGATGTAGCCTCACACGAGAAACTGCAGAATAGTTAAGTTGTGTTATAAGATGTAGTCTCACATGAGAAACTGCTGAAAGGTTAAGTTGTGGTATAAGATGTAGCCTCACATGAGAAACTGCAGAATAGTTAAGTTGTGGTATAAGATGTAGCCTCACACGAGAAACTGCAGAATAGTTAAGTTGTGGTATAAGATGTAGTCTCACATGGGAACTGCAGAATAGTTAAATTGTGGTATAAGATGTAGTCCCACATGGGAACTGCAGAATAGTTGTGTTATAAGATGTAGTCTCACATGGGAACTGCAGAATAGTTGTGGTATAAGATGTAGTCTCACATGGGAACTACAGAATAGTTGTGGTATAAGATGCAGTCTCACATGGGAACTACAGAATAGTTGTGGTATAAGATGCAGTCTCACATGGGAACTGCAGAATAGTTGTGTTATAAGATGTAGTCTCACATGGGAACTGCAGAATAGTTGTGGTATAAGATGTAGTCTCACATGGGAAATTGCTGAAAGGTTAAGTTGTGGTATAAGATGTAGTCTCACATGGGAAATTGCTGAAAGGTTAAGTTGTGGTATAAGATGTAGTCTCACATGAGAAACTGCTGAAAGGTTAAGTTGTGGTATAAGATGTAGTCTCACATGGGAAACTGCTGAAAGGTTAAGTTGTGGTATAAGATGTAGTCTCACATGGGAACTGCAGAATAGTTAAGTTGTGGTATAAGATGTAGTCTCACATGGGAACTGCAGAATAGTTAAGTTGTGGTATAAGATGTAGTCTCACATGAGAAACTGCTGAAAGGTTAAGTTGTGGTATAAGATGTAGTCTCACATGGGAACTGCAGAATAGTTAAGTTGTGGTATAAGATGTAGTCTCACATGAGAAACTGCTGAAAGGTTAAGTTGTGGTATAAGATGTAGTCTCACATGGGAACTGCAGAATAGTTAAGTTGTGGTATAAGATGTAGTCTCACATGGGAACTGCAGAATAGTTGTGTTATAAGATGTAGTCTCACATGGGAACTGCAGAATAGTTGTGGTATAAGATGTAGTCCCACATGGGAACTACAGAATAGTTGTGGTATAAGATGTAGTCTCACATGGGAACTGGAGAATAGTTGTGTTATAAGATGTAGTCTCACATGGGAACTGCAGAATAGCTGCGGTATAAGATGTAGTCTCAAGCAGAAAATTCTAGTCAGTGTAACAAAAAACAAAAAGAAAGCTACAGAGAGCTAGAAAATATGACCCAGCCCTAAAGCCACAGATAGCTAGAAACTATGATCCAGCCCTAAATCCAGAGAGGTAGAAACTATGATCCAGCCCTAAATCCACAGAGCTAGAAACTATGACCCAGCCCTAAATCCACAGAGCTAGAAACTATGACCCAGCCCTCTCTTTTAATGTCTGACTAAAACATTTGCCTTTGAGGAAGGAGGTTACTTCCTGTAAAAGTTTGCCGAGTTGAGCAGCGAGTTTCTTACTTGTCCTTGCCAAGCATGCTGGGAAAACTTTACCCACAAAAATCTGCTCATTTGTCAGAGCAGAAACATTTGCAAAACTGCCTAGACATTGAGCCTTATCCACCATACACTAACAGGAACATGGCCAAGACATTTGTCCCACAGAGCCTTATCCACCATACACTAACAGGAACATGGCCTAGACATTTGTCCCACAGAGCCTTATCCACCATACACTAACATGAACATGGCCTAGACATTTGTCCCACAGAGCCTTATCCACCATACACTAACAGGAACATAGCCTAGACATTTGTCCCACAGAGCCTTATCCACCATACACTAACAGGAACATAGCCTAGACATTTGTCCCATAGAGCCTTATCCACTGTACACTAACAGGAACATGTCCTAGACATAGCGTATAACAACCACCTGGTACAGACCATATGCAGCTTAAATTAGTAAAAATTATAGCAGCCCCAGCTGTTAATTATTGATGGTGGTAATTATTATAACACTAACAGTGAGATACAAACGTATGCCTGACATCTGTTGCGCAGAGCCCGCCTGTATTTTAAAAATCATTTCTGTGATAAGAAATTTTGTACGTGATTTACAGCATGAATTAATTGAAGCTGTAAAAGTGTTGTCAAAAAGAGAGAAACAAGAGCCTCATAACATTATGAAGTACCCACTCACAGTAGTCAAGGTTTCTGCTGCTTGTATCTTGCTTTATGTTTAGTATGAGTCCACACAAACTACCATGTAATACTTCTTTAAAGTCTTCACCATCTAGTTCCATATTTTTCTGGCTAGCCCAAATCTTTTTCTCCCTATCAAGATCCTGCTACCATAAATATCAACACAGCCAGTCCAGCAGGCCTAACTTCTCTCTGTTCCCCCCCGCCCAGAGTCTTCGCAACACATTTACTTGCTCTGTTCTTGGTATCATGGACACCAGAGTTTACTGTCTGTCTTACTAGGTCTCAGACACAACTTACTTTCCTCTGTCTGTCTGTTAGTCTTACTAGGTCTCAGACACAACTTACTTTCCTCTGTCTGTCTGTTAGTCTTACTAGGTCTCAGACACAACTTACTTTCCTCTGTCTGTCTGTTAGTCTTACTAGGTCTCAGACACAACTTACTTTCCTCTGTCTGTCTGTTAGTCTTACTAGGTCTCAGACACAACTTACTTTCCTCTGTCTGTCTGTTAGTCTTACAAGGTCTCAGACACAACTTACTTTCCTCTGTCTGTCTGTTAGTCTTACTAGGTCTCAGACACAACTTACTCTTCTCTATGTCTGTCTGTTAGTCTTACTGGGTCTCAGACACAACTTACTCTTCTCTATGTCTGTCTGTCTGTTAGTCTTACTAGGTCTGAGACACAACTTATTCTCTTCTGTCTGTCTGTCTGTCTGTTAGTCTTACTAGGTCTGAGACACAACTTATTTTACTCTGTCTGTCTGTCTGTTAGTCTTACTGGGTCTCAGACACAACTTACTCTTCTCTATGTCCGTCTGTCTGTTAGTCTTACTAGGTCTGAGACACAACTTACTCTTCTCTATGTCTGTCTGTCTGTTAGTCTTACTAGGTCTCAGACACAACTTACTCTTCTCTATGTCTATCTGTCTGTCAGTCTTACTAGGTCTGAAACAACTTACTCTTCTCTATGTCTGTGTAACAAAAAACAAAAAGAAAGCTACAGAGAGCTAGAAACTATGACCCAGCCCTAAATCCACAGAGCTAGAAACTATGACCCAGCCCTAAATCCACAGAGCTAGAAACTATGACCCAGCCCTAAATCCACAGAGCTAGAAACTATGACCCAGCCCTAAATCCACAGAGCTAGAAACTATGACCCAGCCCTCTCTTTTAATGTCTGACTAAAACATTTGCCTTTGAGGAAGGAGGTTACTTCCTGTAAAAGTTTGCCGAGTTGAGCAGCGAGTTTCTTACTTGTCTTTGCCAAGCATGCTGGGAAAACTTTACCCACAAAAATCTGCTCATTTGTCAGAGCAGAAACATTTGCAAAACTGCCTAGACATTTGTCTCACAGAGCCTTATCCACAATACACTAACAGGAACATGGCCTAGACATTTGTCCCACAGAGCCTTATCCACCATACACTAACAGGAACATGGCCTAGACATTTGTCCCACAGAGCCTTATCCACCATACACTAACAGGAACATGGCCTAGACATTTGTCCCACAGAGCCTTATCCACCATACACTAACAGGAACATGTCCTAGACATTTGTCCCACAGAGCCTTATCCACTATACACTAACAGGAACATGTCCTAGACATTTGTCCCACAGAGCCTTATCCACTGTACACTAACAGGAACATGTCCTAGACATAGCGTATAACAACCACCTGGTACAGACCATATGCAGCTTAAATTAGTAAAAATTATAGCAGCCCCAGCTGTTAATTATTGATGGTGGTAATTATTATAACACTAACAGTGAGATACAAACGTATGCCTGACATCTGTTGCGCAGAGCCCGCCTGTATTTTAAAAATCATTTCTGTGATAAGAAATTTTGTACGTGATTTACAGCATGAATTAATTGAAGCTGTAAAAGTGTTGTCAAAAAGAGAGAAACAAGAGCCTCATAACATATGTATGAAGTACCCGCTCACAGTAGTCAAGGTTTCTGCTGCTTGTATCTTGCTTTATGTTTAGTATGAGTCCACACAAACTACCATGTAATACTTCTTTAAAGTCTTCACCATCTAGTTCCATATTTTTCTGGCTAGCCCAAATCTTTTTCTCCCCATCAAGATCCTGCTACCATAAATATCAACACAGCCAGTCCAGCAGGCCTAACTTCTCTCTGTTCCCCCCCGCCCAGAGTCTTCGCAACACATTTACTTGCTCTGTTCTTTACTGTCTGTCTTACAAGGTCTCAGACACAACTTACTTTCCTCTGTCTGTCTGTTAGTCTTACTAGGTCTCAGACACAACTTACTTTCCTCTGTCTGTCTGTTAGTCTTACTAGGTCTCAGACAACTTACTTTCCTCTGTCTGTCTGTTAGTCTTACTAGGTCTCAGACAACTTACTTTCCTCTGTCTGTCTGTTAGTCTTACTAGGTCTCAGACACAACTTACTTTCCTCTGTCTGTCTGTTAGTCTTACAAGGTCTCAGACACAACTTACTTTCCTCTGTCTGTCTGTTAGTCTTACTAGGTCTCAGACACAACTTACTCTTCTCTATGTCTGTCTGTTAGTCTTACTGGGTCTCAGACACAACTTACTCTTCTCTATGTCTGTCTGTCTGTTAGTCTTACTAGGTCTGAGACACAACTTACTCTTCTCTATGTCTGTCTGTCTGTTAGTCTTACTAGGTCTCAGACACAACTTACTCTTCTCTGTCTGTCTGTCTGTTAGTCTTACTGGGTCTCAGACACAACTTACTCTTCTCTATGTCCGTCTGTCTGTTAGTCTTACTAGGTCTGAGACACAACTTACTCTTCTCTATGTCTGTCTGTCTGTTAGTCTTACTAGGTCTCAGACACAACTTACTCTTCTCTATGTCTATCTGTCTGTCAGTCTTACTAGGTCTGAAACAACTTACTCTTCTCTATGTCTGTCTGTCAGTCTTACTAGGTCTGAGACACAACTTACTTTCCTCTGTCTGTCTGTTAGTCTTACTAGGTCTGAGACACAACTTACTTTCCTCTGTCTGTCTGTTAGTCTTACTAGGTCTGAGACACAACTTACTTTCCTCTGTCTGTCTGTTAGTCTTACTAGGTCTGAGACACAACTTACTTTCCTCTGTCTGTCTGTTAGTCTTACTAGGTCTCAGACACAACTTACTTTCCTCTGTCTGTCTGTTAGTCTTACTAGGTCTCAGACACAACTTACTCTTCTCTATGTCTGTCTGTTAGTCTTACTGGGTCTCAGACACAACTTACTCTTCTCTATGTCTGTCTGTCTGTTAGTCTTACTAGGTCTGAGACACAACTTACTCTTCTCTATGTCTGTCTGTCTGTTAGTCTTACTAGGTCTCAGACACAACTTACTCTTCTCTATGTCTGTCTGTCTGTTAGTCTTACTGGGTCTCAGACACAACTTACTCTTCTCTATGTCCGTCTGTCTGTTAGTCTTACTAGGTCTGAGACACAACTTACTCTTCTCTATGTCTGTCTGTCTGTTAGTCTTACTAGGTCTCAGACACAACTTACTCTTCTCTATGTCTATCTGTCTGTCAGTCTTACTAGGTCTGAAACAACTTACTCTTCTCTATGTCTGTCTGTCAGTCTTACTAGGTCTGAAACACAACTTACTCTTCTCTATGTCTGTATGTCTGTCAGTCTTACTAGGTCTGAAACACAACTTACTCTTCTCTATGTCTGTATGTCTGTCAGTCTTACTAGGTCTGAAACACAACTTACTCTTCTCTATGTCTGTATGTCTGTCAGTCTTACTAGGTCTGAAACACAACTTACTCTTCTCTATGTCTGTATGTCTGTCAGTCTTACTAGGTCTGAAACACAACTTACTCTTCTCTATGTCTGTATGTCTGTCAGTCTTACTAGGTCTGAAACACAACTTACTCTTCTCTATGTCTGTATGTCTGTCAGTCTTACTAGGTCTGAAACACAACTTCTCTATGTCTGTATGTCTGTCAGTCTTACTAGGTCTGAAACAACTTACTCTTCTCTATGTCTGTCTTACTAGGTCTGAAACACATCTTACTCTTCTCTATGTCTGTCTGTCTGTATCTGTGTCAGTCTTATTAGGTCTGAGACACAAGTCAAAGATCCACCAGGTGCAAAGCATAATCTTCTTCTCAAGCCAACCTCATCAGACAACTGTCTCTGCTACATGGCCTGGCTGAACCCATTGGCTACCTGTGTTGGGGTACTGCAGGAAAGTCCAATTTTCATCCTCAGTGACAGTACTGCAAGAAAGTCCACTTTTCATCCTCAGTGACAGTACTGCAGGAAAGTCAACTTTTCATCCGCAGTGACAGTACTGCAGGAAAGTCCACTTTTCATCCGCAGTGACAGTACTGCAGGAAAGTCCACTTTTCATCTGCAGTGACAGTACTGCAGGAAAGTCCACTTTTCATCCTTAATGACTACTGCAGCAAAGTCCACTTTTCATCCTCAGTGACAGTACTGCAGGAAAGTCCACTTTTCATCCTCAGTGACAGTACTGCAGGAAAGTCAACTTTTCATCCGCAGTGACAGTACTGCAGGAAAGTCCACTTTTCATCCGCAGTGACAGTACTGCAGGAAAGTCCACTTTTCATCAGCAGTGACAGTACTGCAGGAAAGTCCACTTTTCATCCTCAATGACTACTGCAGCAAAGTCCACTTTTCATCCTCAGTGACAGTACTGCAGGAAAGTCCACTTTTCATCCTCAGTGACAGTACTGCAGGAAAGTCCACTTTTCATCCTCAATGACTACTGCAGCAAAGCCCACTTTTCATCCTCGGTGACAGTACTGCAGGAAAGTCCACTTTTCATCAGCAGTGACAGTACTGCAGGAAAGTCCACTTTTCATCCTCAGTGACAGTACTGCAGGAAAGTCCACTTTTCATCCTCAGTGACAGTACTGCAGGAAAGTCAACTTTTCATCCGCAGTGACAGTACTGCAGGAAAGTCCACTTTTCATCCTCAATGACTACTGCAGCAAAGTCCACTTTTCATCCTCAGTGACAGTACTGCAGGAAAGTCCACTTTTCATCCTCAGTGACAGTACTGCAGGAAAGTCCACTTTTCATCCTCAGTGACAGTACTGCAGGAAAGTCCACTGTTCATCCTCAGTGACAGTACTGCAGCAAAGTCCACTTTTCATCCCCCGTGACAGTACTGCAGAGAAACCTTTTGTCACATGAGTCTGGCAACAGCTGGTGACAAATGTCAACATGTCTCCGCACTCACTGGGAGGGTGAGATCGTGGATGAGGCCGTCTGCTACTGAAGGGGACCTCATGTAAATGCTGAACTATGGCACTCTGAGACGGGCCCAGCTGGGCTGACAAGCACCAGGTACCGGAACCGTCTTCAGCAGCTTGGCACAGGTGCTTGAGGGGTGTCTCAACCTCAGCCTGTCCCCCCACTTCCTTGCAGTGCTTGAGGGGTGTCTCAACCTCAGCCTGTCCCCCACTTCCTTGCAGTGCTTGAGGGGTGTCTCAACCTCAGCCTGTCCCCCCACTTCCTTGCAGTGCTTGAGGGGTGTCTCAACCTCACCCTGTTCCCCTACTTCCTTGCAGTGCTTGAGGTGTCTCAACCTCACCCTGTTCCCCCACTTCCTTGCAGTGCTTGAGGTGTCTCAACCTCAGCCTGTCCCCCCACTTCCTTGCAGTGCTTGAGGTGTCTCAACCTCAGCCTGTCCCCCCACTTCCTTGCAGTGCTGTCATCAAATGTTTCTTTCCCTTCCACACTGCACATTTTACAGGCAGCTACAGAGCTATTAAGCCCTATCTTCCAATAATGTCTCAGGAGGATGCAAGAAAAACAACCTTGCTGTCCACCATATTTGCTTCTGCTGGTCACTTATCTTGCAATTCATTGCCTATAAATGGTTCTAAGGACTGTTATAGCCAGAGGTGGGGTGGGGGGTGCACTCTCTACTCCAATTAAATGTCTCCAAGGTGTGCGACTCAGATAGCCTCTGATCGCCCAAGTTCAGCTCCTGGCCTTCTCATGGCGAAACTGTTTAAACTGACAGGAGAAGGGGTGAAAGGTGAATATTTGGTGCCTGAAAACCAGACACTTTGGGTAGATAAGAACCTTGTTTGGTAGCTTATCTATGAGAATGAAAACTCTGATTTAAAACCCGCTGCTGGCGAGATTCTTCTGCTGCTGTGTGTGGGGTGAAACTCCTCCCAGCCAATGAAGAAAAATGTGATTAGGGTTTAACACCGCCATGGAAAAAGGTGAAGGAAAGGATTAAGCGAAGTAACTAGTAGTCTCGAGGTCATGACTACTCAAATCACAGCACCTCTGCTCTAGAGGCCGGCCACATCCTATATAAACCCATACTGGGGCAGATTGCCTAAACCGGCTTAACCCAGCGGTTAAACTAAGACACGGCTGGCGAGATTCTTCAGCTGCCGTGCATGGGAACTCATCCCTGCCAATAAAGAAAGCCACCTCTCACCCAACGGGAATATCTCTCTCTCTCTCTCTAAACCTTAAGTGCCCAGGGCACATGGGGCTTCCGCAAGGGTTTTCCACAAATGCCTGTCCTTCGCCTTTTTTTCTGCTCTTGCCCAGGTGAGCCCTCTATTGCTCAACATCCTTTCTGTTGTTCTTCTCCATGTCTCTTTTGGTCTACCCTTACTTCTGCTCCCCTGTGGTGTCCATCTTAGTGCTATATATATACAGGAACATATGCGTATCCTATTCAAGCTGAGGTTTTCCAGTGAGAAAGTCCAACACCGTACTGGATGAGCGACCACCTCTCACCCGGCGGTGATACACAGGTTATCTCAAAACATGTCGAGGTTTTCCAGCGAGGAAGTCCAACTCTAGCCTGGATGTGCCACCACCTCTCACCTGACGGGGATATATTCATATCCAAACCACATCGAAGTTTTCCGATGAGAAAGTCCAACTCTAAATTAAACTGATGCAATGAAAACCACAGTCACGCAAACTCGCTTCTGCGACCCACCAAGAATACAGGCTCAAGCCCCGCAATACTCTGAACCTCTTGTGGTCCTCTTGGGGATCTCTTGTAGTCCTCTTGGGGACCACAGGTCCTATCAAGGACCACAAGAATAAATTCAGTAGGATCACAGGGCTGGTCTTGGTGGTAGAAGCGAACGAAGAAGAAGATTACCTATAAACAGGTATACACAATCTCAGAATGATACAACACATGACGTCAGCATGATGTTACAAATGCCAGTACAGCATATAAGACAGGAACCGTGACTGATATTAGGGTACCAAAAACGAAATGAATTTTTGACTCATCTTAACAATAGTTATTCTCCATATCAGTGAGTGACGTAAGACAAGATCTCTATAACATTATATTACACTAAAACACCCCCACCATCTCCATATCAGCGAGTGACGTAAGACAAGATCTCTATAACATTATATTACACTAAAACACCCCCACCATCTCCATATCAGCGAGTGACGTAAGACAAGATCTCTGTAACATTATATTACACTAAAACACCCCCACCATCTCCATATCAGTGAGTGACGCAAGACAAGATCTCTGTAACATTATATTACACTAAAACACCCCCACCATCTCCATATCAGTGAGTGACGCAAGACAAGATCTCTGTAACATTATATTACAGTAACAGATCCCCCCCCTCAAATATCAGCAAGGGATGCAAGATAAGACCTGTGTAACATTATATATTACAGTAACAGCCCCCCCCAACCCAAATATTAGCAAGGGATGCAAGACAATATCTGTGTAACATTATATATTACAGTAACAGCCCCCCACCCCAAATATTAGCAAGATAATATCTGTGTAACATTATATATTACAGTAACAGCCCCCCCACCCCAAATATTAGCAAGATAAGATCTGTGTAACATTATATATTACAGTAACAGCCCCCCCCCAACCCAAATATTAGCAAGATCTGTGTAACATTATATATTACAGTAACAGCCCCCCCAACCCAAATATTAGCAAGATAAGATCTGTGTAACATTATATATTACAGTAACAGCCCCTTTCCCCCCCCCCCTTAAGCTATGGCAACCAGCTCCAAAGCTGTGCTATTATCAAAACATTATAAGTGTTTTACATCTGTTATTTGTTTCATAAATTACTTTCAACCACTCTGCTGTGAAGGATTCTGAGAAGTAAGCGAACAAGCTGTGTTGGTACCCACCGTAAAATGTTGCTTTATAAAAAAACAATAAGAGAAATATAATTCTCCACTGAAAGACAAGCAACCAGTAACAAAACATACAGCATCACTTAGTTTCTAATACTGTTTTTTTTTTCACCAGTTGGCTTCAGTCTTTTTTTACTCTTCTTTTTCTGCACAATATGTCCACTGTATGATTAAAACGATTTACTAGAATGATATAAATAATAGATTCTTAAAATGCAATTGCACATTTTTAGAAGATGAGTTTAAGATCATTATCATGATGACATTCTAGACATGTCCATGGTGATCTGATCTTCTCAGTACATCGATCAGACATGATGCCACTCTAGACATGTCCATGGTGATCTGATCTTCTCAGTACATTGATCAGAGAACAGCAGCTACACCCACTCCATGCTGATTAACCATCTTCCTGGCAGCCTTCACATGCCATCCATGTTTCACAGTGTATTAACTATCACTCTAGCTCCCTCATTCTGTTAAAGATGTCATTTTTGTGGTTAACAGTAAAGCTTTGTGACTGGCAGGTCTGACGCCGGCGAGGAAAGTTAGTTAGTTAGTTCATTCGTCAGTTAGTTTAGTGTTAGTTAGTGGTAGTTAAACTAATAGCACATCGAATGATTAGTCTGATCCCATCTTCAAACTTTCCACCAGTGTTTGGGGCTGACGATACTAGTTCTGTGTTGATTAACCAGTCTCCTTTGGTTCCCGCTGTAGGATTTTTCTCTGGCCACTCCATGTCTGACGTTATGTTCGTGGTTGCACATTCAGAACTGTTGCTTGAATCAGAGATTCGACTAGCTTCTTTGGATGCATTCAGGATATCGGCCCAGTCCATTGGTAAAGAAAGTAAGTATCAGTCCTTCAGTGCCTTATCTTGTGTCTTCGTTGCCAGAAAAGTACATCAGCACTTCATATACTGGGTTAGATCCTCAAGATGTTAGTACAAATCTAACGGTAACTTTTCTTGTCACAGCGCGGAATGAAACCGTCGCCGGTTACACAGTTTAAACACTTGTCTAACAAGCCACTGCTTACCGCAAACAATAACAACAAGTATACATGAGTCACTGGCGACATTCTGGCGCTAAATAATAAGCTTGACGGAGGAGAGCGCTTGAAGCTTCTCTGAAATAACTTGTCTATCCTGCTCAAACAGAAAACAAAAGCAGCCTATGATATCTGCAACAACCGGAAGTGAAGCTAGACCAACATGGCGACCTGCATGCGTGTAATCTCGTCACGACGAGATCTGCGTCAAACAGTAGTGCTTGTTTATCTAAATCACTTAATGTTTTTAAGATTCAATCTATAAATAAAACTTTAAATATAGAATCAAGATGTCTTCTGCGCGGAAAACTACTTGACTTTAACTGCAAGGTGAGAAAACATTTTTAAAAAACTTGAATGTCATTAAGTCAGTCATTTGCATGTCCCTTGTGAAACTTTGCCTCCCTAACAGCTCTCATGTAGGCCTCTCAGTCAGTCAGTCATTTGCATGTCCCTTGTGAAACTTTGCCTCCCTAACAGCTCTCCTGTAGGCCTCTCAGTCAGTCAGTCATTTGCATGTCCCTTGCGGAACTTTGCTTCCCTAACAGCTCTCCTGTAGGCCTCTCAGTCAGTCAGTCATTTGCATGTCCCTTGTGAAACTTTGCCTCCCTAACAGCTCTCCTGTAGGCCTCTCAGTCAGTCAGTCATTTGCATGCCCCTTGCGGAACTTTGACTCCCTAACATCTCTCCTGTAGGCCTCTCGGTTGTGAGCAAGATGCCCTGCTGCTGATACATCCATTTGCAGATCATCAACGATGTCTTGCAGCCATCTTCGGCTTGGTCTTTCTCTCTTTTTTTTCCCATTATGTACCCTTCCAAGATGGTCTTCTCTAGATTATCATGACGTTTAATGTGTCCAAAATATTTAAGTTTTCTCTGTTTAGTCTTCCTTACTGTCCAACCTTATTCAATATTAAGTTTTTGTGTTTGTTGTTCGCCCATCGTTTTCGATGATGACCACAGCTTTATCTTGGTCTAAATAGGGTGGGGTGTGTCCGTGCGTGACCAGCTAGTCCTATACGAGCTCTAAAAGTTTTGCCACACACGGAACATACATGTCCAGATTCAGTTGTGGGTGCCTGTGCTGCCTTGGCTTTTGCATTGCGTGTTTGTGCTGGGCACTTTCAGTTCTTGAGCGCTCTGCTCTCTTGGCACCCAGAGTGGTTATAGCCCTCCATGATGGGCGGACTTGTGCTATGGCCTAGAGTTTATGTCTATCCCGAAGGCCTTGAGTGAGGTTTTGAGCGTATCCTTGTATCGCTTTTTTTCTTGTTCTCCTGCTTTCTGTTTTCCGTTCAGAAGTTCCCCATGTAGGAGTTGTTTGGGCAGTCGAGTGTTACTTATTCTGGCTCATTCATCCCTGTCCAACGGACTTGCGCTTTTTGAAGCATTGTGTAGATGCTTGGAGTTTTAGCTCTTGTGAGGACTTAGTATCATGAATCAGTTGCTGCCGTTTGATGTTTAGTTTTTTCATGAGACAGCCTAGATGGAAATGATATAGCTGTCTTGCATGTCTACTGTAGACTGTCCATGTTTCGGCTGCATACATTAGCGTGGTCAGAACGACAGCTTTATAGACATTTAACTTGGTGGCTGCATACATTAGTGTGGCCAGAACAACAGCTTTATAGACATTTAACTTGGTGGCTGCATACATTAGTGTGGCCAGAACAACAGCTTTATAGACCTTTAACTTAGTGGCTGCATACATTAGTGTGGACAGAACGACAGCTTTATAGACCTTTAACTTGGTGGCTGCATACATTAGTATGGTCAGAACGACAGCTTTATAGACCTTTAACTTGGTGGCTGCATACATTAGTATGGCCAGAACAACAGCTTTATAGGCCTTTAACTTGTTGGCTGCATACATTAGTATGGTCAGAACAACAGCTTTATAGACCTTTAACTTGGTGGCTGCATACATTAGTATGGCCAGAACAACAGCTTTATAGACCTTTAACTTGGTGGTTGCATACATTAGTATGGTCAGAACAACAGCTTTATAGACCTTTAACTTGGTGGCTGCATACATTAGTATGGTCAGAACAACAGCTTTATAGACCTTTAGCTTGGAGGTACCGCTGAGTCCTCTTCTTTCCCATACATTTTTTCCTAGCCTCCCATATTAAAGATATTCCAAACTCTCCACCTCTTCCAATTTTTCCTCATTGATATATATTTCAGCTGCTTTATTTGGTTTATCAGTTGTCGTCAATTTAGTTTT
This sequence comes from Achatina immaculata, assembly GCA_009760885.1. Classification (NCBI taxonomy): domain Eukaryota; kingdom Metazoa; phylum Mollusca; class Gastropoda; order Stylommatophora; family Achatinidae; genus Lissachatina; species Lissachatina immaculata. Next base: position 3,867,057 of record CM019714.1, read on the forward strand.
CTTCGCATTAAGATAGAGATTTTGCTCTTCACTATTCTTACGGACTGACATAATTAGTTTTTCCATTCCTTTTTGTGTTGTGGACAGTAACACTGTGTCATCAGCTTATCTAATCTCTGGTATTTCATAACTCCAATAGTTATGGCATCGTAATATTCTTTGTCTACATCTTCTCTAACATTCCTCATTATACTTTCAGTCATCATCATCATCATCATGTGCCATGCCGACTGGCGTTGGGTATTATGCTTCTCCAGAGTACCCGATCCTTCACGCAGGCCATCAGTTCAGTTGGTGATCTCCTCTCACACCATCCTGTCAGACTGTCCAGTATCATTTCTCTTGGTCTTCCTCTTGATCTTCTTCCTTCTATTTTTCCTGTTGTTATAATATTTTCAATGCCCCCACTTCTCATTGCATGTCCTATGAAAGTACAATGTGTCTCTCTTATCTTTTTGGCAAGGTTTTTTTGTCTCTGCAGCTCTTCTCATACATTCTTCATTAGTTATTTTTGCTGTCCAGGGGATTCGCAACATTCTTCTAATAAACCACATTTCTGCTGCTTCCAATGATTTTTGTGCAGACTTGCCTGTTGTCCATGATTCACTTCCATATAACAAGATAGGTTCAATATAGCATTTTAGGACTCGTTTTCTAACATTCATTGATAAAGATGTGTTGGTTAATATGTTTCTCATTCTCTGAAATGCAGTCTTTGCTTGGCCTATTCTGTTCCTAATTTCTGTTCTGCATTTCCCATATGAAGTTATTACTGCTCCAAGGTATTTGAATTTCTGCACCTGCTTTAGAATAGTTCCGTTTAATTTAATACTGCATTTTGGTGGATTCTGTTTCTTAGATATAACCATAGTCTCTGTCTTTTTGATGTTCAAAGTAAGGCCTTTCTGTTCACTTTCTTTGGCGACTTTATCCGAGAGTTTTTGCAGGTCTTGTTGGTTCTCAGCTATCAGTACTGTGTCGTCAGCTTACCGAAGGTTGTTAATATTGTATCCTCCAATTTTTATGCCCGGTTCTGTGATAATTGTTCTTAGAATATTCTCGCCATACAGAGAAAAAAAGTCTGGAGATAGTACACATCCTTGTCGCACCCCTTGTTTTATCGGTTGATATTTTCCAATCATGTCTTCAATTCGAACTGCTGCTTCTTGCTGCCAGTATAGATGTTTACTATCCTCAGGTCTTTGCCGTCTATATTGATGTCTTCAAGCATTTTAATAATTTCATTATGTTTCGCCTTGTCAAATGCCTTGGCGTAATCAATGAAGCATAAGTAGAGATCTTTCTGTACCTCTAAAGCTTTTTCTGTTAGTGTTCGTAAAGCATAAATGCCATTATATATTATATATATTTTCAGTATACAAGTTAAATAAGTAAGTCGACAATATTTTGTCAACGCGGATATCCAGAACATATTCTCTCGTCATCTTGGAACCGCATCAGCCACATATCAACAAGCCCTCACTCCTAAACCGCACTGTAGCTAGGACAGAGTGAAACTAGTACTCACGTACCACCCTCATAGCTTGCCAGTTAAGAACATACTGTTTCTCCATCTCCTCCAGACCGAGCCTGATACACGTGAACTCTTTGGGGAACCCCCGTTGGTGACCTACAGACGGGAAAAGAACCTCAGGAACCTAAAGTTCGAAGTCGCCGTAAGACACATGACACTTTTTTTTATGGTACCAGACATTGCGGACGCCGTAGATGCAACACTTGTCTGTTTGTTGTCGAGGCTAGCCAGATCTCCTTCCCTAAGTCCACGTTATCAGTTCAGGAGGGTTTCACCTGCACTTCACGCAACGTTATTTATGCTATTATGTGAAAAGGTTGTGGTATGAAGTATATAGTGGAGACCAGTTTGCCCTTAGGAGATCGTTTTCGCCAACATCTTAACGATATCTCTAAAAGGTCTTGGACACCTGTGGCAAAACATTTTTGCCTTAGCAACCATAGGGGAAAACAGGACATTTCTGTTAGTGCAACCCACTGTTGTTCTGCTGATGTACAATCTCAGAGGGTCCTAGAACAGCGCCTTATTTTCCAGACTGGCTGTCTCCACCCAGCTGGAATTAACAATGTCTTCAGCTTTCTGTAACTTCTTTAGTTTTCCATCCCCCCTTTTTTTGTAACTCTATTTTCTTTCTCCTACCTACCCCTCCCTACCGCCACCCTCTTTTCTTCTCTGGCAACATATTGGTGTTTATAGGGTCTTATCCTATTCACCAGTTTCACATTTTCTCCCTGCAGGTGTTTATGTTCTTCATTCATTATTTCTCCGCTTCCCCGCTCCCGACACCTTCTCTCAGCGGCTATCATGTTTCTATTGCCCTTCCCCCCCCCCTTCAACCACCTGTTTTCCTCATCTCTCTCCACATCTTCTTTACGATTGGCTTTATCGCTTATCCTTTGTGTGGCCCCGCGTGGTCTCTATGTCTCTTCTAGCGGACACGCATTTCTCTGTTTCCTACTTCTGGAGGAGGCCATTTAAGGTAAGTTCTTCGTTTAATTATGTTGTTTTTTTTTTTTTGGTCTCGTGTATGTAATCCTCGAAAAAGGCTCACGGCGAAATATTAGATGTTGCATGTTTTTCATTTATACGTTCTCATACTTTCTGTTCATTTTTTCTCATTTTACTCACTCCCTCCCTCACTTTGTAAAACTACACCATACACCTCTATCTAACTTTATTATTTGAACCAGTTTTACTGCAGTCTTCATCCCCTTTATCTGCACCCCTGACGGACCCCTTGTTTTATGCCATAGCAAGTTGTTTCACCATTTGCTCTCACTGCTGGTTCTAAGGACTGTTATTGCCGGTGGTGGGTTGGAGGATGCGCTCTCCACTCCAGCGACGTGCGTCTCAAATAGCCTCTGACAATCAGGTCCAGCTCCTGGCCTTCTCGTGGCAGAACTGTTTAAACTGATAGGAGAAGGGACGAAGGCGAATATCTGGCGCCTGAAAACCAGACGTTTCGGGAAGATGAGAGTCATGTTTGGTAGCTCATCTACCGCTGTTGGCGAGATTCTTCGGCTGCCGTGTGCGGAGTGGGTCTCCTCCCGGCCAATGAAAAAAGGAGCAAATACGGTTGCCGTGCGGCACCACGGTGGAAAAGGTGAAAGAAAGGAATAAGCGAAGTAAACAGTAATAAAATCACGGCACCTCTGGTCTGGGGGTCGGCCACGTCTTAAGTGCACTCATATCGGGCAAAATGCCTGAAGTGTCTTAACCCAGGGTAAGACACTGCTGGCCAGATTCTTCGGATGCTGCTCCTCCCGGCCAAGGAAGAAAATGCGGAAAAGCAGTTAGGGTTGCTGTGTGACGCCGATGTGAAAAGGTGATGGAAAGGATAAAGTGAAGCTTAATCGGTATGTTCAGTAGTATCGCGGCGAGAGTTACCCATACCATGGCGCCTATGCTCTAGAGGTCGACCACGTCCGAAATACACCATACTGGTAAAATATGCCTAAACCGGCTCAACCCAGGGTTGGAAGTCACTAGTGGCGAGGATTCGTCCTCCTGGACAAAAGCTCCATCCTGGTCACAACTAAGAAGGATAGTGGCCACAACCACAAAATGCTGAAGTCAGAGACACTGGACCAGGGCAGTCTAGATAGGCAACCACCTCTCACCCGGCGGGGATGTATGCGTATCCTAATCACGCTGAGGTTTTCCGGTGAGAAAGTCCAACGCTGGACTGGATGGGCAACCATCTCTCACCCGGCGGTGATACATGGGTATCTCAAAACACGTCGAGGTTTTCCGGTGAGGAAGTCCAACTCTAGCCCGGATGGGCTACCATCTCTCACCCAGTGGGGATATACTCATATCCAAACCACGTCGAGGTTTTCCGGTGAGAAAGTCCAACTCTAGATTAAACTGGTGCAACGAAAACCACGGTGTCACGCAATCCCGCTTCTGAGACCCACCAATAATACAGACTCAAGCCGTGCGATACTCTGAACCTCTTGTGGTCCTCTCGGGGACCTCGTGTGGTCCTTTGGGGTCCACACGGGGACCACGGGACCTATAGAGGACCACAGGGGTAAATTCAGTAGGATCACAGGGCGGTCTTGGTGGTAGAACCAAACGAAAAAGGAGAAGAAGAAGACTCTCACTGCTTCCTGTTGGTCTAGATACATCATCATCATCAGGTGCCGTGCCGACTAGCATTGGCTATTATGCTTCTCCAAAGTATACGAACCTTCTTGTATGCCATGAACTCAGTTTGTGATCTCCTCTCACACCATCTCGTCAGAGTGTCCAGTATCATTTCTCTTGGTCTTCCCCTAGCTCTTCTTCCCTCTATTTTTCCTGTTATAATATTTTCAATGCCCTTTCTTATCATTGCATATCCTATGAAAGTACATTGTCTCTCCCTTGCATAGTCTGCAGTACAGCTCTGGAACACCATCCCCTACCATTTAAAATCCATTATTAATACTTCATCCTTTAACTCAAACCTGTTTCATTATTTACTTTCTTGCAATTATATATTATCTTATATCCTTCCTGTGCCGTTAAACGTCACATAGGGCTCGCAAAGTAGTTCGCCAATTTTTCCTGTCTTCGGCGAGTCCTTCAACCTCATCAAAGGATGCCTGTTAATTTGGCTTCTCTTAATAATGTCCTCTTCAGAGTTTCACGCGGTCTGCCTCTTTTTCTTCGGTCTGTTGAATTCCACTTGATAGCTTGTTTTGGGATTCTCTGATCATTTCTTCTCATCAAGTGACCAACATATGTCCATCTCCTTTTCCTGATCACCCATGAGACTGGTTGTTGTTCAGTCATTTGTCTTATCTCTGCATTGTTCTTGAATTCATTCCACTTGATGCTGAGTATTTTCCTTAGGCATTTGTTTTCAAAAGAGTCTAATTTCTTGTCTATTTCTTTAGTTGTTTTCCAGCTTTCACACGCATAAATGAGGGTGGATATTACATTTGAATTGAATAGTCTTAACTTGTGCAATTATATGCCTCCACAGAATAACCAGCACTCTCTCAACCCATGACTCGCCAGCCATCAAGTACTAAAATGGCATAGTTTGAAAAGTAACTTGTTAGATATTGTTAGAAATTATTTTAATGTTTGTTAAAAAACATTGTTAGAATATCTGTACTGACAATGTGTTTTTGATTATGTATATGTCTGCACGTGTGCTATTTTATTAGGTTAATTACTTCTTCTCTTTTACTTTGAATGTAATAGTTCAATCTTACACTCTTTTAATATGTTTTTTCCTAATGTAATTTGTATACTTGTATTAAATCGAGTGTGTGGGAAGAATGAAAGATGGAGTGATGAAAGGCAGAATGTAAGACAGGGCTGTGTACTCAATTCTTTACCCTTTAAAAATAAAGATTATTCATTCGTTCATTCTTCTTTTTTTTTTTTTTTTTCGACAAGGTTTTTTGTCTCTCCAGCTCCTCTCATACATTGTTCATTAGTTATTTTTGCTGTCCAGGGGATTCGCAACATTCTTCTAATAAACCACATTTCTGCTGCTTCCAATGATTTTTGTGCAGACTTGCCTGTTGAATAGTTCCGTTTAATTTTATACTGCATTTTGGTGGATTCTGTTTCTTAGATTTAACCATAGTCTCTGTCTTTTCCATGTTCAAAGTAAGGCCTTTCTGTTCACTTTCTCTGGCAACTTTATCCAAGAGATTTTGCAGGTCTTGTTGGTTCTCTGTTATCAGTACTGTGTTGACAGCATACCGAAGGTTGTTAATATTGTATCCTACTTTTATGCCTGGTTCTCCAATGATGTTATCTTATATATCTTAATATCTTTCCCATGCCATTAAACGTCACATAGGGCTTGCAAGGTAGTTCGCCAGTTTTTCCTGTCTTCGGCGAGTCTTTCAACCTGATCAAGGGATTTTGTAACTGTTAATTTGGCCTCTCTTAACAATGTTCTCTTCAGTTTCACGCGGTCTGCCTATTTTTCTTTGGCCTGTTGTGTTCCACTTGATAGCGTGTTTTAGTACTCTCTGACTGTTTCTTCTCATCTCCAATGATTGCTCTTAGAATATTCTCACTGTACAGAGAAAAAAGGTCTGGAGATAGTACACATCCTTGTCGCACCCCTTGTTTAATAGGTTGATATTTTCCAGTTTTATTTTTCAACTCGAACTGCTGCTTCTTGCTGCCAGTATAGATGTTTTACAATTCTCAGGTCTTTGCTGTCTATACTGATGTCTTCAAGCATTTTAATAATTTCACTATGTTTCACCTTGTCAAATGCCTTGGTGTAATCAATGAAGCATAAGTAGAGATCTTTCTGTACTTCTAAAGCTCTTTCTGTTAGTGTTCGTAAAGCATAAATGGCATTGTGTGTTCCCTTTCCTTCAACAAATCCAAACTGTTCATCTGCTGTTTCCATTTTTATCTTATTCTTTGTTCTTCTCATAATAATTCTCAGAAGTAGCTGTGTTATGTGACATGAGAGGCTGATAGTCCAGTGATCATCACATTCCTTTGCACCTGGTTTCTTTGGTAGTGCTATAAACGTGGATTTAATCAGGTCACTAGGAATATAACCACTGTTATAAATGCCATCCAGTAACTTGGTTATTATTTTTATTCCCATATACTCTAGCACCTATATTTCTTCTAGTGTTATATTATCAGGCCCAGTCGCTTTTCCTTTCTTCATGTGTTTGATGGCATCTATGATTTCATCTTCAAGTATTGGTTGTCCATCACAGTTTTCAGTATCTGGTGTTAATTCTGGTCTTTCTCCTCCATGTAGCTCACGGATGTACTCTGTCCACCTGTCCACAATGTCTTCTTTTCCCACTAACATTTTACTTTATTTTGATTTCAGGCATCCTGTGGTATATTTTGTTTTCCTGCCTGTGAGTTCACTAATTTGTTTGTGCATGTTTTTGCTGTCTTTATTATGAGAGTCCTCTATCTCTCTGCACTGTTCATTTAACCACACTTCTTTTGCTTCTCTGTATTTGCGTCTTATTTCTTTATTTATCATGCTATATTTTTCCTCATTATTTTTACTCCTTCTCTTGTCCATCAGTCCCAAAATGTCATCTGTCATCCATTTATTCTTTGGGGCTTAATTTTTTGGTGATATTATCTCCTTAACAGTTTGGTGAATAGAATCTCTTAATATTTCCCATTGTTCATCTATACTATTTATCTTTGCTATTGCATTGTATCTATTTGTTATAATAACTCTGTATTGCTCTCGCAGTTCATGGTCATTTTTAGGGAGTTCTGTATTCAGTTTGATGTTTCTCACTTTTCTGCATGCTTTCTTTAGCTTTATTCTAATTTTTCCACAGAGTGGATCATGGTCACTATTGCAGTCAGCTCCTGGCATGGTTTTTGTTGTCAGTAATGCATTGCGGAATCGTTTGTTGATTAATATGTAGTCTATCTGGTTAAAAGTCTTTTTGTCTGGGCTGCACCACATTGCCAGTCTTCGGGGATGTTGTTTAAACCAGGTGTTTCCTACAACCATGCTGTGTATTCTTGCCCATTCAATTAATTTATAACCTCTGTCATTTCTCTCTCCCAGTCCATAGTCACCAATGATGTCTGAAGTTCTTCCTTTACCAACTTTGGCATTAAAATCTCCCATGACTATAGTAACTTCATGTGACTTTGTGTGTTTCAGGGCTGTCTCTGTGTCATTATCAAATAGCTGTACATCTTCTTCAGAACTTTCAGATGTTGGAGCGTACACTTGTATAATATTTATGTTTTTAGTTGGGCTAGTAGGACTCGGTCCGAGATGTTCAAATATCCTACAATTGTCCTTGCTGTTTTCTCATCAAATATGTTACATACAACAGTGATATTAATTGTATCAAATGTGTTGAAAATCCCATTTTTTACATAATTTCCCAAAGTTTCTGGTGTTGTACACAATCAAATGCCTTTGAGTAGTCTATAAAGGATAAATATAGATTCACGATAAATTCTCTGCATTTCTCTATTATTAATCTTATATTGAATATATGATCTCTTGACCCTCTTCCTTGTTTAATACTGGCTTGGACCATATTGACTTCTTCTTCTTTTTTCTTACGAAAGTTACCCATTATGATTTTTAGAATTTTACTGGCATGACTAATCAGGGCAATGGTTCTGTGATAAATGATAAATGGTGTCCTTCTAAAAAAATTGTGGGATGCGAATAAGTGAACTTTTGTGACGAAGATATCAAACTTGTCCTATTTAAACAATAGTAATTCCTCTCTAGCAATAAATTTTGTTTCCACCTGTCTCTGCTTTAGTTACTTGTCTGTAGGAGGAGGCTGGGCTATCTCTGCTCTAGTTACTTGTCTGTAGGACAAGGCTGAGCTATCTCTGCTCTAGTTACTTGTCTGTAGGAGGAGCTGGGCTATCTCTGCTCTAGTTACTTGTCTGTAGGACAAGGCTGAGCTATCTCTGCTCTAGTTACTTGTCTGTAGGACAAGGCTGAGCTATCTCTGCTCTAGTTACTTGTCTGTAGGACAAGGCTGGGCTATCTCTGCTCTAGTTACTTGTCTGTAGGACAAGGCTGGGCTATCTCTGCTCTAGTTACTTGTCTGTAGGACAAGGCTGGGCTATCTCTGCTCTAGTTACTTGTCTGTAGGACAAGGCTGAGCTATCTCTGCTCTAGTTACTTGTCTGTAGGACAAGGCTGAGCTATCTCTGCTCTAGTTACTTGTCTGTAGGACAAGGCTGAGCTATCTCTGCTCTAGTTACTTGTCTGCAAGACAAGGCTGGGCTACTGGCAAATATTTGTACTAAACTTAAACACACACACACATTTATAACCAGGTACTCTGTAATATTGTGATAGGGAAGGGATTATTCCTTTTTGAAAAAAGGCAAGAAAAGACAATCAAAATTTCTTGGACTTGTTACAAGAAGACAGAAGATGGAGAATCTAGTAATGACTGGAAAATTCAAGGAAAAAAAAAGAAGAGCAAGAGAAAAACATCTCTGTGGACTGACCAAGTGGCATGATGGGAAAAGAAAAGCTTTCGAATTGATAGGACCCAACAAGGATCGCACAAGATGGGGAAACATGACCACCAACACAGTCTGGCACAACACATAATACAATTTAAGAAAAAAAAAATTTTTTTTAATGTCTTTGAAATATATCCAAACCTACATAATCTTGGAGACAGGTTTTGAAAAGTTCTTCTTCTTCTTCATCCATCATTCTGACATTGACTTGTATAATTTGAAGTATCTGTAGCCAGCTGGAGTACATCTTCCTATTTCTCTTGAATGTGCCTTGTCAATGTCTGTATTATCTGCACTTCAAATGTTGAATGCTCATGCAGAATATTATCTGCATTTCAAATATTGGAGACTCCTGCAGAATATTATCTGTAATTCAAATATTGGAGACTCCTGCAGAATATTATCTGTAATTCAAATATTGGGGACTCCTGCAGAATATTATCTGTAATTCAAATATTGGAGACTCCTGCAGAATATTATCTGTAATTCAAATATTGGAGACTCCTGCAGAATATTATCTGTAATTCAAATATGGAGACTCCTGCAGAATATTATCTGTAATTCAAATATTGGAGACTCCTGCAGAATATTATCTGTAATTCAAATATTGGAGACTCCTGCAGAATATTATCTGTAATTCAAATATTGGGGACTCCTGCAGAATATTATCTGTAATTCAAATATTGGAGACTCCTGCAGAATATTATCTGTAATTCAAATATTGGGGACTCCTGCAGAATATTATCTGTAATTCAAATATTGGGGACTCCTGCAGAATATTATCTGTAATTCAAATATTGGGGACTCCTGCAGAATATTATCTGTAATTCAAATATTGGAGACTCCTGCAGAATATTATCTGTAATTCAAATATTGGGGACTCCTGCAGAATATTATCGATTGCAGGGTGAAGGTGAAAGCAAAATTCTTTTTTTCGGATTACAGGACAGATTTCTCAGTCTGCCAAATTACAGGTAGACTGAATACCAGAAACCAGAGCTGATTTATCAGATTACAGGTAGACTGCACATCAGAAAACAGGACAGATTTGTCAGATTGCAGATAGACATAACATCATAAACCAGGCCTGATTTGTCAGAGTTCAATTGAACATCACAAACCAAGGTAGATTTGTCAAGCTCTCAGTTAGGCGGAGTGAATACGGGAGATAATATGTCCATTGAATAATCTTGTGTTTTATTGATTATATCCCTTGCACAAATTTGTATGCAGGGTTTTTGTTATAAATACTGTATGTGATGTTTTTGATCCGCCTGTTGATTCTTGTATGTTTCTGTCAGGTATTCCTAACTTGGCTCCAGGTAAACAGAACGTGTCCTAACTTGGCTCCAGGTAAACAGAACGTGGCCTAACTTGGCTTCACGTAAATAGAACGTGGCATAATATGGCTCTAGATAAACAGATCGTGGCCTAACTTGGCTCTAGGTAAACAGATCGTGGCCTAACTTGGCTCTAGGTAAACAGAACGTGGCCTAACTTGGCTCTAGGTAAACAGATCGTGGCCTAACTTGGCTCTAGGTAAACAGAACGTGGCCTAACTTGGCTCTAGGTAAACAGATCGTGGCCTAACTTGGCTCTAGGTAAACAGATCGTGGCCTAACTTGGCTGGTGACTGAGTGCACGGACTGAGGGAAAAGAAGAACATCAACAAGAACAAGAAGAACAAGAAGAACAACATCAACAAGAACAAGAAGAACAAGAAGAACAACATCAACAAGAACAAGAAGAACAACATCAGCAAGAACAATAAGAATAACGACAATAAAAACAAGAACAAGAATAATAAGAACAACAAGAATAATAAGAACAACAAGATACTTTTTCTATGAAAATATTGTTAGCTACACCCAGCAGCAAGAAGACTGCAGAAGTACCACATGAACAAAGATACCTGGAACTAGCAGCTGCTGTAATCTGATGTAGGAGTGCGATCACAGTTTACTGCACCCCGGGACACCCACAGGAAAATGTGAAGATGTCGGGTTGACAGAACGTGAACATGTCGGGTTGACAGAACGTGAAAATGTCGGGTTGACAGAACGTGAACATGTCGGGTTGACAGAACGTGAAACTTGAACTTTTGAGCATCAGGACTGAGGCCCTCGGGTCTGAGCACTCGGCCACGAATTACATGAGGGCGGTTGGGGTGTAGGGGTATCCCCTATCAAAGGAGACGTAAGACCCCTCTTTATCTCCGCTAGTCTACGGGACACCCTTATCTCCATCAGTCTACGGGACACCCTTATCTCCGCTAGTCTACGGGACGCCCTTATCTCCATCAGTCTACGGGACACCCTTATCTCCATCAGTCTTCGGGACACCTTTATCTCCGCTAGTCTACGGGACACCCTCTCCATCAGTCTACGGGACACCCTTATCTCCATCAGTCTACGGGACACCCTCTCCATCAGTCTACGGGACACCTTTATCTTCGCTATTCTACGGGACACCCTTATCTCCGCTAGTCTATGGGACACGCTTATCTCCGCTAGTCTATGGGACACCCTTATCTCCGCTAGTCTATGGGACACCCTTATCTCCGCTAGTCTATGGGACACCCTTATCTCCGCTAGCCTATGGGACACCCTTATCTCCGCTAGTCTATGGGACAGCCTTATCTCCGCTAGTCAAAAGGACACCCTTATCTCCGCTAGTCTATGGGACACCCTTATCTCCGCTAGTCAAAGGGACACCCTTATCTCCGCTAGTCAAAGGGACACCCTTACCTCCGCTAGTCTGTGGGACAGCCTTACCTCCGCTAGTCTATGGGACACCCATGGGCAAGGTGGCGTACCTGTTTTACTCTCCCCCACCCCCCCCCCCCACCGAGAGCGACGTGAGGCCATGGGAGCAGGTGGTGGATGGAATGGGACAGCAGCCGAATCGTTGTGTTGGTTGTGTGGTAGGCAGATGATCTCAACATAGGGACAATGGCTACCATCACTGACTAGTACAGTCACCGCCCGGAAGGAAAACAATGGTCAACTACCAAAATATACCAAGAAACCCAAACAGCAACATGGAAGGTCAGATAGGAAAAAGATCCCCAGACCAGATAGATCTAATTTTAACACTGAGAAAGAATGTGAGACAGATGTCATAACAGAACGTGTAACATATACATCTTGAGGTATATATGTCATAACAGAACGTGTAACATATACATCTTGAAGTATATATATCATAACAGAACGTGTAACATATATATCTTGAGGTATATATATATATCATAACAGTACGTGTACCAGATATATCTTAAAGTACAGATATCATAACAGTACGTATAACATATACATCTTAAGTAGGAAATGTCACCGTGGTATGACTCATATCTCTCTATACGCTGATCATCTGATGCAGGCCGGGTAAAGTACGTATATTTTCCTGTTAACAGTGACCTATACGTAGATGCAGCTGACCTTGTGTGACCCAAATAAGTATTTTTCACCTATCTCCACCCCGCCCACAAGACAAAGAGAATCGATACTCTGGAATATCAGAGATCAATAGCTGAATCAATCAATACAGTCATGGATCAGGGCTAGGCGTGAGTGAAGAAAAGAAGCCATCAAGACAGGAAGTCAAACATCTACAAAAAAATCTTAAGTTAGAACAAAACAAAACACGCGCATGAAGGGGTGGACACATCTCAGTAGTCATGCCAACACATGTATCATCATCAGTTGTCCTTGTACTACGTTACACAGAAGAATCCATATTATCAAGCGTACATTCTCCACCTTCAAGCTGCTCTTTGAGGATATGGGATAAGAGTAGAAGCCAAACGTTTTATTGTTGAATGTCCGGATGAGGGTAGAAGGTACAATTTTTATTGTTGAATGTCCGGGTACGGCTAGAAGGTAAAGTTTTCTTGTTGAATGTCCGCATAAGAGTAAAAGGTAAACGTTTTGTTGTTGAACGTCTGGATAAAAGTTGAAGATAAAAGTTTCGTTGTTGTTGTTGTTGTTGTTTTTGTTGTTGTTGTTGTTGTTGTTGTTGTTGTAGAATCTCCGGATAAGACCAGAAGGTAAAAGTTGTGTTGTTGAAGGACCGGGTAAGAGTAGAAGGTAAAAGTTTTGTTGATGAATGCCCAGATAAGAGTGGAAGGTAACAGAATTTTTAGCGTGTCAATGACTACGAAGGATTGATTGACTGACTGATCTTTATTTCAAAAGGATTAAGAATTGGGCACGCAGGCCCGTCTGGCATTCTGCCCTTTATCATACATCTTTCACTCTATTCCAGACATTCTACAAATATGCTGTTCGTATAACAAACATAACTAACATTGAAGCTGAGAGACAAAATATAACATTTACGTTTCGCTCTTATCCATTCACTCAGTACAGAAGTAACTACATACATATATAAACGACTATCTACTAAACAAACATTTCTGAACTATTCAGAATAAACAATTACCTGTATTCGGTGATCATCTGATGCAGGCCGGGTAAAGTACGTATATTTTCCTGTTAACAGTGACCTATACGTAGATGCAGCTGACCTTGTGTGACCCAAATAAGTATTTTTCACCTATCTCCACCCCGCCCACAAGACAAAGAGAATCGATACTCTGGAATATCAGAGATCAATAGCTGAATCAATCAATACAGTCATGGATCAGGGCTAGGCGTGAGTGAAGAAAAGAAGCCATCAAGACAGGAAGTCAAACATCTACAAAAAAATCTTAAGTTAGAACAAAACAAAACACGCGCATGAAGGGGTGGACACATCTCAGTAGTCATGCCAACACATGTATCATCATCAGTTGTCCTTGTACTACGTTACACAGAAGAATCCATATTATCAAGCGTACATTCTCCACCTTCAAGCTGCTCTTTGAGGATATGGGATAAGAGTAGAAGCCAAACGTTTTATTGTTGAATGTCCGGATGAGGGTAGAAGGTACAATTTTTATTGTTGAATGTCCGGGTACGGCTAGAAGGTAAAGTTTTCTTGTTGAATGTCCGCATAAGAGTAAAAGGTAAACGTTTTGTTGTTGAACGTCTGGATAAAAGTTGAAGATAAAAGTTTCGTTGTTGTTGTTGTTGTTGTTTTTGTTGTTGTTGTTGTTGTTGTTGTTGTTGTTGTGGAATCTCCGGATAAGACCAGAAGGTAAAAGTTGTGTTGTTGAAGGACCGGGTAAGAGTAGAAGGTAAAAGTTTTGTTGATGAATGCCCAGATAAGAGTGGAAGGTAACAGAATTTTTAGCGTGTCAATGACTACGAAGGATTGATTGACTGACTGATCTTTATTTCAAAAGGATTAAGAATTGGGCACGCAGGCCCGTCTGGCATTCTGCCCTTTATCATACATCTTTCACTCTATTCCAGACATTCTACAAATATGCTGTTCATATAACAAACATAACTAACATTGAAGCTGAGAGACAAAATATAACATTTACGTTTCGCTCTTATCCATTCACTCAGTACAGAAGTAACTACATACATATATAAACGACTATCTACTAAACAAACATTTCTGAACTATTCAGAATAAACAATTACCTGTATTCGGTGAAGATTTAGAGATGAATGTCAACATATCCGTGACCTGAGACTTAGAGAAGAGAGATGAATGTCAACATATCTATGATCTAAGACTTAGAGAAGAGAGATGGATATCAACACATATGTGAGCTGAGACTTAGAGAAGAGAGATGAATGTCAACATATCTATGATCTAAGACTTAGAGAAGAGAGATGGATGTCAACATGTCTATGATCTAAGACTTAGAGAAGAGAGATAGATGTCAACATATCTGTGAGCTGAGACTTAAAGAAGAGAAATTGATGTCAACATATCTGTGAGCCGAGACTTAGAGAAGAGAGATGGATGTCAACATATCTGTGAGCTGAGACTTAGAGAAGAGAGATGGATGTCAACACATCTGTGATCTGAAACTACCATTATAAACCACCCAGGACAGCCAACACTTCCTGCTTTATTCGTTTACACAAAACAGGTTGTTGTCTTTTTTAAATTCTCAAATGTTGCATGACTTCCTGGCATCCTATAAATATAACAGATCAAAACTGATCCTTGATTCAGCACTGAATTGTTAGAAACTGGATATTGTTCTTGTTTAACTCAGCTCCCTGCATATATTGTTATTGTTTAACTCAGCTCCCTGCATATGTTGTTATTGTTTAACTCAGCTCCCTGCATATATTGTTATTGTTTAACTCAGCTGGAAAATTAGAAAATGTAAAGATGGAAATGGAAAGGATGAAGATCAACATATTAGGAACGAGTGAAGTTAGATGGACAGGTGCAGGGAAGATAAACTCAGATAAATATACAATAATATATTCAGGAAGTGAGAAACATGAACGAGGAGTAGGAATTATATTTGATGAACAAACGGCAAGGACAATTGTAAGATATTTGAACACCTCGGACCGAGTCCTGCTAGCCCAACTGAAAGAACAACCAATAAACATAAATATTATACAAGTGTACGCTCCAACATCTGAAAGTTCTGAAGAAGACGTACAGCTATTTTATAGAGACAGCCCTAAAACACACAAAGTCACATGAAATATAGTCATGGGAGATTGTAATGCCAAAGTTGGTAAAGGAAGAACTTCAGACATCGTTGGTGACTATGGACTGGGGGAGAGGAATGACAGAGGTTCTAAATTAATTGAATGGGCAAGAATACATAGCATGGTTGTAGGAAACACCTGGTTTAAACAACATCCTCGAAGACTGGCAACGTGGTGCAGGCCTGACAAAAAGACTTTTAACCAGATAGACTACATATTAAACAACAAACGATTCCGCAATGCATTACTGACAACAAAAACCATGCCAGGAGCTGACTGCGATGGTGACAATGATCCACTCTGTGGAAAAATTAGAATAAAGCTAAAGAAAGCAGGCAGAAAAGTGAGAAACATCAAACTGAATATAGAACTTCTTTAAAATGACCAAGAACTGCGAGAACAATACGAAGTTATTATAACAAATAGATAAAATGCAATAGCAAAGATAAATAGTATAGATGAACAATGGGAAATGTTAAGAGATTCTATCCACCAAACTGTTAAGGAGATAATACCACCAAAAAAAATAAGCCTCTAAAAATAAATGGATGACAGACGACATCTTAGGACTGATGGACAAGAGGAGGAGGAGTAAAAATAACGAGGAAAAATATAACAAGATAAATAAAGAAATAAGACGCAAATGCAGAGAAGCAAAAGAAGTGTGGTTAAATGAGCAGTGCAGACAGATAGAGGACTCTCATAATAAAGACAGCAAAAACATGCACAAACGAATTAATGAACTCACAGGCAGGAAAACAAAATATACCACAGGATGCCTGAAATCGAAAGAAGGTAAAATGTTAATGGGAAAAAAAGACATTGTGGACAGGTGGACAGAGTACATCGGTGAGCTGTATGGAGGAGAAAGACCAGAATTAACACCAGATACTGAAAACTGTGATGGACCGCCAATACTTGAAGATGAAATCATAGATGCCATCAAACACATGAAGAAGGGAAAAGCGACTGGGCCTGATAATATAACAATAGAAGAAATAGAGACACTAGAAGAGACAGGAATAAAAATAATAACCAAGTTACTGAATGACATTTACAACAGTGGTTATATTCCCAGTGACCTGATTAAATCCACGTTTATAGCACTACCAAAGAAACCAGGTGCAAAGGAATGTGACGACCACCGGACTATCAGCTTCTCGTGTCACATAACGAAGCTACTTCTGAGAATCATTATGAGAAGAACAAGGAAAAAGATAAAAATGGAAATAGCAGATGAAGAGTTTGGATTTGTTGAAGGAAAGGGAACACACAATGCCATTTATGCTTTACGAACACTAACAGAAAAAGCTTTAGAAGTACAGGAAGATCTCTACTTATGCTTCATTGATTACACCAAGGCATTTGACAAGGTGAAATATAATGAAATTATTAAAATGCTTGAAGACATCAATATAGACAGCAAAGACCTGAGAATTGTAAAACATCTATACTGGCAGCAAGAAGCAGCAGTTCGAGTTGAAAATAGAACTGGAAAATATCAACCTATAAAACTAGGGGTGCAACAAGGATGTGTACTCTCCAGACCTTTTTTCTCTGTATAGCGAGAATATTCTAAGAACAATCATCACAGAACCGGACATAAAAGTTGGAGGATACAATATTAACAACCTTCGGTAAGCTGACGACACAGTACTGATAGCTGATAACCAACAAGACCTGCAAAATCTCTTGGATAAAGTCGCCAAAGAAAGTGAACAGAAAGGCCTTACTTTGAACATCAAAAAGACAGAGACTATGGTTATATCTAAGAAACAGAATCCACCAGCATGCAATATAAAACTAAATGGAACTATTCTAAAGCAGGTGCAGAAATTCAAATACCTTGGAGCAGTAATAATTTCAGATGGGAAATGCACAACAGAAATTAGGAACAGAATAGGCCAAGCAAAGACTGCATTTCAGAGAATGAGAAACATATTAGCTAACACATCGTTATCAATAAATGTTAGAAAACGAGTCCTAAAATGCTGTATTGAACCTATCTTGTTATATGGAAGAGAATCATGGACAAAAGGCAAGTCTGCACAAAAATCATTGGAAGCAGCAGAAATGTGGTTTATTAGAAGAATGTTGCGAATCCCCTGGACAGCAAAAATAACTAATGAAGAATTTATGAGAAGAGCTGGAGAGACAAAAAAACCTTGTCAAAAAGATAAGAGACAGACACTGTACTTTCATAGGACATGCAATGAGAAGAGGGGGCATTGAAAATATTATAACAACAGGAAAAATAGAAGGAAGAAGATCAAGAGGAAGACCAAGAGAAATGATACTGGACAGTCTGATGAGATGGTGTGAGAGGAGATCACCAACTGAGCTGATGGCCTGCATGAAGGATCGTGTACTCTGGAGAAGCATAATAGCCAACGCTAGTCGGCACGGCACCTGATGATGATGATGATTAACTCAGCTCCCTGCATATATTGTTATTGTTTAACTCAGCTCCCTGCATATATTGTTATTGTTTAAATTGCTCAACTCAGCTCCCTGCATATATTGTTATTGTTTAAATTGCTTAACTCAGCTCCCTGCATATATTGTTATTGTTTAACTCAGCTCCCTGCACATATTGTTATTGTTTAACTCAGCTCCCTGCACATATTGTTATTGTTTAACTCAGCTCCCTGCACATATTGTTATTGTTTAACTCAGCTCCCTGCACATATTGTTACGGCCCCTGGTTTAACATGTCGGGCCGCTGTTTGTGCCACGCCTACTTGTAATCCTACCCCAGCGCACACATACACGACCCCCACACACAACCACACACAAGCACCCATACACACAGCACCAACATATAACACTTCATTTCTTGCCTTGTAAACTTCCACCAATGAAAGGACATAAAAGCGCCTGGAGACTTGTGACTTATTCAAATGCATCATTCACTCGTCGCCCAGTAAAAGATCCGATCTTTAGCCTCGTACGACTGGCCTGGAAAAACAACACATACTTTTGGGATAATGTCATTCACTCCCCCCACTCCCCACCCCCCTAAAAACAACACATTCCTGCACCGCCCCTCACCCAGTTCTAGCAAGGGGGAAAAAAAAGTTGTTCCTCCGATAGCAGTCCAATAATGTCCAGGGAGATCTGACGGTATCGATCCAGGTGGGTCAAAGAGTAATGAATGTAAACCCGACGTGTGTTCATTATTTCATCGATCTGGCTGTGGTGGCGGCTCGTTGTCGTGGCATATTTTAGACTTGGTCAGAGCTAGACCAGCTGTACTGTCCTGTCAGTTTCTGGGCGAAAGTTTGCGTCTAAAATTAGAACTTAGTAAACTTGGCATTGTTGAGAAACTTGACGCTCCTGACAAGGGTGTCCCGGGGTTTTTCCCGGGGGTACATCCGCCAAGAAAAGAACAACATATTCTGACCTTGTCGAAATATCCTTGTCTCACCTACTAGTTCTTGGTAAAGAACCTCTCCCATCCGTTAACTAAAGCGCGCCTGTTCGAATCCTATAAAAAAAAACATGGAGTATTTAGCAAATTGGTCTGAAGGCTTGCGTGTGACTGTGCATGTTTGTATGTCTGTGACCCTAGGTTCATCACAAGCCAGAGTATGTGTGGTTGGGGTGGGGGGACAGAGTTGGTAGATGTGATCATGTCGCAGTTCTTGTTTACTGTTTCAGAGAGATGTGAAGGCAGTTTTTTTTTAATGTCGTCACGGAATTTTCTTGCTAGAGAAGTGCTAAACTGTACATGCTGGAAGAGGAGGAGGGAGGAGAAGTGGAACAGGAGGATGGAAGAGGAGGAGGAGAAGTGGAAGAGGAGGAGGAAAAAGGAGAATGGAAAGAGGAAGAGGAAAGATGAGGAAAAGGGAGGATAAGGGAAAGAGGAAGAAGGAAGGGGGAGAGGAGGAAGGAGGAAAAGGTGAAGAGGAGGAGAGGAAAGGCAGAGGAGGAGGAAGAAGGAAGAAGGAAGAGAGGAAGGGAGGGGTAGAGGAAGAGGGAGGAGAAGGGAAAGAGGAGGGAGGAGAGAGGAAAACGGAAGATGGGAGAGAGGAGAAGGGGAATCATATATGAAGGAAAGAGAAGGAGGGGGAGTGTAGTTTTATGCAATCAGTTTTTGTTAGTAATCAGCTTACATCACAGACTTTCTTGTTTCTCTACTAGGCTGTCTTACATCACAGACTTTCCTATGTCTCTCCTAGGCTGTCTTACATCACAGACTTTCCTGTTTCTCTACAAGGCTGTCTTATATCACAGACTTTCCCGTGTCTTTCCTAGGCTGTCTTATATCACAGACTTTCCCGTGTCTTTCCTAGGCTGTCTTATATCACAGACTTTCCCGTGTCTTTCCTAGGCTGTCTTATATCACAGACTTTTCTGTGTCTCTACTAGGCTGTCTTATATCACAGACTTTCCTGTTTCTCTACTAGGCTGTCTTATATCACAGACTTTTCTGTTTCTCTACTAGGCTGTCTTATATCACAGACTTTCCTGTTTCTCTACTAGGCTGTCTTACATCACAGACTTTCCTGTTTCTCTACAAGGCTGTCTTATATCACAGACTTTCCCGTGTCTTTCCTAGGCTGTCTTACATCACAGACTTTCCCGTGTCTTTCCTAGGCTGTCTTATATCACAGACTTTTCTGTGTCTCTACTAGGCTGTCTTATATCACAGACTTTCCTGTTTCTCTACTAGGCTGTCTTATATCACAGACTTTTCTGTTTCTCTACTAGGCTGTCTTATATCACAGACTTTTCTGTTTCTCTACTAGGCTGTCTTATATCACAGACTTTCCTGTTTCTCTACTAGGCTGTCTTACATCACAGACTTTTCTGTGTCTCTACTAGGCTGTCTTACATCACAGACTTTTCTCTTTCTCTACTAGGCTGTCTTATATCACAGACTTTCCTGTTTCTCTACTAGGCTGTCTTACATCACAGACTTTTCTCTTTCTCTCCTAGGCTGTCTTATATCACAGACTTTCCTGTTTCTCTACTAGGCTGTCTTACATCACAGACTTTCCTGTTTCTCTACTAGGCTGTCTTACATCACAGACTTTCCTGTTTCTCTACTGGGCTGTCTTACATCACAGACTTTTCTGTGTCTCTACTAGGATGTCTTACATAGTCGACAAATGTAGAAAATGTAATCTTTCTCTACTAGGCTGTCTTACATCGTCGACATATGTAGAAATTTTCATCTTTCTTTCCTAGGCTGTCTTACATCATCGACAAATGTAGAAATTTTCATCTTTCTCTGCTAGGCTGGCATTTCTTTGTACATCATCGACAAATGTAGAAACTTTCATCTTTCTCTGCCAGATTGTAGAAACCGCCAGAATGTAGAAACTGCCAGAATATATAAAGTGCTAGAATATAGGAAATGCTAAAATGTAGAAACTGCTAGAATATAGAAACTGCTAAAATGTAGAAACTGCTAGAATATAGAAACTGCTAATATGTAGAAAGTGCCAGAATATAGAAAATGCTAAAATGTAGAAAATGTCAGAATATAGAAACTGCCAGAATACAGAAATTGTCGGAATATAGAACATTCCAGAATATACAAACTGCTAAAATATAGAAACTGCCAGAATATAGAAACTGCTAAAATGGAGAAACTGCCAGAATGTAGAAACTAGTAGAATTTAGAAACTGCTAATATGTAGAATATAGAAACTGTCAGAATATAGAAAATGCTAATATGTAGAAACTACCAGACTATAGAAACTGCCAGAATATAGAAAATGCTAAAATATAGAAACTGCCAGAATATAGAAACTGCCAGAATACAGAAACTGCCAGAATATAGAAAATGCTAAAATGTACAAATCGTCGGAATATACAAACTGCCAAAATATAAAAACTGTTAAAATGTAGAAACTGCAAGAATATAGAAACTAATAAAAGTACAGAAACTGACAGAATATAGAAACTGCTAAAATGTAAAAACTGCCAGAATATGGAAATTGCCAGAATACAGAAAGTCAGAATATAGAAATTGCTAAAGTGTGGAAACTTCCAGAACATATAAACTGCTAAAATGTAGAAACTGCCAGAATATAGAAAAGGCTAAAATATAGAAACTGCCAGAATATAGAAAATACTAAAATGTAGAAACTGTCAGAATATAGAAAATACTAAAATGCAGAAACTTTCAGAATATAGAAAATACTAAAATATAGAAACTGTCAGAATGTGGAATCTAAAGATTTTTTTCTGTGGTACAGAAACAGCAGATTGGGATATATATATGTATGTATGTATGTGTGTGTGTGTGTGTGTGTGTGTGTGAGTGTGTGTGTGTGTGCGCGTGTGTGTGCGCGTGCGTGTGCGTGCGTGCGTGCGCGTGTGTGTGTGTTTCTGAAATAAATGTTGTTGTTACTAAATCTTGTTTTCGTCAGCCATGTTTTCGTCAGCCATTTTTTCTTCTGCCATGTTTTCGTCTGACATGTTTGTGGCGGGTACAAAAAGTGTACAGGAAAGAAAAACACGGAGAAACGGTGAATATCTACAATCTATTTCCTAGTTACAGATTTTTGGCAAAGTTCTATTTTTGTTCTGTTTGTAGATTAGATACTGATCTAGCAGCGCACGCTAGCCGTCATCTAGTCACGATTTACAGTGTGTTACTGTAGAGATCAATGCTTGGCTAACTTTTATGTGTCTTGTCTTGCCTGCCTGTCTGTCTATCTGCCTGCCTGTCTGTCTATCTGTCTGTCTGCCTGCCTGCCTGTCTGTCTCAGCGTCCCTTCATCCATCTGTCTATATTGCAGTAAATCTTACAGGTCACTGCTTTCTCTCCGTTTTTTTAAACCTCGTTTTGACCACCTGTGTAATCTTTCATATAGGGTAGTCAAAGTTTCTCACATTACTTCATCTGTAAGAATTGTGTTATTTTACCTCAAAACTTTCTCACATTACTTCACCTCTAAAAGGTGTGTTGTTTCACCTCAAAAATTTCTCACATTATTTCACATGTAATAGATGTGGCATTTCATTTCAAAAACATCTCACATTACTTCATTTGTAGCAGATGCGTTATTTCGCTTCACAAATTTCTCACATTACTTCATTTGTAGCAGATGTGTTATTTCACTTCAAAAAATTCTCACATTACTTCACCTTTAACAGATGTGTTATTTCACTTCAAAAACTTCTCACACTTCTTCATCTGTAGCAGGTGTGTTATTTCACTTCAAAAACTTCTCACACTTCTTCATCTGTAGCAGGTGTGTTATTTCATTTTAAAAAAAACTTCTCACATTACTTCACCTGTAAAAGGTGTGTTATTTCACTTCAAAACGTATTTTTCCAGGTAAAGTTCTTTCTCCTCCTTCCCTTTCCCTCCCCATCACATCAACACACACACATACATACACACATATAAATGTGTCAACATCCTGTTTAGCAGAGACATGTCATATAAAGCCCGGTATAAAAAGAACAAATTCTCTGACGGAAATCTCCGCAAGTTGTTGTTCGTCGTTGCTTTGTTTGCTGGTTGTCGAGTCCGCCCAAGATAGAAGCCGGAACCTTATTTCTAACAATAGACAGTGAATATTTCTATAAAAATCTGCCAAAGACGTGCAAGAACTCGATATCACATTTGTCACTCAGCCTTCATATCTATCAGGACGGAACAGAACTCGACGTCACATTTGTCAATCAGCCCATATATTTATCAAGACGTGCCAGAACTCGATATCACAATTGTCAATCACTTTTCATATCCATTAAGACGTGCCAGAACTCGATATCACATTTGTCAATCATCCTTCATATCTATTAAGACGTGCCAGAACTCGATATCACATTTGTCAATCACTCTTCATATCTATTAAGTCGTGCCAGAACTCAATATCACATTTGCCAATCACTCTTCATATCTATTAAGACGGAACAGAACTCGACGTCACATTTGTCAATCAACTTTCATATCTACGAAGACACACAACTCGATATCACACAACTTCACATTTATCAAGGCAACAAACTCGATATCACACTTGTTAGTGAAGTCTTCACATTTATCAAGATACAGATTAAAAAACTAATATACTTTTAAAAAAAAAGTACGCGACAGAGCCATTGGCAGGAAACCGGGTGAGTTGAAGGGAAATTCGAAGGAAGTGGTCCGCAGAGTTCCAGAATATCAGCCAGAATATCCGACAGTTCTTGCCTGTTGTCTCCCTATCTCCTTGTCTCTGTGATGACAATTTCACAGCTAAACACAAAAAGAAATGCTTACATAATTCAGATGCCACAACCTTGATTTCACAGAATTACACAGCTCTGATGCCACAACCTGGATTTTACAAACTTCCATAACTCTGTGTCTCAACCATGATTTCATTGACTTACACAACTCTGATGTCTTAACCTTGATTTCACAGACTTACACAACTCTGATGTCTCAACCTTGATTTCACAGACTTACTCAACTCTGATGTCACAACCTTGATTTCACAGACTTACACAACTCTGATGTCACAACCTTGATTTCACAGACTTACACAACTCTGATGTCACAACCTTGATTTCATAGATTTACATAACTCTCGTGCCACAACCTTGATTTCTCAGACTTATATAACTCTAATGCCAAAGTCTTGACGTCACATTTTCCTGTAACATATCATGTTGGATGTGAAATCCATATCCTGTATCCAGTTGTTTGTGTCTGTGGATATTTTTTTTTAATTCAGAAACAAATTATGATATTAACATGATGTGTACTGCTGAATATTCAACACATATCATAATGTCAAAAATGAAAAAGGCACTTCTCACAATGTTCACAAACATAAAACATAAAACACAACATCACTTCTCACAATGTTCACAAACATAAAACATAAAACACAACATCACTTCTCACAATGTTCTCAAACATAAAACATAACATCACTTCTCACAATGTTCTCAAACATAAAACATAAAACACAGCATCACTTCTCAGAATGTTCTTGAAAATAAAATATAAAACACAGCATACAAGTCGAAGTTTCAGAGACATATAGTCACGTGACACAAAGAACCAATAGAAGCCCTCAAGTCATGTGACATCAGATATTTTATGCAAATTAAGAGAAGTTTGTCATTGAGAACAAAGTAGTTTAGTGAGAAAACTATAAAAGAGATTACAGTGATGTTATTACTTGTGTTTGTAAAAGTGTGTTATGAAAATATAAGAAGAGATGTGTTATTTCCTTCAAATAGCTAGTGGATATATCACATGATAGTGGTGAATTGGATGTGTATTGTAAAAACTGCCCTAAGGGTAATTTTAACCAATCTTCGTCGATAAGACAAGACAAACTGGCCAATCAG
The DNA here is from genome assembly GCA_009760885.1 of Achatina immaculata. NCBI lineage: Eukaryota > Metazoa > Mollusca > Gastropoda > Stylommatophora > Achatinidae > Lissachatina > Lissachatina immaculata. Next base: position 3,891,951 of record CM019714.1, read on the forward strand.
AAGCGAGCATTCCCTCAACTATTGTTACACGCAAACTGTAAATAATAGACTGTAAGTCAAGGGTTCTAAGGACTGTAATAGCCAGAGGTGGAGTGGTGAATGACCTCTCCACTCCAATTAAATGTCTCCAAGGCGTGCGTCTCAAATAGCCTCTGACAGTCCAAGTCCAGCTCCTGGCCTTCTCGTGGTGGAACTGTTTAAACTGACAGGAGAATGGGGCGAAAGGCAAGTATCTGGCGCCTGAAAACCAGACGCTTCGGGTAGATGAGACTCGTTAGTCTTGGTTGGTAGCTCATCTAAGAGAAGGAAAACTATTAAAACCCCCTGCTGCCTTATAAGGTAGACTCTGGCCAGAGTCAAAGGCTAGTGGAGTAAACCATAAACAAACCGGTGGAAGGCAAGGGGAAACCAACACTGTACATTCCCAAGAACAATCATGACAATCCACTATTCTTTGAATTAATGGGGGTTCCAGTGGAATCACCTCGTCCGATAGGGACTATCACGTGTGACAGGTGACACCAGATCGTCATCCAACTACTGCACGCAAAGAAAACACAAGTAACACCACAGTAATTGCAACATGGAACATTAGAACACTAACAGAACTTGGAAAACTGGAAAACATCGAACAAGAAATGAAAAGAATGGAAATTAACATCCTTGGTTTATATGAAATGAGATAGACTGGACCAGGAAGCAAAGATCATAAAGACTTCAAAATAATATATTCTGGGGGAAACCAGTGTAGAAATGGAGTTGGCATAACATTGGATAAGAAGACAGCAAGAACCGTGAAAGGTTTCTGGTGCATATCAGACAAGAGTGTTAATGGTTAAATTACAGGGCCATTCAATAAACACAAATCTCATCCAAGTATACGCACCAACTTCAGAAAGCTCTGATGAAGAGATAAAAGAATTTTACAACAATCTGGACATGGCAATGAAACTGTGCAAACCATGGGAAGTAAACTTTGTGCTGGGTGATTTAAATGCGAAAGTAGAGACTGAACAAGACAATGAAGCTACTGGCAAGTATAGACTGAACAAGACAATGAAGCTACTGGCAAGTATGGACTGAGCAAGACAATGAAGCTACTGCCACGTATGGACTATCAGAAATACAAGAGGAGAGATACTGACTGAGTGGGCAAAAAGAATAAAATGATAATAGGAAATATTTGGTTTCAACAACACAATCAAGGCAAGGTGACTATGGACATGGAAAAGCCCAAATAATAACATACGTAACCAGGTAGATTACATTATGATCAACAAAAAATTCAGGAACTATCTAATATCTGCAAAAAACAAGACCAAGCGCAGACTGCAACAATGACCACATCCTAGTCGTAGGAAAAGTGAAAATCAGACTAAAGAGGTTAAAAGTAGCAGCTAAAAACAAAGAACTAGATAGACTGCTGTTACAGAAAGATTATGCAATATAAGAACAATATAGGGCCATACTACATAATAGATATAACGCTATAGAGAAGATTGAAATGATTGATGAACAGTGGAAGATGCTCAGAAATTCTATTCAGCAATCATCTATCGAAATCCTACCTCCAAATAAAGACACGTTAAACAGGAGTGGATGACAGAAGAAATTTTGCAACTAATGGATCGGAGAAGTCCTAAGGAAGATAAAGATGAATATGACAAAATAAATAACGAAATAAGACACAAATGCAATAAAGCTAAAGAAGAGTGGCTAAATAAGAAATGTAATGAAACAGAGACACACCATCATGGAAACAAATAAAGGAGTTAACAAACAAAAGGGCATACAACTAGATTTTTGCCTGAAGTCAATAATGGACAGAGATGAAATAATGGCAAGATGGAGCGAATACATTAGAGAACTATATAAGGACAATAGAAGCGAAATAGATATACGAAATAATAATGAAGGGCCTACCATATTAAAAGCAGAAGTGGAAGAAGCCATCAAACACATGAAAAACAACAAAGCACCAGGACCAGATAAAATCACCAAGGAAGAACTGGAAGCATTAGGAGAGCTTGGTATAGAAATAATTACCAGATTGCTGAATGACATCTATAACAGTAATTATGTCCCATCAGACCTTTTGTAATCAGTTTTCATTGCCCTACCAAAGAAACAAGGTGCAGTTGAATGTGAAGACCATCGAACCATTATTCTTATGAGCCATGTTACCAAAATCCTGCTTCGTATTGTCATGAGAAGAGTCAGGGCCAAAATAAAACCAGAAATTGCTGAAGAACAGTGTGGCTTCGTCGAAGGAAAAGGCACAAGTAATGCCATATTTATACTGAGAACACTGATAGAGAGATCAATAGAAGTAATGACGGACCTACATTTATGCCTCATAGACTGCTGTAAAGCATTCGATAAAGTGAGACACACAGAAATTATAAGAATGCTGGAAGACATCAATATAAATGGGAAAGATCTGAAACTTATAAAAAACATATACTGGCAGCAATCAGCAGCAGTGAAGGTTGAGAACCAAATAGGAGCATTCCAAGACATAAAAGTAGGAGTGAGACAAGGATGTGTTCTATCTCCTGACCTCTTCTCCTTGTACAGCGAAAACAGAAATACAGAGATCTTGCCATGAATATCAACTGGCGGGTACAACATTAACAACTTAAGATATGCAGACAACACAGTTCTGATTGCTAAGAGTGAACGGGAGCTACAGATTTTTCTGGACATCGTGGTTCGTGAAAGTAAAAGTAAAGGTCTCAGCCTGAATAAAAAGAAGACTGAAGTGATGGTCATCTCAAAGAAAAGAATACCACCAAAATGTAGTATTACCATCGATGGCACAGAACTGAAACAAGTTGATAGATTCAAGTACTTAGGAACAATGATAACAGCTGATGGGAAATGTCACAACGAAATAAAAAGCAGACATACTCAGGCCAAGTCAGCATTCCAGAAAATGAGACACATCTTGTGCAACAGATCCGTATCAATGGAAACAAGATTCAGTTGAATGTGAAGACCATCGAACCATTATTCTTATGAGCCATGTTACCAAAATCCTGCTTCGTATTGTCATGAGAAGAGTCAGGGCCAAAATAAAACCAGAAATTGCTGAAGAACAGTGTGGCTTCGTCGAAGGAAAAGGCACAAGTAATGCCATATTTATACTGAGAACACTGATAGAGAGATCAATAGAAGTAATGACGGACCTACATTTATGCCTCATAGACTGCTGTAAAGCATTCGATAAAGTGAGACACACAGAAATTATAAGAATGCTGGAAGACATCAATATAAATGGGAAAGATCTGAAACTTATAAAAAACATATACTGGCAGCAATCAGCAGCAGTGAAGGTTGAGAACCAAATAGGAGCATTCCAAGACATAAAAGTAGGAGTGAGACAAGGATGTGTTCTATCTCCTGACCTCTTCTCCTTGTACAGCGAAAACAGAAATACAGAGATCTTGCCATGAATATCAACTGGCGGGTACAACATTAACAACTTAAGATATGCAGACAACACAGTTCTGATTGCTAAGAGTGAACGGGAGCTACAGATTTTTCTGGACATCGTGGTTCGTGAAAGTAAAAGTAAAGGTCTCAGCCTGAATAAAAAGAAGACTGAAGTGATGGTCATCTCAAAGAAAAGAATACCACCAAAATGTAGTATTACCATCGATGGCACAGAACTGAAACAAGTTGATAGATTCAAGTACTTAGGAACAATGATAACAGCTGATGGGAAATGTCACAACGAAATAAAAAGCAGACATACTCAGGCCAAGTCAGCATTCCAGAAAATGAGACACATCTTGTGCAACAGATCCGTATCAATGGAAACAAGATTCCGAGTACTTAAATGTTACTTCGAGCCAATTTTGTTTTATGGGTGTGAAGCATGGTCCATGAATAAGAGAGTACAGCGAGAAATGGAGGCCATGGAATGTGGTTCATAAGAAGGATGTTGAAGGTACCATGGACAGCTAAGAAAACCAACGAAAAAGTCTTAAGAGAGGCTGGAGTTAAAAGGCAAATTACAACAAAGATCAGAGGCAGACAAGCGAGATTTATAGGACATTTTCTGAGAAGAGGACAATTGGAACATGATGTGGAAAGTGGAAAAATTGAGGGAAGAAGAGACAGAGGGAGAAGTTACTGGATGGGCTGTCAGTGTGGCTAGGAAGAAAGTCACCGGCGGATCTCATCAACACAAAAGACAGGGAATTGTGGAGAGAAATGATCGCCTACGCCGCGCGGCACGGCACTTGGTTGATTGATTGAAGTCAAGTACACCTGCTGGGCGCCTACACGGACAGTAGAAGATGCCAGGTAAGATACACCTGCTGGGCGCCTACACGGACAGTAGAAGATGCCAGGTAAGATACACCTGCTGGGCGCCTACACGGACAGTAGAAGATGTCAGGTAAGATACACCTGCTGGGCGCCTACACGGACAGTAGAAGATGTCAGGTAAGATACACCTGCTGGGAGCCTACACGGACAGTAGAAGATGTCAGGTAAGATACACCTGGTGGGCGCCTACACGGACAGTAGAAGATGTCAGATAAGATACACCTGCTGGGCGCCTACACGGACAGTAGAAGATGCCAGGTAAGATACACCTGCTGGGCGCCTACACGGACAGTAGAAGATGTCAGATAAGATACACCTGCTGGGCGCCTACATGGACAGTAGAAAATGCCAGGTAAGATACACCTGGTGGGGGCCTACATGGACAGTAGAAGATGTCAGGTAAGATACACCTGCTGGGCGCCTACATGGACAGTAGAAGATGTCAGGTAAGATACACCTGCTGGGGGCCTACATGGACAGTAGAAGATGTCAGGTAAGATACACCTGGTGGGGGCCTACATGGACAGTAGAAGATGTCAGGTAAGATACACCTGCTGGGCGCCTACATGGACAGTAGAAGATGCCAGATAAGATACACCTGCTGGGCGCCTACATGGATGCTCAGGCATTGACACCAGTCTCTCAGAAGTGTTACGGTTCTTCTCAGTTTTCCGGCATCACCCTAGAGCTTTTCTTGTAGGGGGCTGGAGTCTGGCCAGGGTCTTTACCTGAGTGAGTTGTGTAGCTGGCAACTCTGGAGGATGGGATGTGCTGTCTGTTGCTCTTTGTCTGAGTGAGTTGTGTAGCTGGCAACTCTGGAGGATGGGATGTGCTGTCTGTTGCTCTTTGTCTGAGTGAGTTGTGTAGCTGGCAACTCTGGAGGATGGGATGTGCTGTCTGTTGCTCTTTGTCTGAGTGAGTTGTGTAGCTGGCAACTCTGGAGGATGGGATGTGCTGTCTGTTGCTCTTTGTCTGAGTGAGTTATGTAGCTGGCAACTCTGGAGGATGGGATGTGCTGTCTGTTGTTCTTTGTCTGAGTGAGTTATGTAGCTGGCAACTCTGGAGGATGGGATGTGCTGTCTGTTGTTCTTTGTCTGAGTGAGTTGTGTAGCTGGCAACTCTGGAGGATGGGATGTGCTGTCTGTTGTTCTTTGTCTGAGTGAGTTATGTAGCTGGCAACTCTGGAGGATGGGATGTGCTGTCTGTTGTTCTTTGTCGCAGGCACACAGCTCTGTTTGGCCACTTTTCAGCTTCAGGTAAAGATGGTGTCTCAGCCTGTAATGTCCTGTTCACAGCTGGAAGGTTATCATTTGAACATTTCTTGACCGTTTGTAGTATTCATCATTTGTTTTTTTTTTTTGGTTTTTTTTTGTGTGGGATGTTGTTTTGTCCATTTGTCTTTATGGTTTTTAGTCTGTTTTTTGTTTGTTCATATCTTAACCTTCTATCAGTCTGTCTTTTGTTTGTTCATATCTTAAGCTTCTATCAGTCTGTTTTTTGTTTGTTCATATCTTAACCTTCTATCAGTCTGTCTTTTGTTTGTTCATATCTTAACCTTCTATCAGTCTGTCTTTTGTTTGTTCATATCTTAAGTTTCTATCAGTCTGTCTTTTGTTTGTTCATATCTTAAGTTTCTATCAGTCTGTCTTTTGTTTGTTCATATCTTAAGTTTCTATCAGTCTGTCTTTTGTTTGTTCATAACCTAAGCTTCTATCAGTCTATCTTTTGTTTGTTCATAACCCAAGCTTATATCAGTCTGTCTTTTGTTTGTTCATAACCTAAGCTTATATCAGTCTGTCTTTTGTTTGTTCATAACCTAAGCTTCTATCAGTCTGTCTTTTGTTTGTTCATAACCTAAGCTTATATCAGTCTATCTTTTGTTTGTTCATAACCCAAGCTTATATCAGTCTGTCTTTTGTTTGTTCATAACCTAAGCTTCTATCAGTCTGTCTTTTGACGGGCTATTCGCCCACTTCATTTCCTTGGACGCTACTGTGAGTGGGTATCCAGTGTATGACTGTTTTATTGAATGTTGCACTTGCTAATGATAGAACTTCTGTCAGGTTGTTCAAGTGTTCACTATTTTGGTGTTTCACTGAGTGTACTACGGACTGTGAATATGTGGGGAAAAACAAACTATTTGCTTCTCAGCCTGGTTTCTATGTTCTGTTATTTGCTTCTCAGCCCGGTTTCTATGTTGTGTTATTTTCATTGCTGTAGTTTTTATTATTTCTGTCTTTGCTATGTGGTTATTGAAGTAGGCACTTGTTGGTGTTGTTTGTTGTATGCCTCCTACTCCTCTGTGTTCTGTGGCGTTTGTAGCGGATCCTTCTGTGTATGTGTGTGTGTGTATGTGTATGTGTGTGTGTGCCCACTACTTTCAGGGTGTATATATGTGTGCCAAGTACTTTCAGGGTGTATATATGTGTGCCCACTACTTTCATGGTGTATATATGTGTGCCCACTTCTTTCAGGGTGTATATATGTGTGCCCACTACTTTCAGGGTGTATATATGTGTGCCCACTACTTTCAGGGTGTATATATGTGTGCCCACTACTTTCAGGGTATATATATGTGTGCCCACTACTTTCAGGGTGTATATATGTGTGCCCACTACTTTCAGGGTGTATATATGTGTGCCCACTACTTTCAGGGTGTATATATGTGTGCCCACTACTTTCAGGGTGTATATATGTGTGCCCACTACTTTCAGGGTGTATATATGTGTGCCCACTACTTTCAGGGTGTATATATGTGTGCCCAGTACTTTCAGGGTGTATATGTTTGCTCAATACGTTCAGGGTGTATATATGTGTGCCCACTACTTTCAGGGTGTATATATGTGTGCCCACTACTTTCAGGGTGTATATATGTGTGCCCAGTACTTTCAGGGTGTATATATGTGTGCCCAATACTTTCAGGGTGTATGTAATCCATTGCTACCATTGTTTTCTCTTCCTCATTGTTTCATTTTCTTTCTATGTATGCTTGATCTCCCACTTTTGGGATTTTTGTTGGGTTTTCCAAGGTGAGAATTTGCACATTGATTGTACAGGCTTGCTTTGTGTATGTAAGACACACCTGCTGGGAGCCTACACGGATGATAGAAGACCAAAGGCTTCTTGTTTTTGGTTTGGACACAAAAAGCGCACACCTGCTGATTGTTCTCACCGTTTTTCTCCTGTACATTGTCACCTCCAAGCATGGCCAAGTTTCTCAGGGAAGTCAAGATGTCTGAGACACTCCTTGTGGAAGGAGGGAGGCAGGTAGAGTAGAAGTGTTCTTGCTCTACGCCCAGAATTTCCCTCTCCCAAAACAAAACAAGATTTAGAAGAAAACAAAACAAGACATAGAAGAAAACAAAACAAGACAGAAGAAAACAAAACAAGACATAGAAGAAAACAAAACAAAAAAATACACCAGCTAAACGCAGCAAGTAGGGATCTAGGCTGTCCACGGTTTGTTCATATCTTAACCTTCTATCAGTCTGTCTTTTGTTTGTTCATATCTTAAGCTTCTATCAGTCTGTCTTTTGTTTGTTCATAACCTAAGCTTATATCAGTCTGTCTTTTGTTTGTTCATAACCTAAGCTTCTATCAGTCTGTCTTTTATTTGTTCATAACCTAAGCTTATATCAGTCTGTCTTTTGTTTGTTAATATCTTAAGCTTCTATCAGTCTGTCTTTTGTTTGTTCATAACCTAAGCTTATATCAGTCTGTCTTTTGTTTGTTCATAACCTAAGCTTATATCAGTCTGTCTTTTGACGGGCTATCCGCCCACTTCATTTCTTTGGACGCTACTGTGAGTGGGTATCCAGTGTATGACTGTTTTATTGAATGTTGCACCTGCTAATGATAGAACTTCTGCCAGGTTGTTCAAGTGTTCACTATTTTGGTGTTTCACTGAGTGTACTACGGACTGTGAATCTGTGGGGAAAAACAAACTATTTGCTTCTCAGCCTGGTTTCTATGTTGTGTTATTTGCTTCTCAGCCTGGTTTCTATGTTGTGTTATTTTCATTGCTGTAGTTTTTATTATTTCTGTCTTTGCTATGTGGTTATTGAAGTAGGCACTTGTTGGTGTTGTTTGTTGTATGCCTCCTACTCCTCTGTGTTCTGTGGCGTTTGTAGCGGATCCTTCTGTGTATGTGTGTGTGTGTATGTGTATGTGTGTGTGTGCCCACTACTTTCAGGGTGTATATATGTGTGCCAAGTACTTTCAGGGTGTATATATGTGTGCCCACTACTTTCATGGTGTATATATGTGTGCCTACTACTTTCATGGTGTATATATGTGTGCCCACTACTTTCAGGGTGTATATATGTGTGCCCACTACTTTCAGGGTGTATATATGTGGCCCACTACTTTCAGGGTATATATATGTGTGCCCACTACTTTCAGGGTGTATATATGTGTGCCTACTACTTTCAGGGTGTATATATGTGTGCCCACTACTTTCAGGGTGTATATATGTGTGCCCACTACTTTCAGGGTGTATATATGTGTGCCTACTACTTTCAGGGTGTATATATGTGTGCCCACTACTTTCAGGGTGTATATAGTGTGCCCACTACTTTCAGGGTGTATATGTTTGCTCAATACGTTCAGGGTGTATATATGTGTGCCCACTACTTTCAGGGTGTATATATGTGTGCCCACTACTTTCAGGGTGTATATATGTGTGCCCAGTACTTTCAGGGTGTATATGTTTGCTCAATACTTTCAGGGTGTATATATGTGTGCCCAATACTTTCAGGGTGTATGTATTCCATTGCTATCATTGTTTTCTCTTCCTCACTGTTTCATTTCCTTTCTATGTATGCTTGATCTCCCACTTTGGGATTTTTGTTGGGTTTTCCAAGGTGAGAATTTGCACAATGATTGTACAGGCTTGCTTTGTGTATGTAAGACACACCTGCTGGGAGCCTACACGGATGACAGAAGACCAAAGGCTTCTTGTTTTTGGTTTGGACACAAAAAAGCGCACACCTGCTGATTGTTCTCACCGTTTCTCTCCTGTACATTGTCACCTCCAAGCATGGCCAAGTTTCTCAGGGAAGTCAAGATGTCTGAGACACTCCTTGTGGAAGGAGGGAGACAGGTAGAGTAGAAGTGTTCTTGCTCTACGCCCAGAATTTCCCTCTCCCAAAACAAAACAAGATTTAGAAGAAAACAAAACAAGACATAGAAGAAAACAAAACAAGACAGAAGAAAACAAAACAAGACATAGAAGAAAACAAAACAAAAAATACACCAGCTAAACGCAGCAAGTAGGGATCTAGGCTGTCCACGGTTTGTTATCTACAGAAAATTCTTGTCTCCTGACTCAACCACAAGCGTCTGTTGTGTTCTGATGCGTCTAATCTCTTCACAACAAGACTACTATCTCCAGTCTTGATCTTTCACGACGCTCTGTACAAATATCTAAGTCTGCTGTGATAGTTGTAAACCACAGATACCCCCATCGTCAGCACTATATCTATGACACCATGCAGGAAATGGTGTCTACCTTTTAAGTCAAAGCACCTGGTTGTCTGTGACAAAACTTTGATGTAGAAACACCTGGTTGTCTGTGACAAAACTTTGATGTAGAAACACCTGGTTGTCTGTGACAAAACTTTGATGTAGAAACACCTGGTTGTCTGTGACAAAACCTTGAAGTAGAAACACCTGGTTGTCTATGACAAAACCTTGAAGTAGAAACACCTGGTTGTCTGTGACAAAACCTTGAAGTAGAAACACCTGGTTGTCTATGACAAAACCTTGAAGTAGAAACACCTGGTTGTCTGTGACAAAACCTTGAAGTAGAAACACCTGGTTGTCTATGACAAAACCTTGAAGTAGAAACACCTGGTTGTCTTGTTGTTTATGAGAACACAGTGACAGATTATTAACCACTTCCCAGGCCCCCCCAGCCCATGCTTATGAAGGGCCCCCCTCTCCTGGACCACACTGTCCATCTCTTTATCTCTGTGTGTTGTTACACATTGTCCATCTCTTTATCTCTGTGTGTTGTTACACACTGTCCATCTCTTTATCTCTGAGTGTTGTTACACACTGTCCATCTCTTTATCTCTGAGTGTTGTTACACACTGTCCATCTCTTTATCTCTGAGTGTTGTTACACACTGTCCATGTTACTACAGTCATGGAGCCCCAGAACGTTCACAACACGCTCACAACATGTCCACTACTCTCCCACAACACGCCCACAACTTGTCCACGACAAGCTCACAACACGTCCACGACACGCCCACAACAATTCACAACACCTTCACAACACACCCATCACACGTTCACAACACGTTCACAACACAGCCACAACACGTTCACAACACCCTCACAACACACCCACAACAGTTCACAACACGCCCACAACAGTTCAAAACACCCTCACAACACACCCACAACAGTTCACAACACGCCCACAACAGTTCACAACATGCCCACAACAGTTCACAACACCCTCACAACACACCCACAACAGTTCACAACACGCCCACAACAGTTCAAAACACCCTCACAACACACCCACAACAGTTCATAACACGCCCACAACAGTTCAAAACACCCTCACAACACACCCACAACAGTTCCAAACACGCCCACAACAGTTCACAACACGCCCACAACAGTTCACAACACCTTCACAACACGTCCACGACACGTTCTCTGAAACAGGACGTTTTGTAGCTGTGACGTTGTTAACAAAGTTGTGCAGATTAGTTACCTCCTTGTCTCCTGTTTGAAAAAAAAAACAACTCATGTGAACTTAACTTAATAAAGTACTGTGCTGTGCTATCTGCTGTACTTGTATACATCTGGCATCTCACTTGCTTTCTTTACATGAGATAAGGTGCAGTCATGGAAGCTGTTGCCTACGCCACGTCCTGTTACTTCTTTTTACATCCTGTTGACTGATCAAGAATATTGAACTATGTTATAGCTGTAGGAGGCTGTGAATGTACATGTAGTCGGCTGTTGTCTGGATGGACATTATGTGGCGCAAGACTTCCTCTTTTATCATAGAACAAACACAAACTGATTCCTTGTTGACTTTTATATTATATAGAACAAACACAATCTGATACGTGGTTGACTTCTACATTACATAGAACAAACTGATTCGTGGCTGACTTCTACATTACATAGAACAAACAGATTCGTGGCTGACTTCTACATTACATAGAACAAACAGATTCGTGACTGACAGAAGTTTTGTAAATTGGCGGGAAACTATTTCTCCCTTCAAGCCCTCCCCACTTCTCCCTCTTTTCCTGTCGTCTCTCCCCCCCCCCCCCCTCGACTATCATATTGCTGAGCTATTCTGTTTACATTCACCAGGGGACCCCCTTAAAACAATGAAGTCTTCGAGGCCCACTTAAAATAAAGAAATCATCCAGTGCCCCGACGGATGTCCTGGCTGGACCTTCTATCACAGAGGGCCATGCTGGTTGCAACAACGTTACAACTGATTGTTACATGGAACAATCATTTACAATTGATTGTTACATGGAACAATCTCTTTCCAGTCTACGTTTTTTTTTCATGAAGCCGGGCCGCTAGGCAATATGAGCCCCTAGACTTCAGCCTGTGTAGCTAATCTGAATCTGCCACTGGTGGAGGTGACAAATATGAGCCCCTAGACTTCAGCCTGTGTAGCTAATCTGAATCTGCCACTGGTGGAGGTGACAAATATGAGCCCCTAGACTTCAGCCTGTGTAGCTAATCTGAATCTGCCACTGGTGGAGGTGACAAATATGAGCCCCTAGACTTCAGCCTGTGTAGCTAATCTGAATCTGCCACTGGTGGAGGTGACAAATATGAGCCCCTAGACTTCAGCCTGTGTAGCTAATCTGAATCTGCCACTGGTGGAGGTGACAAATATGAGCCCCTAGACTTCAGCCTGTGTAGCTAATCTGAATCTGCCACTGGTGGAGGTGACAAATATGAGCCCCTAGACTTCAGCCTGTGTAGCTAATCTGAATCTGCCACTGGTGGAGGTGACAAATATGAGCCCCTAGACTTCAGCCTGTGTAGCTAATCTGAATCTGCCACTGGTGGAGGTGACAAATATGAGCCCCTAGACTTCAGCCTGCTTAGCTAATCTTAATCTGCCACTGGTGGAGGTTACACATATGTCGTATGTGAAACAAACCAACAAAAATAGAACATACAAACTCGTGGTTGTAAGCGCATCGCACAGAACATACAAACTCATGGTTGTAAGCGCATCGCACAGAACATACAAACTCGTGGTTGTAAGCGCATCGCACAAAACATACAAACTCGTGGTTGTAAGCGCATCGCACAGAACATACAAACTCGTGGTTGTAAGCGCATCGCACAGAACATACAAACTCGTGGTTGTAAGCGCATCGCACAAAACATACAAACTCGTGGTTGTAAGCGCATCGCACAAAACATACAAACTCGTGGTTGTAAGCGCATCGCACAGAACATACAAACCCGTGGTTGTAAGCGCAGAACGCACCCAGGCGTGTCACTCGGTCATTTCGTAGTTTCTCGTGACAAGATGAGTCATACAAGAGTTCAACAACTTTTAGTCCAGGCTGTACGCGTTCTGACAAATAAACTAACCAATGTTGACTGATCAAGAATATTGAACTATGTTATAGCTGTAGGAGGCTGTGAATGTACATGTAGTCGGCTGTTGTCTGGATGGACATTATGTGGCGCAAGACTTCCTCTTTTATCATAGAACAAACACAAACTGATTCCTTGTTGACTTTTATATTATATAGAACAAACACAATCTGATACGTGGCTGACTTCTACATTACATAGAACAAACTGATTCGTGGCTGACTTCTACATTACATAGAACAAACAGATTCGTGGCTGACTTCTACATTACATAGAACAAACAGATTCGTGACTGACAGAAGTTTTGTAAATTGGCGGGAAACTATTTCTCCCTTCAAGCCCTCCCCACTTCTCCCTCTTTTCCTGTCGTCTCTCCCCCCCCCCCCCCTCGACTATCATATTGCTGAGCTATTCTGTTTACATTCACCAGGGGACCCCCTTAAAACAATGAAGTCTTCGAGGCCCACTTAAAATAAAGAAATCATCCAGTGCCCCGACGGATGTCCTGGCTGGACCTTCTATCACAGAGGGCCATGCTGGTTGCAACAACGTTACAACTGATTGTTACATGGAACAATCATTTACAATTGATTGTTACATGGAACAATCTCTTTCCAGTCTACGTTTTTTTTTTCATGAAGCCGGGCCGCTAGGCAATATGAGCCCCTAGACTTCAGCCTGTGTAGCTAATCTGAATCTGCCACTGGTGGAGGTGACAAATATGAGCCCCTAGACTTCAGCCTGTGTAGCTAATCTGAATCTGCCACTGGTGGAGGTGACAAATATGAGCCCCTAGACTTCAGCCTGTGTAGCTAATCTGAATCTGCCACTGGTGGAGGTGACAAATATGAGCCCCTAGACTTCAGCCTGTGTAGCTAATCTGAATCTGCCACTGGTGGAGGTGACAAATATGAGCCCCTAGACTTCAGCCTGTGTAGCTAATCTGAATCTGCCACTGGTGGAGGTGACAAATATGAGCCCCTAGACTTCAGCCTGTGTAGCTAATCTGAATCTGCCACTGGTGGAGGTGACAAATATGAGCCCCTAGACTTCAGCCTGTGTAGCTAATCTGAATCTGCCACTGGTGGAGGTGACAAATATGAGCCCCTAGACTTCAGCCTGTGTAGCTAATCTTAATCTGCCACTGGTGGAGGTGACAAATATGAGCCCCTAGACTTCAGCCTGTGTAGCTAATCTTAATCTGCCACTGGTGAAGGTTACACATATGTCGTATGTGAAACAAACCAACAAAAATAGAACATACAAACTCGTGGCTGTAAGCGCATCGCACAGAACATACAAACTCGTGGTTGTAAGCGCATCGCACAGAACATACAAACTCGTGGTTGTAAGCGCATCGCACAAAACATACAAACTCGTGGTTGTAAGCGCATCGCACAGAACATACAAACTCGTGGTTGTAAGCGCATCGCACAGAACATACAAACTCGTGGTTGTAAGCGCATCGCACAAAACATACAAACTCGTGGTTGTAAGCGCATCGCACAAAACATACAAACTCGTGGTTGTAAGCGCATCGCACAGAACATACAAACCCGTGGTTGTAAGCGCAGAACGCACCCAGGCGTGTCACTCGGTCATTTCGTAGTTTCTCGTGACAAGATGAGTCATACAAGAGTTCAACAACTTTTAGTCCAGGCTGTACGCGTTCTGACAAATAAACTAACCAATGTTGAACATGTACAGATTCTAACAAATAAATCACCCAGTGTTGAACATGTACATATTCTAACAAATAAATTACCCAATGTTGAACATGTACATATTCTAACAAATAAATCACCCAATGTTGAACATGTACACATTCTAACAAATAAACCACCCAATGTTGAACGTGTACACATTTTGACAAATAAATTACCCAATGTTGAACATGTACATATTCTGACAAATAAATCACCCAATGTTGAGCCTGTACACATTCTAAGAAATGAACCAACCAATGTTGAACATGTACACATTCTAAGAAATAAATCACCCAATGTTGAACATGTACACATTCTAAGAAATAAATCACCCAATGTTGAACATGTACACATTCTAACAAATAAATCACCCAATGTTGAACATGTACACATTCTAACAAATAAATCACCCAATGTTGAACATGTACACATTCTAACAAATAAATCACCCAATGTTGAACATGTACACATTCTAACAAATAAATCACCCAATGTTGAACATGTACACATTCTAAGAAATAAATCACCCAATGTTGAACATGTACACATTCTAACAAATAAATCACCCAATGTTGAACATGTACACATTCTAAGAAATAAATCACCCAATGTTGAACGTGTACACATTCTGACAAATAAATCACCCAATTTTGAACGTGTACACATTCTGACAAATAAATCACCCAGTGTTGAACATGTACACATTCTAAGAAATGAACCAACCAATGGCCAGCTGTGCTGAACTGCTCACACCTGGCACCAAGTCTACTCTAGCTGCCTGAAAGATCTCGATAAAGGTCGATAGCGAAGAGTCAACAACAACAAGAACAACAACAACAACAAGAACAACAACAACAACAAGAACAACAACAACAAGTGCCAGGCTGACCACGACAGCACACCTAGGACAGGTACTTCCACCCACGCTGATAACGTGAGAACTGGCGCTGCCTAGACTCGCGCGCTGTTTGTCTGTGCCCCATACACAGCGTCTCATACACAGCCCTGGAGCTAGGAAAAACACGTGTCGTTTAATCTACATAACAAGTGTTCACATCTTTCACCTGTCAGGGTCCACCACCCGCTTGGGAGGGGTTCATTCATGCACCAAGTTACCGGCGGGAGAGAACTGACTGGCGGAAATGGCGCTGTTATAAAACGGAAAGCTTTAGTGACGCTGGGACACAGTCGACACGCTACCGGCCCAGGATTATTAGCCTGTCTCGTGATTAGACGCTTACCTGCCTACAAGACACCAGGGCTACACGTTTCACAGGTCAGTGACCCATACAGTGTCCTGTAAGTGATAGTTACATCCATACCCGACTCTCAAATGTTGCTTGTTGAAGAGATTAGCCATCATTTTGTAGTGTCATTCTGAACCCCGTCGGTTGCCCGGGTCATAGGACTTTTCTAGAACCTCAAACACAACATCCGCGTGACTGCTACATCTTAAGTTACAGGTGTAGGCAAGTAAGTTTGTTACATGTCAGTGTAATGTTTACCGTCTACCTGTCCAGCTACATGTACTTATATTGATGTTTCTTTTTTTTTTTATACAAACAAATTGTGAGGAAGTTCGGTTTTCTTGTTTCCCCATTCAACTCGATCAATATGGTCTGGTAAACAAACACTTTATAACTACATTAGGCAAGGGTTTGTATCCAAGCGATGACATACACACGGCGTTGACTAGTTCCAGTTTTAACGAAACTGCGTCCACACACAAAACAGTTCGGTCAATAAGTTCCTGACTGCCGTGCCGTGACAGGCATTGTCTCTGCCGAGATTTCTGTCTTCAAGTGAAGAATTTGGGGCATCAGTGAACATGTCAGGGTTGAAATGATGATGATGATGATGGGGACACAGATCAAAGCCTTCAGTGTCTTTCAGTACAACTCGTAACCACATGTGCTTTATTTATGAGTTAGGGAAATTGTAAACTCGATTTACTGAGAAATGATTGATTTTGGTGCCCAGAGATTGGCGGATATAAATGTTTGAAGTCAGATCTGTTTACCGTCCGTGGAGTTGTCTTCTGATGGTGGCGCCACGTGGTAGTAACATAAAGTAAATGTGTTACTTACAACAATCCGTTTTATACAGGCTGTGCAATGTAACGTCCCAAATGTAACAATTTGATAGCCTTCATTTACTACACAGTCTGTGTAGATGTTGAAGTTGTTTGTTCAATCTAAACTTGACGTAGATTGGCTCTGAATATTTTATTTGTTGTATTTTGAAAAGTGAAATCAGGCTTTCAGTTTTTTTTCCTTCTATTCACTTTAGATCATTCTAATTTCCTAAACGTTGCCTAACCTCCCCCCCCCCACCCCCCCCCCAACCCGTGTACCAGACAAGCAACATGTTTATATGTGTGCTGTCACGAGGTACAACACAATTTTGTGGTGTTGTTCTTAAACGGTAATTTACAATTTCACAGCTTCTTCATATATTACTACTTTCTATACATATGACTACTCTCTATTCACATGACTACTTTCTATTCATATGACTACTTTCTACACACATCGCTACTTTTTATACACATGAAAACTACTTTCTATACACATGAAAACTACTTTCTATACACATGAAGACTACTTTCTATACACACATGACTACTTTCTATACACACAAATTGTGAGGAAGTTCGGTTTTCTTGTTTCCCCATTCAACTCGATCAATATGGTCTGGTAAACAAACACTTTATAAACTACATTAGGCAAGGGTTTGTATCCAAGCGATGACATACACACACACACACGGCGTTGACTAGTTCCAGTTTTAACGAAACTGCGTCCACACACAAAAACAGTTCGGTCAATAAGTTCCTGACTGCCGTCCCGTGACAGGCATTGTCTCTGCCGAGATTTCTGTCTTCAAGTGAAGAATTTGGGTCATCAGTGAACATGTCAGGATTGAGATGATGATGATGATGATGGGGACACAGATCAAAGCCTTCAGTGTCTTTCAGTACAACTCGTAACCACATGTGCTTTATTTCTGAGTTAGGGAAATT
This sequence comes from Achatina immaculata, assembly GCA_009760885.1. Classification (NCBI taxonomy): domain Eukaryota; kingdom Metazoa; phylum Mollusca; class Gastropoda; order Stylommatophora; family Achatinidae; genus Lissachatina; species Lissachatina immaculata. The sequence goes on from CM019714.1 coordinate 3,909,620, forward strand.
GTAAACTCGATTTACTGAGAAATGATTGATTTTGGTGCCCAGAGATTGGCGGATATAAATGTTTGAAGTCAGATCTGTTTACCGTCCGTGGAGTTGTCTTCTGATGGTGGCGCCACGTGGTAGTAACATAAAGTAAATGTGTTACTTACAACAATCCGTTTTATACAGGCTGTGCAATGTAACGTCCCAATTGTAACAATTTGATAGCCTTCATTTACTACACAGTCTGTGTAGATGTTGAAGTTGTTCGTTCAATCTGAACTTGACGTAGATTGGCTCTGAATATTTTATTTGTTGTATTTTGAAAAGTGAAATCAGGCTTTCAGTTTTTTTTTCCTTCTATTCACTTTAGATCATTCTAATTTCCTAAACGTTGCCTAACCTCCCCCTCCCCAACCCCCCAGCAACATGTTTATATGTGTGCTGTCACGAGGTACAACACAATTTTGTGGTGTTGTTCTTAAACGGTAATTTACAATTTCACAGCTTCTTCATATATTACTACTTTCTATACATATGACTACTCTCTATTCACATGACTACTTTCTATTCATATGACTACTTTCTACACACATCGCTACTTTTTATACACATGAAAACTACTTTCTATACACATGAAAACTACTTTCTATACACATGAAGACTACTTTCTATACACACATGACTACTTTCTATACACACATGACTACTTTCTATACACACATGACTACTTTCTATACACACATGACTACTTTCTATACACACATGACTACTTTCTATACACACATGACTACTTTCTATACACACATGACTACTTTCTATACACACATGACTACTTTCAACATAAATGACTACTTTCTTCATATACGACTACTTTGAGTTAAACATCATGATGTTGTTAAATGACAGTTTGAAGGTCATCTAAAAGCAGATACTACAATTCTGACTATGAACGAGGATGAACTGAGATGCAATGATGTCTGCAAATCATCTGTGGCAAAGCTTATTCCCATCAGATGTCACAAATATGAATGTCAGCGACAAGATGAGATGTCACAAACATGGATGTCAACAAGATGAGATGTCACACACATGAATGTCAATGACAAGATGATATATCACAAACATGAATGTCAGCAAGATGAGATGTCACACACATGAATGTCAATGACAAGATAGATGTCACAAACATGAATGTCTACGACAAGATAGATGTCACACATGAATGTCTACGACAAGATAGATGTCACACATGAATGTCTACGACAAGATAGATGTCACACACATGAATGTCTACGACAAGATAGATGTCACACATGAATGTCTATGACAAGATAGATGTCACACACATGAATGTCTACGACAAGATAGATGTCACACATGAATGTCTATGACAAGATAGATGTCACAAACATGAATGTCTACGACAATATAGATGTCACAAACATGGATGTCAACGACAATATTAGATGTCACAAACATGGATGCCACCGACATATTAGATGTCACAAACATGGATGTCACCGACAATATTAGATGTCATAAACATGGATGTCAACGACAATATTAGATGTCACAAACATGGATATCAACGACATTATTAGATGTCACAAACATGGATATCAACGACAATATTAGATGTCACAAACATGGATATCAACGACAATATTAGATGTCACAAACATGGATGTCAACGACAATATTAGATGTCAGAAATATGAATGTCAACGACAAGATGAGATGTCACAAACATGGATGTTAACAAGATGAGATGCCACAAACATGAATGTCAATGACAAGATGAGATGTCACAAACATGGATGTCAACAACAAGATGAGATGTCACAAACATGGATGTCAGCAACAAGATGAAATCAGAAGTCATAACCTGACATCATCCCATACAGAACACTCCCATAGTGCTCCGCCGTGTACCCCAACATCCACTGAAGTGGTTGTCTGCTGATGGTTGCTGACAAAAGTTGGTTGTTGATTACACGTTTCCATCTACGAAGCTCACATTTTCTTCATGCACCTTTCCTCTGTCATAACTTTATCAATCTCCATATAGCCACATTTTCTTCAAGCACCTTTCCTCTGTCATAACTTTATCAATCTCCATATAAGCACATTTTTCTTTCAAGCACCTTTCCTCTGTCATAACTTTATCAATCTCCATATAGCCACATTTTCTTCAAGCACCTTTCCTCTGTCATAACTTTATCAATCTCCATATAGCCACATTTTCTTCAAGCACCTTTCCTCTATCATAACTTTATCAATCTCCATATAAGCACATTTTTCTTTCAAGCACCTTTCCTCTGTCATAACTTTATCAATCTCCATATAAGCACATTTTCATCAAGCACCATTCCTATGTCATAAATCTCCATATAAGCACATTTTCTTCAAGCACCTTTCCTATGTCATAAATCTCCATATAAGCACATTTTCTTCAAGCACCTTTCCTATGTCATAAATCTCCATATAAGCACATTTTCATCAAGCACCTTTCCTATGGCATAAATCTCCATATAAGCACATTTTCTTCAAGCATTTTCTGTCACATCAACACCGTCAGACACTCTCTGTTACAACACCATCAGACACTTTCTGTTACAACACCATCAGACACTTTCTGTCACAACACCATCAGACACTTTCTGTCACAACACCATCAGACACTCTCTGTTACAACACCATCAGACACTCTCTGTCACAACACCATCAGACACTTTCTGTCACAACACCATTAGACACTCTCTGTCACAACACCATCAGACACTTTCTTTCACAACACCATCAGACACTTTCTGTCACAACACCATCAGACACTTTCTGTTACAACACCATCAGACACTTTCTGTCACAACACCATCAGACACTCTCTGTTACAACAACAACGTCTCTCTCTCTCATTTTCTCTTTCCCGTTGGCCCTCTCTCTGTCTTTCTCTCCTTCGCACGATAACAATAAACCCACAGCTCACAGACCTCTTATTGTAGAAAATGCTGGAATGTTTCCCAACCTTCAGAAGCTCAGACTCTGTCCTGGTTTTTTTTGGTCCTGGTATCTCACTATTAGCGCGCGGTTTGGTCCTGGTATCTCACGAGCAGCGCGCGGTTTGGTCCTGGTATCTCACAAGTACGGCGCGGTTTGGTCCTGGTATCTCACTATTAGCGCGCGGTTTGGTCCTGGTATCTCACGAGTACGGCGCGGTTTGGTCCTGGTATCTCACAAGTACGGCGCGGTTTGGTCCTGGTATCTCATAAGTACGGCGCGGTTTGGTCCTGGTATCTCACGAGTACGGCGCGGTTTGGTCCTGGTATCTCAAGAGTACGGCGCGGTTTGGTCCTGGTATCTCACGAGTACGGCGCGGTTTGGTCCTGGTATCTCAAGAGTACGGCGCGGTTTGGTCCTGGTATCTCAAGAGTACGGCGCGGTTTGATCCTGGTATCTCAAGAGTACGGCGCGGTTTGGTCCTGGTATCTCAAGAGTACGGCGCGGTTTGGTCCTGGTATCTCAAGAGTACGGCGCGGTTTGGTCCTGGTATCTCAAGAGTACGGCGCGGTTTGGTCCTGGTATCTCACTATTAGAGCGCGGTTTGGTCCTGGTATCTCACTATTAGAGCGCGGTTTGGTCCTGGTATCTCACTATTAGAGCGCGGTTTGGTCCTGGTATCTCACTATTAGCACGCGGTTTGGCCCCATAAAAACTGCTCCAGTGTTAAAATAGCTGGTCCCACTTTCCTAGAGCATGTACAGTACTTTATACACCCGGGTCTTAAACAAAATACAGATCCTTGGCTTTCTTAAGGTACTACTTTGTCGAATTTTACATATTCTAAACGTCTAGTTTTGCTGATTTCTGAAGTTACTTTCTTATGTGAATGTCCTTGATTTCTTTACCTAACGTCGCTACTTTCTTATGTGAATGTCCTTGATTTCTTTACCTAACGTCGCTACTTTCTTATGTGAATGTCCTTGATTTCTTTACCTAACGTCGCTACTTTCTTATGTGAATGTCCTTGATTTCTTTACTTAACGTCGCTACTTTCTTATGTGAATGTCCTTGATTTCTTTACCTAACGTCGCTACTTTCTTATGTGAATGTCCTTGATTCTTTTATCTAACGTCGCTACTTTCTTATGTGAATGTCCTTGATTTCTTTACCTAACGTCGCTACATTCTTATGTGAATGTCCTTGATTCTTTTATCTAACGTCGCTACTTTCTTATGTGAATGTCCTTGATTTCTTTATCTAATTTGCTGCTTTCTGTGGTGCCTCTCGACTGCCCTTCATCAGTCTCTAACACCAACCAAAGGCCTCTCATCACAGTCTCTAATACCAACCAAAGGCCTCTCATCACAGTCTCTAACACCAAGCAAAGGCCTCTCATCACAGTCTCTAACACCAAGCAAAGGCCTCTCATCACAGTCTCTAACACCAACCAAAGGCCTCTCATCACAGTCTCTAACACCAACCAAAGGCCTCACATCACAGTTTCTAACACCAAGCAAAGGCCAAACATCATAGTCTCTAACACCAAGCAAAGGCCAAACATCACAGTCTCTAACACCAAGCAAAGGCCTCTCATCACAGTCTCTAACACCAACCAAAGGCCTCTCATCACAGTCTCTAACACCAACCAAAGGCCTCTCATCATAGTCTCTAACACCAACCAAAGGCCTCTCATCACAGTCTCTAACACCAACCAAAGGCCTCTCATCACAGTCTCTAACACCAACCAAAGGCCTCTCATCACAGTCTCTAACACCAAGTAAAGGTCTCTCATCATAGTCTCTAACACCAAGTAAAGGTCTCTCATCATAGTCTCTAACACCAACCAAAGGCCTCTCATCACAGTCTCTAACACCAACCAAAGGTCTCTCATCATAGTCTCTAACACCAAGTAAAGGTCTCTCATCATAGTCTCTAACACCAAGTAAAGGTCTCTCATCATAGTCTCTAACACCAAGTAAAGGTCTCTCATCATAGTCTCTAACACCAAGTAAAGGTCTCTCATCATAGTCTCTAACACCAAGTAAAGGTCTCTCATCATAGTCTCTAACACCAAGTAAAGGTCTCTCATCACAGTCTCTAACACCAACCAAAGGCCTCTCATCACAGTCTCTAACACCAACCAAAGGCCTCACATCACAGTTTCTAACACCAAGCAAAGGCCAAACATCATAGTCTCTAACACCAAGCAAAGGCCAAACATCACAGTCTCTAACACCAAGCAAAGGCCTCTCATCACAGTCTAACACCAACCAAAGGCCTCTCATCACAGTCTCTAACACCAACCAAAGGCCTCTCATCATAGTCTCTAACACCAACCAAAGGCCTCTCATCACAGTCTCTAACACCAACCAAAGGCCTCTCATCACAGTCTCTAACACCAACCAAAGGCCTCCATCACAGTCTCTAACACCAAGTAAAGGTCTCTCATCATAGTCTCTAACACCAAGTAAAGGTCTCTCATCATAGTCTCTAACACCAACCAAAGGCCTCTCATCACAGTCTCTAACACCAACCAAAGGTCTCTCATCATAGTCTCTAACACCAAGTAAAGGTCTCTCATCATAGTCTCTAACACCAAGTAAAGGTCTCTCATCATAGTCTCTAACACCAAGTAAAGGTCTCTCATCATAGTCTCTAACACCAAGTAAAGGTCTCTCATCATAGTCTCTAACACCAAGTAAGGTCTCTCATCATAGTCTCTAACACCAAGTAAAGGTCTCTCATCATAGTCTCTAACACCAAGCAAAGGCCTCTCATCACAGTCTCTATCACCAACCAAAGGTCTCTCATCACAGTCTCTAACACCAAGTAAAGGCCTCTCATCACAGTCTCTAACACCAAGTAAAGGTCTCTCATCACAGTCTCTAACACCAAGTAAAGGCCTCTCATCACAGTCTCTAACACCAAGTAAAGGCCTCTCATCACAGTCTCTAACACCAAGTAAAGGCCTCTCATCACAGTCTCTAACACCAAGTAAAGGCCTCTCATCACAGTCTCTAACACCAAGTAAAGGTCTCTCATCACAGTCTCTAACACCAAGTAAAGGCCTCTCATCACAGTCTCTAACACCAACCAAAGGCCTCTCAGCACAGTCTCTAACACCAAGCAAAGGCCTCTCATCACAGTCTCTAACACCAACCAAAGGCCTCTCACTCTCATCACAGTCTCTAACACCAAGCAAAGGCCTCTCATCACAGTCTCTAACACCAAGCAAAGGCCTCTCATCACAGTCTCTAACACCAACCAAAGGCCTCTCATCACAGTCTCTAACACCAAGCAAAAGCCAATATCACAGTCTCTAACACCAACCAAAGGCCTCTCATCACAGTCTCTAACACCAAGCAAAAGACTCTCATCACAGTCTCTAACACCAAGCAAAGGCCTCTCATCACAGTCTCTAACACCAACCAAAGGCCTCTCATCACAGTCTCTAACACCAAGTAAAGGTCTCTCATCACAGTCTCTAACACCAAGTAAAGGCCAAACATCACAGTCTCTAACACCAAGCAAAGGCCACACATCACAGTCTCTAACACCAAGCAAAGGCCTCTCATCACAGTCTCTAACACCAAGCAAAGGCCTCACATCACAGTCTCTAACACCAAGTAAAGGCCTCTCATCACAGTCTCTAACACCAAGCAAAGGTCTCACATCACAGTCTCTAACACCAAGTAAAGGCCTCTCATCACAGTCTCTAACACCAAGCAAAGGCCTCTCATCACAGTCTCTAACACCAAGCAAAGGTCTCACATCACAGTCTCTAACACCAAGTAAAGGCCTCACATCACAGTCTCTAACACCAAGTAAAGGCCTCTCATCACAGTCTCTAACACCAACCAAAGGTCTCTCATCACAGTCTCTAACACCAAGCAAAGGTCTCTCATCACAGTCTCTAACACCAACCAAAGGCCTCTCATCACAGTCTCTAACACCAACCAAAGGCCTCTCAGCACAGTCTCTAACACCAAGCAAAGGCCTCTCATCACAGTCTCTAACACCAACCAAAGGCCTCTCACTCTCATCACAGTCTCTAACACCAAGCAAAGGCCTCTCATCACAGTCTCTAACACCAAGCAAAGGCCTCTCATCACAGTCTCTAACACCAACCAAAGGCCTCTCATCACAGTCTCTAACACCAAGCAAAGGCCAAACATCACAGTCTCTAACACCAACCAAAGGCCTCTCATCACAGTCTCTAACACCAAGCAAAAGACTCTCATCACAGTCTCTAACACCAAGCAAAGGCCTCTCATCACAGTCTCTAACACCAACCAAAGGCCTCTCATCACAGTCTCTAACACCAAGCAAAGGCCTCTCATCACAGTCTCTAACACCAAGCAAAGGCCAAACATCACAGTCTCTAACACCAAGCAAAGGCCAAACATCACAGTCTCTAACACCAAGCAAAGGCCTCTCATCACAGTCTCTAACACCAACCAAAGGCCAAACATCACAGTCTCTAACACCAAGCAAAGGCCTCTCATCACAGTCTCTAACACCAACCAAAGGCCAAACATCACAGTCTCTAACACCAACCAAAGGCCAAACATCACAGTCTCTAACACCAACCAAAGGCCAAACATCACAGTCTCTAACACCAACCAAAGGCCAAACATCACAGTCTCTAACACCAACCAAAGGCCAAACATCACAGTCTCTAACACCAACCAAAGGCCAAACATCACAGTCTCTAACACCAACCAAAGGCCACACATCACAGTCTCTAACACCAAGCAAAGGCCAAACATCACAGTCTCTAAGCAAAGGCCAAACATCACAGTCTCTAACACCAACCAAAGGCCAAACATCACAGTCTCTAACACCAACCAAAGGCCACACATCACAGTCTCTAACACCAACGAAAGGCCAAGCATCACAGTCTCTAACACCAACCAAAGGCCACACATCACAGTCTCTAACACCAAGCAAAGGCCAAACATCACAGTCTCTAACACCAACCAAAGGCCACACATCACACTCTCTAACACCAACCAAAGGCCTCTCATCACAGTCTCTAACACCAACCAAAGGCCACACATCACATTCTCTAACACCAACCAAAGGCCACACATCACGTACAGATCTCAGAGTGGAAATACATCAACTCCTGTTAGCGTCCATTTTTAGAGGGCGTCAAGTTTTCCTGTCCCGTCCTTAGTGATACCGACTTGTTGCTGCTGTTACAACTTATGTTGCTGTGGACGACAGCCTGAATTATAACATCAGTGACTGCCCAATACAACAACTTGCACAGACAGTACAACTTAGTGTTGTTGTTGTTGTTGTTGTTGCTTTTTTATACAAGTTCGTATCTACTTTTATATTTGCGATCTATGTGAATACCACACGCTATATTTGTTTCTATATTTGTTTTCTATATTTGTTTTTTATATGTGTTTTCTATATTTGTTTTTTATATTTGTTTTCTAAATTAAAACAAATTGTTTCTATATTTGTTTTCTATATTTGTTTCTATATGTGTTGTCTATATTTGTTTTTTTATATTTGTTTTCTAAATGAAAAAAAATTGTTTCCTATATTTGTTTTCTATATTTGTTTCTACATTCTCCCTCTCCGAAAAAAAATTAATTCTACATTATACGGCTACTGTTACCTTCTAGCCTTGTAAATACTCTACTCACTTGTTAGTTATACATTCTTTTGTCCTGTTATATTTTACATTTTCCTACCAAGTTTTGTTTTACTTTTTTTTCTTCTCTCCCTCTATGTTCTACGTTCTTCTCTTCTGCTGTGTTCTACATTCTTCTCTCCCTCTATGTTCTACGTTCTTCTCTTCTGCTATGTTCTACATTCTTCTCTCCCTCTATGTTCTACATTCTTCTCTTCTGCTACGTTCTACATTCTTCTCTTCTGCTATGTTCTACATTCTTCTCTCCCTCTATGTTCTACATTCTTCTCTTCTGCTACGTTCTACATTCTTCTCTTCTGCTATGTTCTACATTCTTCTCTCCCTCTATGTTCTACGTTCTTCTCTCCTGCTGTGTTCTGCATTCTTTTTCTCTGCCATGTTCTATATAGAAAACTTCAGCAACTGACATTTAAAACTGTTTTTTTTCTCGGGTGCTTTCAGATTTATTTCTCGTTTTATTCTCATCATACTTTCTTCATATACTACTACTTTTTATACATGACTACTTTCTTCATATATATACTACTTTCTGTACATTGCTACTTTCTACTGCTATAATTGTTATTGTCTGCTTGTACTACCCAGGCTAGAAAGCATTAAATTTATTGCTGTTGTTAGCTTACAACTTACATTCTTACAAAGAAGTATAACTTGTCACTATCATCGCTATTACTAAAATTACTACTTCTACTACCGCTGATGCTACTACTACTACTACTATACTACTACTACTTCTGATGCTACTACTACTACTACTACTACTTATCCAGGTTTTGCTGGTGAGATGGGCCCACCCATATGTTGCAGGTAAGGCCGTTATCTTTATAGCCCCCAGTTGTGTAGCCACTTGTACCAGAGATACGAGTGGCCGTGTTCTGGCCGTGTTCTGAGCCATGCCATTCTTACGCTTTACTCATGTCCTCTATGTGACCGACCCCTCAACTACTCGCCTTCCTCATGTCCTCTACGTGGCCGACTCCCTAACTACTCACCTTCCTCATGTCCTCTACGTGGCCGACTCCCTAACTACTCACCTTCCTCATGTCCTCTACGTGGCCGACTCCCTAACTACTCGCCTTCCTCATGTCCTCTACGTACCTGACTCCCTAACTACTCGCCTTCCTCATGTCCTCTACGTACCTGACTCCTCAACTATTCGCCTTACTCATGTCCTCTACGTGCCCGACTCCCCCCCCCCAACTACTCGCCTTCCTCATGTCCTCTACGTACCTGACTCCTCAACTACTCGCCTTACTCATGTCCTCTACGTGCCTGACTCCCCAACTACTCGCCTTACTCATGTCCTCTACGTGTTCGATTCGTTGCCCCCTCCTCTACCCTCTACTCGCCCGACTCCCTGTGGACACACCCCGCCGCTCATAAAACGAGCACGGACTTAAGACGGTGACTCATGCACAAAATAACCTGAACTTGTTTTGTTCTATCCTACCCCCCCCCCCCCCCCCCCCCCCGACTTCGTCCACATCTCCTTTTCCTTTCGCCCGGCCCCGCCCCCCTGCCACGAGTTGCGTAGATTTTATGACCTCTAACATCAGCTACAAGAAGGAATTGATGGCAAAAAAACCTGTTTTATTATATCTCCTTATTTACAGGTGAAAACGTCTCTCTCGCTAACACACTTTCTTTCTGTCACCCTTCAAAGTGTTTCGTCCTCCAGGTCTGCCCGACAACAGTGTCTTCTGTTACTCAGTTACACGCCTGTCTTTGATCTTTTGACACCCTCGTGTATGCCTCATTCAAGCGTGTTCACGCGTCAGTGACTTGTCTTGTACTTTACATGTACTTTCCTACACAAGAAGGGCCCAGAAGCGTGTGTGGCTCTGCTGTCCCTACCCCCCTCCCTCTCCCCTCTCTCCATCACCCCTCCTTTCCGACCTCCGTCTCTATTAGACAGAGATATCAGCGGGTTCACTGGAGTGTGACTGTAAAGTGCATGTTTTCATTTCCCATTCTCGCATAACATTGAAAAAAGTTTGTTGTAATGTAATCAGTGTTTCATGCGTGTTGGTCTTAATGTAGCATTTAGTGATGTATGTTATCTTATATATAATAATCTGTGCTATTTTTATGCAACAATTATGATGTGTCATATCTTAAGGTAGCATTTAGTAACGTATGTTTGCTTAGTGTAGCATTTAGTGATGTATGTTAACTTAATTGAGTACAAATGATGTCATAACATTGTTAACTTCAGAGTTATCAGCCCACAAAACCCTGTACCATCTTCCACAAGACCATCAGCCCACAAAACACTGTACCATCTTCCATAAGACCATCGGCCCACAAAGGACTGTATCATCTTCCATAAGACCATTCACCCACAAACACTGTACGCTACTTCTCTCTCTCTCTCTCTCTCTCACTCTCTCTCTCACATCAGCCTACAAAACACTGTACACTTCTTCTCTCGCTCTCTCTCTCTCTCTCACCTCATAACACTGTACCGTCTTACGCAAGACCATCAGCCCACAAACACACTGTACAGTACTTCTCTCTCTCTCTCACACACACATATATGAGCCCACAAAACACTGTACACTACATCTCTCTCTCTCTCTGTCTCTCTCTCTCTCTCACTCTCTCTCTCACACACACACATCAGCCCACAGACACTGTACTATCTCACACAAGACCATCAGCTCACAGAACACTGTATGCGTCTATTATATTCCATGAGTACTATCAGTGCTTGTCGTAGACAGAGAAAACAATATCAGCTCTGTCAGTGCAAATCGCATATAGAGTAAACAATATCAGCTCTGTCAGTGCAAATCGCGTATAGAGAAAACAATATCAGCTCTGTCAGTGCAAATCGCGTATAGAGAAAACAATATCAGCTCTGTCAGTGCAAATCGCGTATAGAGAAAACAATATCAGCTCTGTCAGTGCATGCCACGTACAGAGAAAACAATATCAGCTCTGTCAGTGCACGCCACGTATAGAGAAAACAATATCAGCTCTGTCAGTGCACGCCACGTATAGAGAAAACAATATCAACTCTGTCAGTGCACACCACGTATCCCAACCCCTGGAAAATCAAGGACTTTTTGCTGTCATTTTCATCTGCTATAGCTTTAGAGTTGTTTCTGTATGCATGTTTCAGAGTTTGTTATGTACACATGTTTTAGAGCTGTTTCTGTATGCATGTTTCAGAGTTTGTTATGTACGCATGTTTTAGAAGGAGAGGAACTGGAAGAGGTTGAAAAGTTTACTTATCTGGGAAGTGTGATAGACAAGCAGGGAGGAACAGAAGCTGATGTAAAAGCAAGAATGGGCAAGGCAAGAGTAAAATTCCATCAGATGAAGAAAATATGGGGAACTTCAGCCTTGTCGATTAAATTGAAGATCAGAGTATTTAACACCATGATAAAGCCCATTCTGCTATACGGTTCAGAAACTTGGAGAACTACTGTTACGATCATGAAACGAATCCAGACATTTATTAACACATGCCTTAGAAGGATTCTTCAAATACGATGGCCAGATACCATAAGTAACCAAGAACTGCAGCAGCGAACAGGCCAGCAACCAGTGGAAGAAGACATCCTACGAAGAAGATGGGAATGGATCGGACACACCCTACGGAAATCCACATCCAGCACTACAAGGCAAGCCCTAACATGGAACCCACAGGGTAAAAGGAGGAGAGGGAGACCAAGGAACTCCTGGCGCCGAAGTCTGGACACGGACATCAAAATAATGAACCAGACATGGAGACAGTTGGAAAGAGTGGCCCAGGACCGAACTGCCTGGCGAGCTCTTGTTGGCGGCCTATGCTCCACGAGGGGTCAGAGGCATAGATAGACAGACAGAGACAGACAGACAGACAGACAGACAGACAGACAGACAGACAGCATGTTTTAGAGCTGTTTCTGTATGCATGTTTCAGAGTTTGTTATATACGTATGTTTTAGGGCTGTTTCTGTATGCATGTTTTGGAGCAATTTCTATTTGTTTTAACAGAGTTATTTGTGTGGATTTTAGTACAGAAGTTTCTGCATGTTTTGACAGAGCTCAGTCAGTCACTTGCATGCCCCTTGCGGAACTTTGCCTCCTTAACATCACTCTTGTAGGCCTCTCCGTTATAAGCAAGATACCCTGCTGCTGATGCATCCATCTGCAGATCATCAAAAAGCTAATCACGCATTTTATAGAACAATTTCTGTATGTTCTGACAGAACTATTCATATGTTTGATAGAGCAGTTTCTGTTTGTGTTGATGGAACTATTTGTATATGTTTAGCTTATAACTGGGATGCCTGGTCTATATTCTCTTGATAGAAACACGATAATTGTGTGAATCACAATTCAATATACCCCGTAACTAATTTCACGACAAGTGGGTTAATACAGGGTATTCATAAGTCTGTGAAATATTTTAAAAATCCACAACAAATAAACTACGTAACAGATCATGATTGTTCTTATGCCGAGAGAGAGAGAGAGAGAGAGAGAGAGAGAGAGAGAGAGAGAGAAGATTGATTGATCTTTATTTCAAAAGGGTTAAGAATTGGACACGCAGGCCCGTCTGACATTCTGCCCTTTATCATAAATCTTTCACTCTATTCCAGACATTCTACAAATATGCTGTTCATATAACAAACATAACTAACATTGAAGCTGAGAGACATAAAATAAAATATAACATTTACGTTTCGCTCTTAAACATTCACTCAGTACAGAAGTAACTACATACATTATAAATGACTATCTACTAAATAAAATTTTCGGGACTATTCAGAAAACAATTAGTTGTATTCGGTGTCTGTAAGAGCAGCTTAAGATAACTTTTAAGTTTTATAATTCATGGAGGCATGTAGTCGACATCAAATAGATATTGGGAAAGCTTGTAGTTGTAGGAAGGAGTATAATTTATATTTTTTATATAGGATGGGAGGGTATTCCAAAGATGAGCAGCAGAAGAGAGAGAGAGAGAGCGAGAAAGAGAGAGAGAGTAGAGAGAGAGAGAAGAGAGAGAGAGTTTTATTTTTCTTCAAGAAGTAGTATGCAACATTTCGGGAAGAAGGCTGCCTGTGCACAGCTCCTCGGTAGGGACGTCCAGGACCAAGCGAGGAAACTGTGAATCTTGCTTACCAGCCTTCATCCCGGAACTTCGCATCCCACTTCTTGATGCTGTTGAAAACAAGCGCTGTCTTCTGGGATTCGGCTCGAAATCGTCGCTGCATAGTCACAACGGACGAGGTTCTTGTGACAAAATGACTGCTCACGTTTACTGACCGCCATATTTGCTACTGCTGCCTCCTAGCGGCAGACCACGGGGGCTCTGGGCGCGGGCTTTATTAAGGAAACTTGAAGAGTTTCTCTCTCTCTCTCTCTCTTCTCTTCCTCTCTCTCCTCCCCCTCTCTCTCTCCCTCTCTCTCTCCCTCTTCTTCTCTCTCTCCCTCTTCTTCTCTCTCTCCCTCTCCTTCTCTCCCTCTCTCTCTCCCTCTCTCTCTCTCTCTTTTGGCGTAAGAATTATCATGATCCGTTACGTAATGTATTTGTTGCGAATGTTTGACAGACCTGTGAATAATCCTGCACATTTCGTGTGTGGCAACACAATTTTTGTCTAATGTTCTCTTTATCGAGGAGCACGGTGATTGTCCAGTTACTTCCCAAATGTGCAGGCTATTTAGCGATACAGTTTACGAAAACTGCTTTCGTATGTTCACATACGACACACAAGTGCACTCATTATTCCCATATGTTATGTTTTCATACACATAAAACTGCACTCCTAATATAAAATATGTGCTTCACGCCTGAAGTACTAACTATAAAAGTGTCAACGTTTTTCAATTATCTCGTTTTTTTTTTGTTTGTTTAGAGAAGAAGACAGAAGTGCATGTCATAGTACAAGTCATTTCTAAAGAAGGAGAAAAATGGACCTTCTACTCAGTCTCTTTGTTAATATCATTAAAAACAAACGCAATTTTGGTCGCTGAATATTCCCCAACGCCAACCAGGCAAGTGTATAATGGTCCGCTGTTTGGGGAATCTTGTTACTAAAAATAATCCAATCCTGGGGCTCATGGCCTGGGTGGGTGTGTTTTGGGTGTGAGATGGGTGGGTGGGTGTTATCTTTATGTTGAGCCAAGGCAGGACGAGGGAGGTGTACAGTGGCTTGCGGGGTGGGTGGGGGAAGGCAGGGTTTCTTGTGGAGCTGAAATATCCCCTTGTTACGCGCGATTAGAGATTTGTCAGTAGAGAATGTTCAAACTTGAACCTGCTACATCCAGGGAGAATAGGGCACAGATAGTCTGACAGACAGGGAGATAAGTGGGCAGACAGACAGGGAGATAAGTGGGCAGACAGACAGAGATAAGTGGGCAGACAGATATTGAGATAAGTGGGCAGACAGACAGAGATAAGTGGGCAGACAGATAGGGAGATAAGTGGGCAGACAGACAGAGATAAGTGGGCAGACAGATAGGGAGATAAGTGGGCAGACAGATAGGGAGATAAGTGGGCAGACAGATAGGGAGATAAGTGGGCAGACAGATAGGGAGATAAGTGGGCAGACAGACAGGGAGATAAGTGGGCAGACAGATAGGGAGATAAGTGGGCAGATAGAGAGAGATAAGTGGGCAGACAGACAAGGAGATAAGTAGGCAGACAGACAGAGAAATAAGTGGACAGACAGACAAAGAGATAAGTGGGCAGACAGACAAAGAGATAAGTGGGCAGACAGACAAAGAGACAGACCTACACAGGTAAGTGGACAGAGAGTTAGCGGATAGAGAACGCAGAGGTAGGCTGACAGACAGATAGGCAGACAGAGGTAAGCATACAGGTAGAAAGATAGATATAAAGATAGGCAGACAGATCTAAACGTAGGCAAATAGACAGACAAACATATAAGAAAACAGGTGGACAGGTAGACAGGCAGACAGGAAGAAAAGAAACAGGTAGGCACAAACAGGTGAGGGTAGACACATGTCGTCAGTAAAGGTATTGAAATGTGTGAATTAATCAATACAGGCAAGTAAACCACGGACAGACACCTGAACAGATCAACTACAGACACACACCTGAAGCAGGTAAACTGACAGACACACATCTGAAACAGGCGAACTGCAGACACACACCTGAAACAGGCGAACTACAGACACACACCTGAAACAGGTGAATTACACACACCTGAAACAGGCGAACTACAGACACACACCTGAAATAGGTGAACTACACACACCTGAAACAGGCGAACTACAGACACACACCTGAAACAGGTAAACTGACAGACACACCTAAAACAGGCGAACTACAGACACACACATGAAACAGGTAAACTGACAGATACACACCTGAAATAGATAAACTACAGGCAGACACCTAAAACAGGCGAACTGCAGACACACACATGAAACAGATAAACTACAGACACACACATGAAACAGATAAACTACAGACAGACGCATGAAACAGATAAACTACAGACACACACATGAAACAGATAAACTACAGGCAGACACCTAAAACAGGCGAACTGCAGGCACACACATGAAACAGATAAACTGCAGGCACACACATGAAACAGGCGAACTACAGGCACACACATGAAACAGATAAACTGCAGGCACACACATGAAACAGATAAACAGCAGTAACACACATGAAACAGATAAACTACAGACACACACATGAAACAGATAAACTACAGGCACACACATGAAACAGAAAAACTACAGACAGACACATGAAACAGATAAACTACAGACACACACATAAAACAGATAAACTACAGACACACATGAAACAGATAAACTACAGGCAGACACCTAAAACAGATAAACTACACGCAGATACCTAAAACAGGCGAACTGCAGGCACACACATGAAACAGATAAACTGCAGGCACACACATGAAACAGGCGAACTACAGGCACACACATGAAACAGATAAACTGCAGGCAAACACATGAAACAGATAAACTACAGGCACACACATGAAACAGGCGAACTGCAGGCACACACATGAAACAGATAAACTGCAGGCACACACATGAATCAGGCGAACTACAGGCACACACGTGAAACAGATAAACTGCAGGCACACACATAAAACAGATAAACAGCAGGCACACACATGAAACAGATAAACTACAGACACACACATGAAACAGATAAACTACAGGCACACACATGAAACAGATAAACTACAGGCACACACATGAAACAGATAAACTACAGGCACACACATGAAACAGATAAACTACAGACACACACATGAAACAGATAAACTACAGGCACACACATGAAACAGATAAACTACAGAAACACACATGAAACAGATAAACTACAGACACATAAAACAGATAAACTACAGACACACACATAAAACAGATAAACTACAGTCACACACATGAAACAGATAAACTACAGACACATAAAACAGATAAACTACAGACACACACATAAAACAGATAAACTACAGACACATAAAACAGATAAACTACAAACACACACATGAAACAGATAAACTACAGACACATAAAACAGATAAACTACAGACACACACATAAAACAGATAAACTACAGACACACACATAAAACAGATAAACTACAGACACACACATAAAACAGATAAACTACAGACACACATATAAAACAGATAAACTACAGACACATAAAACAGATAAACTACAGGCACACACATGAAACAGATAAACTACAGACACATAAAACAGATAAACTACAGGCACACACATGAAACAGATAAACTACAGGCACACACATGAAACAGATAAACTACACACACATAAAACAGATAAACTACAGGCACACACATGAAACAGATAAACTACAGGCACACACATGAAACAGATAAACTACAGACACACACATGAAACAGATAAACTACAGGCACACTCATGAAACAGATAAACTACAGAAACACACATGAAACAGATAAACTACAGACACATAAAACAGATAAACTACAGACACACACATAAAACAGATAAACTACAGTCACACACATGAAACAGATAAACTACAGACACATAAAACAGATAAACTACAGACACACACATAAAACAGATAAACTACAGACACATAAAACAGATAAACTACAAACACACACATGAAACAGATAAACTACAGACACATAAAACAGATAAACTACAGACACACACATAAAACAGATAAACTACAGACACACATATAAAACAGATAAACTACAGACACATAAAACAGATAAACTACAGGCACACACATGAAACAGATAAACTACAGACACATAAAACAGATAAACTACAGGCACACACATGAAACAGATAAACTACAGGCACACACATGAAACAGATAAACTACACACACATAAAACAGATAAACTACAGGCACACACATGAAACAGATAAACTACAGGCCACTGATCGCGATAACCGGCAGTTACCGATAAATTACCGATAAAAAGGCAAGAAAAACCAAAATCTTTGGAGATCGTCGGTTACTGTAACCGATTTATATTATCAAAACTTTTATAAAAGACAGCCAACGAAACCGGCTGGAGGGTGACTGGTCTGATGATGCTCAGTTTGCCTGGAGGAGAATCAACCAGTGTTGACTTTTATTCAGCGTCTCAGGATTTTGTAAAGATAAAATCTCACTGCAAATAAGATAAGGAAAAAAAAAGGTTTACATGAACATTTACTTTCCGCTGACGTGATTGAACCTATGAACCTACGAACCTATGAATTATCATCATCACACTCGGGCCACACCTAGACATGCTCTACTCTCTGTTCCAGTAACCACCGAAGAGTACGGACACTACCTGTGCCAGTCAGCTGTTGGTTCTGGTAACCTTGAAATCTACCAGCCAGCCACCCGGCTCTTCCTCCTTCCTCCTCCCCTCCTCACACCTCTGTCTTTCATCCTCTTTATATCGTCAACACATGTTCCTTCTTCCTCCTGTACCAGGTTCTCGGCCACCGACTTCGGTATATCCATCATCTCCAGTCACATTTGTTGCATGACCGGCTACCTCATTGACACCTACTCCCGCATGCCCTGGCCAGTATATCCACCCCATCCTCTCACTCCCGCATGCCCTGGGCAGTATATCCACCCCAGCCTCTCACTCTCGCATGCCCTGGCCAGTATATCCACCTCAGCCCGGGTGACACTGGATGTTCCCAAGAGCTGAGTCCATTCATGACATAGCAACCCCCCCCCCTCACCCATCTTGTGAAGCTGTGAGAGTCCGTCACCACCACACCGTGTGTATCATTCTCCCTGTCACCACCACACTGTGTGTATCATTCTCCCTGTCACCACCACACTGTGTGTATCATTCTCCCTGTCACCACCACACTGTGTGTATCATTCTGCCTGTCACCACCACACTGTGTGTATCATCCTGCCTGTCACCACCATACTGTGTGTATCATCCTGCCTGTCACCACCACACTGTGTGTATCATCCTGCCTGTCACCACCACACTGTGTGTATCATCCTGCCTGTCACCACCACACTGTGTGTATCATCCTCCCTATCACCACCACACTGTGTGTATCATCCTGCCTATCACCACCACACTGTGTGTATCATCCTCCCTATCACCACCACACTGTATGTATCATCCTCCCTATCACCACCACACTGTGTGTATCATCCTGCCTGTCACGATCACAACGTGTGTATCATCCTGCCTGTCACCATCACACTGTGTGTATCATCCTGCCGGACTAGTCAGGACACAACCTTGGTCACTGCCTCAGTCTCCACCCACATAGCCGATGTTATCTTGCAGGAGGTCCCAGCTTTCTGGCCACTAGTCTGCTTCACATATTGACAACGATGTTATCTTGAAGGAGGTGCCAGCTTTCTGGCCACTAGTCTGCTTCACATATTGACAACGATGTTATCTTGAAGGGGGTGCCAGCTTTATGGCCACTAGTCTGCTTCACATATTGACAACGATGTTATCTTGAAGGAGGTCCCAGCTTTCTGGCCACTAGTCTGCTTCACATATAGACAACGATGTTATCTTGAAGGAGGTGCCAGCTTTCTGGCCACTAGTCTGCCTCACATATAGACAACGAAGCCCCATCCACTCTTGTGATCCCCCAGCACTGAACCGCCCATGAAGAGCTCCTGTACTGCAAACTCAGTCCTGCCTCCCATCCATTCTCTGCATTCTCTGCCTCCCATCCATTCTCTGCATTCTCTGCCTCCCATCCATTCTCTGCATTCTCTGCCTCCCATCCATTCTCTGCATTCTCTGCCTCCCATCCATTCTCTGCATTCTCTGCCTCCCATCCATTCTCTACATTCTCTGCCTCCCATCCATTCTCTGCATTCTCTGCCTCCCATCCATTCTCTACATTCTCTGCCTCCCATCCATTCTCTACATTCTCTGCTTCCCATCCATTCTCTACATTCTCTGCTTCCCATCCATTCTCTGCATTTTCTGCCTCCCACCCATTCTCTACATTCTCTGCCTCCCATCCATTCTCTGCATTCTCTGCCTCCCATCCATTCTCTGCAGTCTCTGCCTCCCATCCATTCTCTGCAGTCTCTGCCTCCCATCCATTCTCTGCAGTCTCTGCCTCCCATCCATTCTCTGCAGTCTCTGCCTCCCATCCATTCTCTGCAGTCTCTGCCTCCCATCCATTCTCTGCAGTCTCTGCCTCCCATCCATTCTCTGCCTCCCACCCATTCTCTGCATTCTCTGCCTCCCATCCATTCTCTGCATTCTCTGCCTCCCATCCCTTCTCTGCATTCTCTGCCTCCCATCCCTTCTCTGCATTCTCTGCCTCCCATCCATTCTCTGCCGAGCACGAAGATGACCACTTTTATGAGTCTGTTAGTATCATCTCTCACATCTATCCACTCCTCTCCTTTTACAATATCCTTCACAGCACACACATCACACATAGCAGCACACACAACACACACATCACACATAGCAGCACACACATCACACATATCAGACATACCAGCACACACAGCAGCACACAGCACACACATCACACATAGCAACACACACATCACACATAGCAGCACACACAGCACACATAGCAGCACACATAGCACACATAACATCACACACATCACACATAGCAGCACACATAGCAGCACACATAGCACACATAGCAGCACACACAGCACACATAGCAGCACACATAGCACACACAGCATCACACACAGCATCACACACCACACAGCAGCACACATATCACACACAGCAGCACACACAGCACTATATGATGCTTCAGCCTCAGCCATGCATGAACTGCCACGTCTAACACGACAATCTTTCATTATCGCCGGTGATTTATTCAGGGGATGAGTGAAGTTACCGGCCACTGCGAGATAAGCCTTGACCTGTACAACCTTGTGCCTGATCTCCAGGCCAGGCACACCTAGCACATGACATATGGTCACACCCGGAGTATCCTTTTGTGCAACCCAGGACAGAACACGGGGTTTCATTTTAAATTCTGTCCAGTCTGTCAATTTTGGTTTTGGATAAGGTCAGTAGTCCGAGCCTGTAACTGACCATTGCTAGCATCAGTGTCTGTATTAGTCATACAAGTATCCATTGTTGCATATCCCACCTAGCCACTGCTAGCACCAGTGCCTGTATTAGCCATGCTAGCACCAGTGTCTGTATTAGCCATACAAGTATCCATTGTTGCATATCCCACCAAGCCACTGCTAGCACCAGTGCCTGTATTAGCCATGCTAGCACCAGTGTCTGTATTAGCCATACAAGTACCAGTGTCTGTATTAGCCATGCTAGCACCAGTGTCTGTATTAGCCATGCTAGCACCAGTGTCTGTATTAGCCATACAAGTATCCATTGTTGCATATCCCACCAAGCCACTGCTAGCACCAGTGCCTGTATTAGCCATGCTAGCACCAGTGTCTGTATTAGTCATACAAGTATCCATTGTTGCATATCCCACCAAGCCACTGCTAGCACCAGTGCCTGTATTAGTCATACAAGTATCCATTGTTGCATATCCCACCAAGCCACTGCTAGCACCAGTGTCTGTATTAGTCATACAAGTATCCATTGTTGTGTATCCCACCAAGCCACTGCTAGCACCAGTGTCTGTATTAGTCATACAAGTATCCATTGTTGCATATCCCACCAAGCCACTGCTAGCACCAGTGTCTGTATTAGCCATACAAGTATCCATTGTTGCATATCCCACCTAGCCACTGCTAGCACCAGTGTCTGTATTAGCCATGCTAGCACCAGTGTCTGTATTAGTCATACAAGTATCCATTGTTGTGTATCCCACGTAACAGCTGTCGCACTTAGTTCTTTTTTTTCTGCTGGTGTTGACGGTAAGATGATTGATCGTTGTATGACATGGTCAGTGTGTTGACGGTAAGATGATTGATCGTTGTATGACATGGTCAGTGTGTTGACGGTAAGATGATTGATCGTTGTATGACATGGTCAGTGTGTTGACGGTAAGATGATTGATCGTTGTATGACATGGTCAGTGTGTTGACGGTAAGATGATTGATCGTTGTATGACATGGTCAGTGTGTTGACGGTAAGATGATTGATCGTTGTATGACATGGTCAGTGTGTTGACTGTAAGATGATTGATCAAAAGTTATACCCAGGTTCTTTAGGTTGGTTGTGGGAAGCGGGGAGGGGAGGGGAGGGGAGGGGGTGAAGACGCCCAATAATCAGCTACCCATAGCTGACCAAGACACTGTCCCACCTCTCCTGGCTAATAGGGCAGGGATCGCCATAGTCCCCATGGTGGTGGAGTCTGCTAAAGAAGCATTGCACGCCCCCTACTTTTTAGCTGTACTCCAGGACTGCAAAAGTAGCTGCCATAACCCGCTCCCACGCAGATACGATGCTGTGCCTCAACATCTCTACAGCATCGGCTGCAAAGAACACCAGCTCGCAGTTACAGGGAGATCGTACAAGTACTTTAGGTTGAGGATTCTCTTGACCTGCATCCCGTTGTAGTGGATTACTGGCATCTCGTCTTGAACGAATCTGTTGTTCATATGCCACCGTAACACCTGCATCTTACAAAGGTTGATCACTGTAATTATCACACCAAGTAGACAAGCGATCCGGGGATATTTGCAGTTCCATGGTTATTTCAGTCATGTTATGTTTGTAGATCAGCAAGCCACTGGCATAGATGCGACTTCTGCCTGCCCCACTCTTGGTAACCTGACAACACTTGACAGTAAAGATATTAAACACAATTGGTGATAGCGGAGATCCACGTAGAAGACCTGGTGCTGTTCTGCGGGTCTGAGATCCAAGAGCCAAACCGTAAAGCCACCGACTGACATGGCCGAAACCCAGCGACCCTACATGAAGATATGTTTTATAATTAGACGGCACGGCGGTGATCTCCCTTTGCCTTCAGCTTGGATTGTATATGACTGATCTCTATGTCTAGAGGCCGCTGTCCGGTGGATATGGCTAGTGGAAGGACATGGCATGAGAAGACACAAGTTGGAGAACCTGGAAACGACTGGAAAATCCAAGAGAAAATGGAAGAGAGGAAGGTCAAGAGACACATACCTCTGCAGACTGACCAAGTGGGATGGGAAAAGAGACTCATATTTCTGGAGACTGACCAAGTGGGATGGGAAAAGAGACTCATATTTCTGGAGACTGACCAAGTGGGATGGGAAAAGAGACTCATATTTCTGGAGACTGACCAAGTGGGATGGGAAAAGAAAATATTCTGAACTGATCAAGGACTGCACAAGAATGAGATGCATGATCTCGAGCGCTATCCAGAACAGCACATAAAAATAATGTTTCTTGGTGTAGTGGCTAGTGGACTTGCCTGCCAATCAGAGGGTCCCTGCTTTGATTTCACTTTCTTGTAGAATTGTTTCGGGCTGACCAGCACGGGGGCCAGCTCAGGATTCCACTCGGTCAGTGAGGACAGGTTCTGGCATCCACATCTCAAAGTCTATGCTGGCCTAGAAATGTGAAGACACCAACGTTGCACACACCTGCAACATGACACAGGACATAGACATGACACAGGACATAGACATGACACAGGACATAGACATGACACAGGACATAGACATGACACAGGACATAGACATGACACAGGACATATATACATGACACAGGACATAGACATGACACAGGACATAGACATGCCACTTGTCTTATTCTCCCTAATCTAGCAAACAAGACATCAGGAAAGTGAAAAATACAACTAGCAATTTTTTTAAAATTTCGTGCTTCACAAAAAGTATGCATTCCCAGAACAATTTGTGTGTGTGTGTGCGTGCTTGTGTGTGTGGCTGGCCTCGCTGCCAGGCAGCTTAGAGACAACAATGCTTGGAAGGGCCTTGCTGTCATGCAGCTTAGAGACAATGCTTGGAAGGGACTCGCTGTCATGCAGCTTAGAGGGAACAATGCTTGGAAGGGCCTAGCTGCCAGGCAGCTTAGAGGGAACAATGCTTGGAAGGGCCTAGCTGCCAGGCAGCTTAGAGGGAACAATGCTTGGAAGGGCCTAGCTGTCATGCAGCTTAGAGAGAACAATGCTTGGAAGGGGCCTTAAGTATTTTTGTTCTGATAATCTTGTGATTTCTCTACAAAGGCTAATGATACTCCATGGAGTAATGATAATCCCACAGCTAATTATACTCCTCAGGTTAATGTTATTCCCACAGCTAATGATACTACTACAGCTAATGATAGTCCTTGAGCTAGTGATATTTTACATGTTGAAACCACATGCTTAAAGGTTTATATCTGATGACATTGTAGCCAAATTGTTCATTGGCCTTGCTGAATTTGTTTTCTAGGTCAAATTGTTGGCCATTCTGAACTTGTTTTCTAGGCCAAATTGTTGGCCTTGCTGGACTTGTTTTCTAGGTCAAATTGTTGGCCATTCTGAACTTGTTTTCTAGGTCAAATTGTTGGCCTTGCTGAACTTGTTTTCTAGGTCAAATTGTTGGCCATTCTGAACTTGTTTCCTAATCGAAATTGTTCATTGGCCTTGCTGAACTTGTTTTCTAATCCTAATTGTTCATTGGCCTTGCTGAACTTATTTTCTAGGTCATATTGTTGGGCATCCTGAACTTGTTTTCTAGGCCAAAATTGTGTTCACTAGCTATATTGAACTTGTTTTCTAAACCAGATTGTTTTTCTCTCTATTTTTTCTTTTAAATTCTCTGCAGTGCCAGCCACACCTAAGTACATGGGTATATAAACACACAATATATAGTCAGATAGGGAAGCTTATGAAAATGTGGATAAACTGATGGATGAGAAGATGAATGGATGGATGCATGAGTGGACCAATGAATGAAGAAACTGATAGAACCAATAGATGGATAATAGACAGTCAGATGAGTAAATAGAGCTACGTTCATGTTCTGTTTACAGTCTTGTTCATTCTACATTCTTGTTCTGTCTACAGTCTTGTTCTGTCTACAGTCATGTTCAGCCTACATTCGTCTTCTGTCTATGGTTTGATCAACGTTCATGTTCTGTCTGTATTCATTTTCTGTCCACAGCAATGTTTGATCTATATTGATGTTTTTTCTTTACCTATGTTCTGTCAACATCCATGTTCAATCTACATTCATGTTCTGTCTACAGTCAGTCTGTCGTCCGATTATTTATATTTTTGAGCGATGTACTGACAGTTTAGTTAGTATCACACAATTTATATAAAATATTATAAACATTACTGCTGATTATCTTAAATAATCGCTACACAATGCTACTTGGTGAACATTACACATCAATGTAAATCACATGTTACAGAATGATGTGTGCAGCTAGTTAGCATAACAATATCTCATGATGAATATACTAGAACATTTATGATGTTCAGAAAGTTAACAATACCGAGTCAAAATGTAGACATTATTCAGTCAGTGTTAGCAAAATTTGTTACAGTTTATGAAGATCCTGAAATGTTGTTACATTCATATTGTGCCTGTCTTTGTTACAAGGATGATACAGAAAAGCGAAGTGTCTACCTTTCACTTCTTTTTTTTATGTTTTTATCTGTTGTGTTGTTTTTTGTATGTGATCATTGAAAAAGGTTTTTGCTGAAATATTGGATTGTTGTATGTTCTTCGTTTATATGTGCTCATCTTAGCTCATCTCACTTTCTGTCACTCTCATTCTTGTTCACTGTCCTCATTCTTTCTATTTGTGTGTGTGTAAAAGTGAACCATACGCCTTTGTCTACCTTTATTATATTCATATGTCTGATGATTGTTGTAATATTCACATGACCAATGATTGTTGTAGTATTCATATGTCCGATGATTGTTGTGACATTCATATGTCTAGGTGAAGATTCTGTCCGATTAGACAATCAGCTACGCATAAACTGACATGCTAGCATCATGTTTAGCGAAACATAGCTGATCAAGACCCTGTCCCACCTCTCCTTGGTGCCCCCAGTAACAGGCCTAGCCTGGCTAATGGGGCAAGGATTGGCATAGTCCCCATGGTGGTGGAGTCTGCTAAAGAAGCACCAGAAACTCTGGGAAATAATGGACAAAATGGGACTTCCAACATATTTGATACAATTAACATCACTGTTGTATTTAGACTAACAAGCAGCAGTAAGAATAAATGGTGCAACAACAACTTGGTTTGACATAAAACAAGGGGTCTGTCAGCGGTGCATATTGTCACCTTACTTATTTAACTTGTATACTGAAAATATAATGAGGAATGTTAGAGAAGATGTAGACACAGAATATTACGATGCCATAACAATTGGAGGTTATGAAATACCAGAGATTAGATATGCTGATGACACAGTGTTACTGTCCACAACACAAAAAGGAATGGAAAAACTAATTATGTCAGTCCGTAAGAACAGTGAAGAGTAAAAACCTTTATATTAACGCAAAGAGAACTAAATTGATGACAAATGACAAAACAAACAAGGCAGCTGAAATATATATCAATGATGAAAAACTGGAGGAAGCGGAGAGCTTTTAATATCTTGGATCACTACTAACTAATAATGGAGATACAATGAGGGAAATTAAAAGGAGGACATCTATCGCTCCTCAGAAAGTAAAACAACTAAAGAATCTGCAGAGAGAAAGAACCACAAAAATAAGATTTTTAAGGGCATGCATCTTTCCCATCGCAACATATGCCTGCGAGACCTGGACACTTAACAAAACAGCTGAGAAACACATAAATGCCTTTGAATGTAAATGCTACAGAAGAGTTCTTCAAATATCATGGACACACACAAAAATATATCCATACTACAAGAACTTAATATTGAAGAAGGTTGGCTAGTAAAAGAGGACTAAAGAGAGAAAGCTTAAATATTTTGGACACATTAAACATCATGATAATTTAGAGAAGATCGTCTTGGAGGGTATATAATGGGAAAAAGAAAGAGAGGAAGACCAAGGCGAAGATGGCTGCAAGACATCGTTGACGATCGCAAATGGACGCATCAGCAGCAGGCCATCTTGCTCACAACCGAGAGGCCTATAGGAGTGCTGTTAGGGAGGCAAAGTTCCGCAAGGGACATGCAAATGAATGGATGAATGACCCGCTTCCAAACGGAAACGATGCTATGTCTCAACACCACATCACACCATCAGCTGCAAAGGACACTAGGTCGCAGTTACAGGGAGATATATCACAAGACAAGACAATTCGTATGTCCGTTGGTTGCTGTGATATTCATACATCAGTTGTAAATTGACGTAATGGAAACTGGAACAATTTTCTTTATAAAAATAGGAAACAACGAGGCTTTCGTACAGTAAAGTAAGAGAAAACCTCGGAAAAAATCGTAGACAAAGCACTTTAGTGAGATGTGAGAGAAAGAAAAATCACAAGAGAATTACCTGGGATTCGAACCACGGACTCCGGTAGGACGAGCAGCCGTCTAGCCACGCAGAACAGCGTACTAACCGACTGCGCTACTAGCACCTCCTAAACTGGAAACTGCTGCATCAGTAGACTGCTGTCAGCACAATGGATGCTTTTATTCTTCTTACATCCTTCCCGTGCTGTTAAACGTCACACAGGGCTCGCAAGGTTGTTTGCCAAGATTTTTCTTTGGGCGTACTTTTCAACCTCATCAAAGGATTTTATGCCTGTTAACTTGGCCTCTCTTAATAATGTTCTCTTCAGAGTTTCACGCGGTCTGCCCCTTTTTCTTCGGCCTGTTGTGTTCCACTTGATAGCTAGATATCCATACTACAAGAACTTAATATTGAAGAAGGTTGGCTAGTAAAAGAGGACTAAAGAGAGAAAGCTTAAATATTTTGGACACATTAAACATCATGATAATTTAGAGAAGATCGTCTTGGAGGGTATATAATGGTAAAAAGAAAGAGAGGAAGACCAAGGCGAAGATGGCTGCAAGACATCGTTGACGATCGCAAATGGACGCATCAGCAGCAGGCCATCTTGCTCACAACCGAGAGGCCTATAGGAGTGCTGTTAGGGAGGCAAAGTTCCGCAAGGGACATGCAAATGAATGGATGAATGACCCGCTTCCAAACGGAAACGATGCTATGTCTCAACACCACATCACACCATCAGCTGCAAAGGACACTAGGTCGCAGTTACAGGGAGATATATCACAAGACAAGACAATTCGTATGTCCGTTGGTTGCTGTGATATTCATACATCAGTTGTAAATTGACGTAATGGAAACTGGAACAATTTTCTTTATAAAAATAGGAAACAACGAGGCTTTCGTACAGTAAAGTAAGAGAAAACCTCGGAAAAAATCGTAGACAAAGCACTTTAGTGAGATGTGAGAGAAAGAAAAATCACAAGAGAATTACCTGGGATTCGAACCACGGACTCCGGTAGGACGAGCAGCCGTCTAGCCACGCAGAACAGCGTACTAACCGACTGCGCTACTGGCACGTCCTAAACTGGAAACTGCTGCATCAGCAGACTGCTGTCAGCACAATGGATGCTTTTATTCTTCTTACATCCTTCCCGTGCTGTTAAACGTCACACAGGGCTCGCAAGGTTGTTTGCCAAGATTTTTCTTTGGGCGTACTTTTCAACCTCATCAAGGGATTTTATGCCCACTAATTTGGCCTGTCTTAACAACGTCCTCTTCAGAGTTTCACGCGGTCTGCCTCTTTTTCTTCAGCCTGTTATGTTCCACGTGATAGCTTGTTTTGTGATTCTCTGATTGTTTCTTCTCATCACGTGACCAATATATGACTGTCTCCTTTTCCTGATCACCCATGAGACTGGTTGTTGTTCAGTCATCTGTCTTATCTCTACATTGCTCTTGAATTTGTTCCACTTTATACTGAATATTTTCTTGAGGCATTTGTTTTCAAAAGTCTACTTTCTTGTCTATTTCTTTAGTTTTTTTTTCCAGCTTTCACATGCATAAATGAGGGTGGATATTTGAAATGAATAGTCTTAACTTGGTTTTTGTGCTTATAGCTTTTGAATGCCATATGTTCTCAAGATTATTGAAGATCAGTGCTGCGTTTGTAATTCTAACTTCCTTTCTGGAGTCACCATCCTGCTCTATGTAGCTCCCAAGGTATGCACACGGTGTACTTCTTCAACAGCTGTTACTTCTACATATATTTTTCTTTCTTGACTAATGAGAGGTTTCATTATTTTTGTTTTGTCCCTGTTAATTTCAAGACTTATTTTGCTAGTCAGTGAAGACAGGCTATCTATTTTTTCTTGCATGGAATTCACATTGTTACTGATAAGAGTTATGGCATCAGCAAAATTAAGATCTTCCAGTTGGGTTCCATGTACCCAGTCAATACCTGTGTTACCTGTGCAGCAATTCTTTCATTATCAAGTCCATGGCAATTCCAAAAAGCAATGGAGATAATATACATCCTTGTTTCACACCTGTTTCAATCTGGAACCATTCACTCATTCCTTCTTCTGTTTTGACTGCACAAACATATCCATTGTAGAGATCCTTAATAATGTTGACAATCTTAGATGGTATTCCATACATTCTTAAAATTCTCCACAATGAATCTCTGTGTATGCTATCAAATGCATTTTTAAAGTTTATGAAGTTCAGGATTAATGGTTTCTGTTTTCAATATGTTCTTCAAGTATTAGAGTAAAGATCTGGTCGAGACACTTCTTCCTTTTTGAAATCCTGTTCTTCTCTCATTGCAGTATCCACTATATCTTTAAGTCTATTCAAAATGACTTTGACACAACTGATACTAAGGTTACTCCTCTCCAGTTATTGCAGTTGCTAAGGTTGCCTTTTTTTTGGTATTTTAACAATGATTCCTTTTTTCCATTTAAAAGGACCTTTTCTTCTATCCAAACTTTATTAAACATTCTCTGTAGTTGGTTCATGTTGTCACTGTTAATAGCTTTTAACATTTCAGGCATTATTTCATCTTCATTGCAGCTTTGTTGTTAGCCATTAAATTCACTGGTGTTTCAATTTCATGCAATGTAATTTCATCTAGGTTGACATTTAGTTGTGGGGTTGGTAAGATGGTTTCAAGGTTTAACAATTCTTTTGGATGTGGTCAGTTAAGTATTTCTTGGAAGTGTTTAGCCCATCTTTGCTTTTGGTCTTTACTTGACATTAATAGGGTTACAGTTTTGCTAAAGATTGGTCCTTCTTTAGATGTAATAGTACCTGTTAGCCTCTTTTGTATATTATATAAAGTTTTGTGTATCCTGTTTTATGCTTACTTTGACATAATAAATATTCTTAACTTTTCTCATTTGACAGACAGAATATTATCCTTTGCTGTTTTGGAAGTGACATAATCTCCCTGGAAGACGCCATGTATCTACAAACACATGTGCTGGCATTTTGTGTGGCCATCTTTTGTGTCTGTAAGTTCTTATAAATTTTTGCACGTGTACATGTATGTGTGTGTGTGTGAGTGTGAGAGAGAGACTGTGTGTGACTGTGTGTGTACTTACACATTTTTCAGTAGCACCAGCATATGTAGACATAGTAAGCAAAACAAACACACATTTGTATACTTTTGTGTGTATACTTAAATGATATACTGCTCTGTACCAACCAACCATGCCCTGTAGAACCAACTAATCATGCCCTGTAGAACCAACTAATCATGCCCTGTAGAACAACCAACCATGCCCTGTAGAACCAACCAACCATGCCCTGTAGAACCAACCAACCATGCCCTGTAGAACCAACCAACCATGCCCTGTAGAACCAACCAACCATGCCCTGTAGAACCAACCAACCATGCCCTGTAGAACCAACTAACCATGCCCTGTAGAACCAACTAATCATGCCCTGTAGAACCAACTAACCATGCCCTGTAGAACCAACCAACCATGCCCTGTAGAACCAACCAACCATGCCCTGTAGAACCAACCAACCATGCCCTGTAGAACCAAGTAATCATGCCCTGTAGAACCAACCAACCATGCCCTGTAGAACCAACTAACCATGCCCTGTAGAACCAACTAATCATGCCCTGTAGAACCAACTAACCATGCCCTGTAGAACCAACCAACCATGCCCTGTAGAACCAACTAATCCTGCAACAGATTTACTGTCCTGTAGAATGATTAGCCAGGAAGGATGTCAGATGTAAGTTCAAATGAACCATTCAACAGCTATTACCATCTTGCAGAATCGGCTGTCCTACTCAACATTCATCTGTCAGCATCTGTTAATCTGTTACACACGATCATCAGTTATGTACATAGAATAATTGTGATTGGTTTACAAAATAATTTTTGGAAAGACTTGACATTGTTTCATAAAACAGCCTCAAGAGAGACTTGACACTGTTTCACAAAACATCCTCAAGACAAACTTGATACTACATCATGAAACAACCTTGAGACAGACTTGACACTGTTTCACAGAACAACACCATGACAGAGTTGATACTGTTTCACAGAACAACATGATGACAAAGTTGATACTGTTTCACAGAACAACATCATGACAGACTTGATACTGTTTCACAGAACAACATGATGACAAAGTTGATACTGTTTCACAGAACAACATCATGACAGAGTTGATACTGTTTCACAAACAACACCACGACAGACTTGATACTGTGTCACAGAACAACATGAGGACAAAGTTGATACTGTTTCACAGAACAACATCATGACAGGCTTGATACTGTTTCACAGAATTCATATTTTGTTGCCTCCAGATTTCCTTCCATCACAAGGCTCCACCACGACTCCCACAATCATCAGCATGAGCTTTACTGACCTCTCAAGTTCAAGTGCTAGTGTAAGCACTGACTCCAGCACAGGGACAACTGCAGCTAGCCCAGTTACAAGTTCTGATGTAAGTGCAAGCACTGAAAGCAGCACTAGCCCAGTTACAAGTTCTGATGTAAGTGCAACCACTGAAAGCAGCACCAGCCCAGTTACAAGTTCTGATGTAAGTGCAACCACTGAAAGCAGCACTATCCCAGTTACAAGTTCTGATGTAAGTGCAACCACTGAAAGCAGCACTAGCCCAGTTACAAGTTCTGATGGAAGTGAAACCACTGAAAGCAGCACTAGCCCAGTTACAAGTTCTGATGTAAGTGCAACCACTGAAAGCAGCACTAGCCCAGTTACAAGTTCTGATGGAAGTGAAACCACTGAAAGCAGCACTAGCCCAGTTACAAGTTCTGATGTAAGTGCAACTACTGAAAGCAGCACTAGCCCAGTTACAAGTTCTGATGTAAGTGCAACTACTGAAAGCAGCACTATCCCAGTTACAAGTACTGATGTAAGTGCAAGCACTGAAAGTAGCACTGGTCCAAATATTAATGTAACCACAAGCAGTGAATCAAGCTCTGGTATACCTACAGGTGATGTTACAACGTATGGTCCAAATTATGATACTACCACCACTGTAAGCAGTGATACTACCACTAGTGTAAATATTGATACTACCACCACTGTAAGCAGTGATACTACCACTAGTGTAAATATTGATACTACCACCACTGTAAGCAGTGATACTACCACTAGTGTAAATATTGATACTACCACCACTGGAACCAGTGATGATACCACCATTGAAAATAATGATACTACCACTATTGGAAGCAGTGATACTACCACCATTGAATACAATGATACTACCACCACTGAATATAATGATACTACCACCATTGAATACAATGATACTACCACTACTGAATATAATGATACTACCACCATCATAAGCAGTGATACTACCACCATTGAATACAATGATACTACCACCACTGAATATAATGATACTACCACCATTGCAAGCAGTGATACTACCACCATCACAAGCAGTGATACTACCACCATCACAAGCAGTGATACTACTAGTGCAGACACAATCACCACTAGTGCAAGTACTGATACAACTACATATTCATATGAGACAACTAATGCTACAGAGGTCACCACCAACTGGACAGGTGCAGATATCACCACGTCATCTACCACCACGACTCCTGCACCACCTGTTGATCTAAAACACAATACAGGTATATTTTATACTTTATATTTTCTTTAATATGGTGAGGACATCTGTGTTCTCTAATATGATGTGGGCATCCATGTTCTCTAATATGGTTAGGACATCTGTGTTCTCTAATATGATGTGGGCATCCATGTTCTCTAATATGGTTAGGACATCTGTGTTCTCTAATATGGTGCAGACATCTGTGTTCTCTAATATGGTTAGGACATCTGTGTTCTCTAATATGGTGCAGACATCTGTGTTCTCTA
This sequence comes from Achatina immaculata, assembly GCA_009760885.1. Classification (NCBI taxonomy): domain Eukaryota; kingdom Metazoa; phylum Mollusca; class Gastropoda; order Stylommatophora; family Achatinidae; genus Lissachatina; species Lissachatina immaculata. The sequence continues at coordinate 3,942,954 of CM019714.1, forward strand.
ATATGGTGCAGACATCTGTGTTCTCTAATATGGTTAAGGCATCTGTGTTCTCTAATATGGTTAGGACATCTGTGTTCTTTAATATGATGTGGGCATCCATGTTCTCTAATATCGTTAGGACATCCGTGTTCTCTAATATGATGTGGGCATCCATGTTCTCTAATATGGTTAGGACATCTGTGTTCTCTAATATGATGTGGGCATCCATGTTCTCTAATATGGTTAGGACATCTGTGTTCTCTAATATGGTGCAGACATCTGTGTTCTCTAATATGGTGCAGACATCTGTGTTCTCTAATATGGTTAGGACATCTGTGTTCTCTAATATGGTTAGGACATCTGTGTTCTCTAATATGGTGCAGACATCTGTGTTCTCTAATATGGTGCAGACATCTGTGTTCTCTAATATGGTTAGGGCATCTGTGTTCTCTAATATGGTTAGGGCATCTGTGTTCTCTAATATGGTTAGGACATCTGTGTTCTTTAATATGATGTGGGCATCCATGTTCTCTAATATGGTTAGGACATCTGTGTTCTCTAATATGATGTGGGCATCCATGTTCTCTAATATGGTTAGGACATCCGTGTTCTCTAATATGATGTGGGCATCCATGTTCTCTAATATGGTGCAGACATCTGTGTTCTCTAATATGATGTGGGCATCCATGTTCTCTAATATGGTGCAGACATCTATGCTCCTTTCATTTGCCAGATATTTCATTTTCATACTTTGTTTTAGATTTTCACCAAGAACGAATTTGACTTAATTAATCTTGGTATTTAGTAGTTCTCCTGGCCTTACAGGGCAGTCTTAGAGCAAGTTTTGTCTCTGTAGAAGCTGTCACCAAGTTTTGATGAACTTCTCTTTTACATGATTCTAAAATTATATTTGACTGTTGCCACAGTTGGCCACAGTAATGATAAATGAAGATTGTGTGGTTGTACGCTCTGTCTTCAGATTTAGCTTTCATTTCCTCTTCAGATGACACAGCAACACCCCCCCCCCCCTCTCGTATAATAGATGCGGATGTTCTTTTCTCACTTCTTCACAGTCTTATTGTTTGATGGAAAGATCACTCATAAATGACCTGGTCCTTGTGTTTGATGAAAAGATCACTCATAAATGACTTGGTCCTTGTGTTTGATGGAAAAATCACTCATAAATGACTTAGTCCTCATGTTTGATGAAAAGACCACTCATAAATGACTTAGTCCTTGTGTTTGATGAAAAGACCACTCATAAATGACTTGGCCCTTGTGTCTATATAAACACTTTTTCAACATCTGGTTCTTCCTAAATAATCTCTCTCTTAACATCTGGTTCTCAATATAATCTCTCTTAAATCTAATTTTCTATATAATCTCTCTCTTAACATCTGATTCTTTATATAATATCTCTCTTAACATCTGGTTCTCTATATAATCTCTCACTTAACATCTCTCTCTCTCTCTCTAAAGATTATTCATTCATTCATTCTCTCTCTCTCTCTCTCTCTCTCTTTTAACATCTGATTTCCTATATAATCTCTCTCTTATCTAATTCTCTATATAATCTCTCTCTTATCTAATTCTCTGTATAATCTCTCTTAACATCTGATTCTTTATATAATATCTCTCTTAACATCTGATTCTTTATATAATATCTCTCTTAACATCTGATTCTTTATACAATATCTCTTTTAACATCTGATTCTTTATATAATATCTCTCTTAACATCTGGTTCTCAATATAATCTCTCTGTTATCTAATTCTCTATATGATCTCTCTTAACATCTGATTCTTTATATAATATCTCTCTTAACATCTGGTTCTCTATATAAATCTCTCAATTAACATCTCTCTCTCTCTCTCTCTCTCTCTCTCTCTCTCTTAACATCTGATTCCCTGTATAATCTCTCTCTTAACATCTCTCTCTCTCTCTTAAATTCGGATTTTCTATATAATCTCTCTCTCTTAACATCTGATTCTCTATATAGTTTCTCTCTTAACATCTCTTTTTCATAACATCTTGTTCCTCCTATGTAATCTCTCTCTTAATATCTGGTTATCTATATAATCTCTCTGTCAACATCTGGTCCTCTATGTTAACTCTGTCAACATCTGGTCCTCTACGTTAGCTCTGTCAATATCTGGTCCTCTGTGTTAGCTCTGTTAACATCTGGTCCTCTATGTTAGCTCTGTCAACATCTGGTCCTCTATGTTAGCTCTGTCAACATCTGGTTCTTCCTAAATAATCTCTCTCTTAACATCTGGTTCTCAATATAATCTCTCTCTTATTTAATTCTCTGTATAATCTCTCTTAATATCTGATTCTTTATATAATATCTCTCCTAACATCTGATTCTTTATATAATATCTCTCTTAACATCTGATTCTTTATATAATATCTCTCCTAACATCTGATTCTTTATATAATATCTCTCTTAACATCTGATTCTTTATATAATATCTCTCTTAACATCTGATTCTTTATATAATATCTCTCTTAACATCTGGTTCTCAATATAATCTCTCTCTTATCTAATTCTCTATATAATCTCTCTTAACATCTGATTCTTTATATAATATCTCTCTTAACATCTGGTTCTCTATATAATCTCTCTGTTATCTAATTCTCTATATGATCTCTCTTAACATCTGATTCTTTATATAATATCTCTCTTAACATCTGGTTCTCTATATAATCTCTCTGTCAACATCTGGTCCTCTATGTTAGCTCTGTCAACATCTGGTCCTCTATGTTAGCTCTGTCAACATCTGGTCCTCTATGTTAGCTCTGTCAGTATCTGGTCCTCTATGTTAGCTCTGTCAACATCTGGTCCTCTATGTTAGCTCTGTCAACATCTGGTCCTCTATGTTAGCTCTGTCAACATCTGGTTCTTCCTAAATAATCTCTCTCTTAACATCTGGTTCTCAATATAATTTCTCTCTTATTTAATTCTCTGTATAATCTCTCTTAATATCTGATTCTTTATATAATATCTCTCTTAACATCTGGTTCTCTATATAATCTCTCTCTTAACATCTGATTCTTTATATAATATCTCTCCTAACATCTGATTCTTTATATAATATCTCTCCTAACATCTGATTCTTTATATAATATCTCTCTTAACATCTGATTCTTTATATAATATCTCTCTTAACATCTGGTTCTCAATATAATCTTTCTGTTATCTAATTCTCTATATGATCTCTCTTAACATCTGATTCTTTATATAATATCTCTCTTAACATCTGGTTCTCTATATAATCTCTCTGTTATCTAATTCTCTATATGATCTCTCTTAACATCTGATTCTTTATATAATATCTCTCTTAACATCTGGTTCTCTATATAATCTCTCTGTTATCTAATTCTCTATATGATCTCTCTTAACGTCTGATTCTTTATATAATATCTCTCTTAACATCTGGTTCTCTATATAAATCTCTCAATTAACATCTCTCTCTCTCTCTCTCTCTTAACATCTGATTTCCTATATAATCTCTCTCTTAACATCTCTCTCTCTCTCTCTTAACATCTGATTCCCTATATAATCTCTCTCTTAACATCTCTCTCTCTCTTAACATCTGATTTTCTATATAATCTCTCTCTCTCTTAACATCCGATTCTCTATATAGTCTCTCTCTTAACATCTCTTTTTCATAACATCTTGCTCTTCCTATGTAATCTCTCTCTTAATATCTGGTTATCTATATAATCTCTCTGTCAACATCTGGTCCTCTATGTTAGCTCTGTCAACATCTGGTCCTCTATGTTAGCTCTGTCAACCTCTGGTCCTCTATGTTAGCGCTGTCAACATCTGGTCCTCTATGTTAGCTCTGTCAACCTCTGGTCCTCTATGTTAGCGCTGTCAACATCTGGTCCTCTATGTTAGCTCTGTCAACCTCTGGTCCTCTATGTTAGCTCTGTCAACATCTGGTCCTCTATGTTAGCTCTGTCAACCTCTGGTCCTCTATGTTAGCTCTGTCAACCTCTGGTCCTCTATGTTAGCTCTGTCAACCTCTGGTCCTCTATGTTAGCTCTGTCAACCTCTGGTCCTCTATGTTAGCTCTGTCAACCTCTGGTCCTCTATGTTAGCTCTGTCAACCTCTGGTCCTCTATGTTAGCTCTGTCAACCTCTGGTCCTCTATGTTAGCTCTGTCAACCTCTGGTCCTCTATGTTAGCTCTGTCAACCTCTGGTCCTCTATGTTAGCTCTGTCAACCTCTGGTCCTCTATGTTAGCTCTGTCAACCTCTGGTCCTCTATGTTAGCTCTGTCAACCTCTGGTCCTCTATGTTAGCTCTGTCAACCTCTGGTCCTCTATGTTAGCTCTGTCAACCTCTGGTCCTCTATGTTAGCTCTGTCAACCTCTGGTCCTCTATGTTAGCTCTGTCAACCTCTGGTCCTCTATGTTAGCTCTGTCAACCTCTGGTCCTCTATGTTAGCTCTGTCAACATACTGTCCTTCACAAAATCTCTTCCAATATTCAGTTCTAGTCAAGATTCTCTAAAGATCTTTACATGATTTATAATATTCTTTAAAGATGTGTACAGGATTTATAATATTCTTTAAAGATGTGTACAGGATTTATAAGATTCTCTAAAGATCTTTACAGGATTTATAATATTCTTGAAAGATGTGTACAGGATTTATAAGACTCTGGCTTGCAGACCACGATGAACAGTCTGGTGCTTCATATCCGTCCATGACCGTGAACTTGTTTAATCAGGTAATAGAAATATTACTGTAAGTTCTGAACACTCTACTCCTGGATGCAGGCATCTTGGTCTAACAGTAAAACAAAGAAAAAAAAAGAACCAAACTATTCCAGCAGTTTTCAAACTCTGCTAGAAACAAAATGTTGTAGACCTTCCAGCAGTTTTCAAACTCTGCTAGAAGCAAAATGTTGTAGACCTCTGTCTGTGACAGTCTCATGATCTGCACAACAAATTCTCCACCATCTCACTCAAGTACTGTCTGGCTGAGTGTTTTTCTATCAAGCTACTGTCTTTCTCTGTCCACAGATACAGCACTTTACACAAGTTATTGTCTTTCTGTCCATAGACACAGAACTTTACACAAGTTACTGTCCTTCTGTCCACAGACACAGCACTTTACACATTAAAGTTGACTGTCAGTCCAGAGAACACCTCAGACAGCATGCCAGACATCCAGTATCATGATGTCAACATCACTGAGGAGGATCTGCTCAACAAGGTACATCAACTATCATTCAGCATCAGTAATCATAACAACAATCATTCAGCATCAGTAATCATAACAACAATCATTCTGCATCAGTAATCATAACAACAATAAGTAAATCGCATATAAAATGTGAGATAGATAGGATTTGTTACAAGATACATCAATGACAGGATGTGGGATAGACACGGTTTGTAAAAGATAAATAACTGACAGGATCATTTATTTGTTAAAAAGTTACATGTTCCATATTGTGTGTAAAGATGGACATATGAAAGAAGAAATGAAAGATTAATTGTGGCACATCTGATTGATATAAGGATAAAGCAAGAATAATAACGAAAAAAATGGTAGATTATAAATGTGCTTAATGCTGGATGGATGCATGAGTGATGGATCATGAATGTTCTGAATGATGGATTATAGATACATGAATAGTGGATTATGGATACATGAATGCTACACATTGAATAAGAGATGGATGAACGAATTTATAAATAGAAAGATGTGAGGGCAAATATATGAAGAAATCAGTCATGAGAAATGTAAATATGAAGACAGATAAGAGATGAAATAAGCAATAACTTCCATGTCTTACAGCTCAGACATCACTTCAAAGACTTCAGTTCTGCCGTTAATCTTGAGTAAGTAAAGAATTTCATTGTCATAAATATGTGAGTGTGTGTGTGTGAGAGAGAGAGAGAGAGAGAGTGTAGAGAGAAAGAGAGAGAGTGTGTGTTTGTTTGTTTGTTTGTTTGTTTGTTTATTTGTTTGTTTTCAATCTGCTCTTAGACAGAAAGATGGGGAAGAGGAAAAGAAAGATCTGGTCAAGACAGGGCAAGAAGCCAGAAAACAAAAGGATGTTTTCCTCTGTTTTGTCCCCAGTTTACTGCTTATACTAATTTCTTAACATGTTTTACACTTATCTGTGTATGTGTGCGCCAGACTTGTCTCTGTATGTAAATGTATAAAGTAGGAAAAAAGTAGGAACAGCTTTATTACTTAAGAGTACAAAGTTGTGACGTTTTGGCGTGAGCTTTAATCATACAAAAAACACACAGGACGAAGAAATAGAGAGAGGAGATAAGATATAAATTCTCATGGATGCTATGTAATAAATATGAATAGAGGGGAAAATAAAACAGAATAAAACAAAATGAACGGATCACTTAGCTGTGACGTGTAAGAAGCTGTGACTTGTAAGAGGCTGTGTTCAGAAGTGAGAGTGGTGGAGTGTAGAGAATGTTTAAATGGAGACTTGTGATGTGTGATAGGTGGGTTGTAAATAAGGAGGGGTGGGGGAGGTTGGGGGGTGGGAAACGTGGAAAGGGTAGAGAGTGATACAATGATAATCTAACCAGAAGGTGGAATAGGTGATTATAGTTGGAGTAGAGGGGTTGTAATCTGTTTCTGTGAGGAGGTTCTGGACTATGTGTTACAAGTGAGAAAGGAGTGGAACTTAGTGCAGAAAGAATATGATTGTTGAAGAGGGGAATGTTAGGTTTAGCCCAGTTGTGAGTTCAAACCATGTGGTTCCAGCGTCCCATATTCCTGAATATAGCGATTCTCAAGCACTATGCGGATTCTGTCATCAGCGTGACATTATTTGATGGCTGTTACCAGAAAATCAGATTTGCCTCTGTGGTTGGGGCCGTTGAAATGATTAGAGACTGGTTTCGAAGCATGCTGGGAGATATCATACAGATATCTGAAAATAAAGAAACCAGTTTCATCAATATAAGATATCCTGCATCTTTTGCATACAGTGGCATATATCACATTACGAGACTCGCATGCGAATCCCTCATGGAGAGTGAGGATAGTTTTGGGAAAGGTGATCGTTTTCGCTTCACAACCTACATGGCAGGTAACACAGCGAGGGCGATTACATATTCTAGTGCCAACATACGCAAGTTTCCACTTCAGGTGGCCATAGACGAGGATGTCCTTAAGATTTGGTTCCCGTTTGTATGCTAATATGGGGGTGAGTCGCGGGTATCGGGGTCGAGTTGGATTAGTGGCAGATGGCGATAAAGAATTTTCTGAACTATTTGACCATGTGAGTGAAAACGAAGTATTAACTTAACTCTGGCGGAAGGAGAAGATGGCTGCAAGGCATCGTTGATGATCTGCAAATGGATGCATCAGCAGCAGGACATCTTACTCACAACCGAGAGGCCTACAGGAGAGCTGTTAGGGAGACACAGTTCCGCAAGGGACATGCAAATGACTGACTGACTGATTGACTGACTGACGGATGAGGTAACAGGTTGTATTTTCCTGAATACTTCTTCACGTCTCACTAGCTGGATGTGGTTGAATCCTTTCCGAAGGAGATTTTATGGTTCAGTGGGAATGACGGAAAAATTATAATAATTTGCTGGATTGATTTATAAAATCCAAATTATCCTGACAAAGGCGGCGAAGACAGAGGAGTTAGGAATATGGGATGGAGTTCTTACAAGCTTCAGGATGAGAGGAGGTGTAAAGCAAATAGGTGTGGCTGTCGGTGGGCTTGTAAAATATATATATGACAAGGCTGTCTGTGCCAATAGATATTTTGATGTCTAAAAAATTGACAGATTTGTCAGAAATTTCTTAAGTGAATTTAATGTTTTCTTTAAACGAGTTGGCTTCTAGCTCGTCCTTCGGCATACTGGTGACTCCAATGCCATCATCGATGTACCCTTCATAGAATTCTGGGAGTCTGCCAGTGTAGGTTTCTCATAATCTGACTTCCAGAAAGGCCATAAATAAGCATGCATAACTGGGGCCCGTTTTCGTTCCAATGGAGACACCAATGATTTGATCAAAGTATTCGTTGTTGAATTAAAAAAAAACATTGTATCACTTTCTCCCCTTTCCAACGCCCCCCCCCCCAATCCCCCTACCCATTTACTACTCACCCATCACATATCACACATCACACATCACCCATCACATATCACAAGTCTCAATTTCAACATTCTCTATACTCCATCATGCGCTCACTTTTGAGCACAACTTCTTACAAGTTCAGCTTCTTACAAGACACAGCTAAGTGACTTTTTGTTTTATTCTGGTTTTTTTTTCCATTCCTATTTTTTACACAGGATTTGTGTGAATTTATATCTTATCTCCTCTCTCTCTATTTCTTCGTCCTGTGTGTTTTTGTATGATTAAAGTTCACGCCGAAACGTCACAACTGTGTACTTGTTAAGTAATAAAGCTGTTCTTACTTTTTTTTTTTATTCGTTTATACATTCTGTTATCACAGCTTTACCGCAGTGGCTTCGTGTATAGTTATATACAAGCTTGTACTTAGTTGTATATACTTATTTACTAATTATTCGTGTCTCTGTATATAAGGCTTATTTGATTATGTATACCAACCTCGTCTGTTTTTATATACCAGATTTGTCTGTCTACATATGTCAAATTTGTCTTGTGGCTAGCCAGGTTTGTCTGTCTGTCTATATATATATATATATATATATATATATATATATATATATGTCAAGTTTGCCTGTCAGCATATATCAACTTTACTTATGTGGATGCCTGATGTGTCTGTCTGACTATTCCAGGTTCGTGTATGCCAGGTTTATCTGTGTGTGTGTGTGTATGCTGAGTTTGTTAGCCTGCGTAAGGCAAGCCTGTCTACATATGCCAAGTTTGTATGTTTATGGCAAGTTTGTATGCCTGTATATGTCAGGTGTGTGTTTGTGTATGCCAGTTTGTTTATCCATGTATGGCAAGTTCATCTGTCTGTGTAAGCCAGGTTAGTCTGTGTATGCCAGATTTGTCTGTGTATGCCAGGTTTGTCTGTCTGTGTAGGCCAGTTTTGTTTGTCTGTATATGTATGTCTTCTGGCCCAATTTCTTCTTCTTTTTTCTTTGTTCTTGTCTGCTGTCTGTTGATTGTCTTTGTTTCACTTACTATGTCTATATGCCGGTGCTGCTGTAGGGTAGTAACACAACTAAAGAAGCTGTGGAGAGGAACAGACAGAACTACTAAAAAATAAGATTTTTAAGGGCATGCATCTTTTCATAAAAACCATGCCAGGAGCTGACTGCAATAGTGACCATGATCCACTCTGTGGAAAAGTTAGAATAAAGCTAAAGAAAGCATGCAGAAAAGTGAGAAACATCAAACTGAATACAGAACTTCTTAAAAATGACCAAGAACTGCGAGAACAATACAAAGTTATTATAACAAATAGATACAATGCAATAGCAAAGATAAATAGTATAGATGAACAATGGGAAATGTTAAGAGATTCTATCCACCAAACTGTTAAGGAGATAATACCACCGAAAAAGAAGCCCCTAAAAATAAATGGATGACAGACAACATCTTAGGACTGATGGACAAGAGGAGGAGGAGTAAAAATAACGAGGAAAAATATAGCAAGATAAATAAAGAAATAAGACGCAAATGCAGAGAAGCAAAAGAAGTGTGGTTAAATGAACAGTGCAGACAGATAGAGGACTCTCATAATAAAGACAGCAAAAACATGCATAAACGAATTAATGAACTCACAGGCAGGAAAACAAAATATACCACAGGATGCCTGAAATCGAAAGAAGGTAAAATGTTAATGGGAAAAGAAGACATTGTGGACAGGTGGACAGATTATATCGGTGAGCTATATGGAGGAGAAAGACCAGAATTAACACCAGGTACTGAAAACTGTGATGGACCGCCAATACTTGAAGATGAAATCATAGATGCCATCAAACACATGAAGAAAGGAAAAGCAACTGGGCCTGATAATATAACAATAGAAGAAATAGAGGCACTAGAGGAGACAGGAATAAAAATAATAACCAAGTTACTGAATGATATTTACAACAGTGGTTATATTCCCAGTGACCTGATTAAATCCACGTTTATAGCACTACCAAAGAAACCAGGTGCAAAGGAATGTGACGACCACCGGACTATCAACCTCTCATGTCACATAACGAAGCTACTTCTGAGAATCATTATGAGAAGAACAAGGAAAAAGATAAAAATGGAAATAGCAGATGGACAGTTTGGATTTGTTGAAGGAAAGGGAACACACAATGCCATTTATGCTTTACGAACACTAACAGAAAGAGCTTTAGAAGTACAGAAAGATCTCTACTTATGCTTCATTGATTACACCAAGGCATTTGACAAGGTGAAACATAGTGAAATTATTAAAATGCTTGAAGACATCAATATAGACGGCAAAGACTTGAGGATTGTAAAACATCTATACTGGCAGCAAGAAGCAGCAGTTCGAGTTGAAAATAGAATTGGAAAATACCAAACTATAAAACAAGGGGTGCGACAAGGATGTGTACTATCTCCAGACCTTTTTTCTCTGTACAGCGAGAATATTCTAAGAACAATCATCACAGAACCAGGCATAAAAATTGGAGGATACAATATTAACAACCTTCGGTATGCTGACGACACAGTACTGATAGCTGAGAACCAACAAGACCTGCAAAATCTCTTGGATAAAGTCGCCAAAGAAAGTGAACAGAAAGGCCTTACTTTGAACATCAAAAAGACAGAGACTATGGTTATATCTAAGAAACAGAATCCACCAGCATGCAGTATTAAATTAAATTGAACCATTCTAAAGCAGGTGCAGAAATTCAAATACCATGGAGCAGTAATAACTTCAGATGGGAAATGCAGAACAGAAATTAGGAACAGAATAGGTCAAGCAAAGACTGCATTTCAGAGAATGAGAAACATATTAGCTAACACATCTTTATCAATGAATGTTAGAAAACGAGTCCTAAAATGCTATATTGAACCTATCTTGTTATATGGAAGTGAATCATGGACAATAGCAAGTCTGCACAAAAATCATTGGAAGCAGCAGAAATGTGGTTTATTAGAAGAATGTTGCGAATCCCCTTGACAGCAAAAATAACTAATGAAGAATGTATGAAAAGAGCTGGAGAGACAAAAAACCTTGTCAGAAAGATAAGAGAGAGACAATGTACTTTCATAGGACATGCAATGAGAAGAGGGGGCATTGAAAATATTATAACAACAGGAAAAATAGAAGGAAGAAGATCAAGAGGAAGACCAAGAGAAACGATACTGGACAGTCTGACGGGATGGTGTGAGAGGAGATCACCAACTGAACTGATGGCCTGCATGAAGGATCGGGTACTCTGGAGAAGCATAATAGCCAACGCCAGTCGGCACGGCACCTGATGATGATGATGATGATCTTTTCATGCCTGTAAGACGTGGATACTTAACAAAACAGCTGAGAAACACATAAATGCCTTTGAATGTAAATGCTACAGAAGAGTTCTTCAAATATCATGGACGCAAAAAAAGAACAAATATGTCCATACTACAAGAACTTAGTATTGAAAAAGGTTGGCTGGTAAAGAGGATTAAACAGAGAAAACATATATTTTGGACACAGTAAACGTCATGATAATCTAGAGAAAACCGTTTTAGAAGGGTACATAATGGAAAAAAGAAAGAGAGGAAGACCAAGGCGAAGACGGCAGCAAGACATCGTTGATGATCTGCGAATGGAGGCATCAGCAGCAGGCCATCTTGCTCACAACCGAGAGGCCTACAGGAGAGGTGTTAGGGAGGCAAAGTTCCGCAAGGGACATGCAAGTGACTGACTGACTGACCTTGCTGTGTGTGTTAAATGTTTCCTCATCTCCTACCCTAGTGATGCCGGGTGTGGTACATTGTCAGACATGTCGCTCGTCCTGATGCCCTGTCTGTTTTCTGTCTGTTTTCTGTCCACTTTCTGTCTGTTTTCTGTCCTGGCTATTTCTCCGGAGCATGAGGAACGGCTACCACATCCAAGGAAGGAAGCAGGCGCGCAACTTACCCACTCCCGCCAAGGAAGGAAGCAGGCGCGCAACTTTCCCACTCCCGCCAAGGAAGGAAGCAGGCGCGCAACTTACCCACTCCCCCCAAGGAAGGAAGCAGGCGCGCAACTTACCCACTCCCGCCAAGGAAGACAGCAGGCGCGCAACTTACCCACTCCCGCCAAGGAAGACAGCAGGCGCGCAACTTACCCACTCCCGCCAAGGAAGACAGCAGGCGCGCAACTTACCCACTCCCGCCAAGGAAGACAGCAGGCGCGCAACTTACCCACTCCCGCCAAGGAAGACAGCAGGCGCGCAACTCACCCACTCCCGCCAAGGAAGGAAGCAGGCGCGCAACTTACCCACTCCCGCCAAGGAAGACAGCAGGCGCGCAACTTACCCACTCCCGCCAAGGAAGGAAGCAGGCGCGCAACTTACCCACTCCCGCCAAGGAAGGAAGCAGGCGCGCAACTTACCCACTCCCGCCAAGGAAGGAAGCAGGCGCGCAAAAGGTATCCTGGCACGGGGAGGTAGTTACGTAAAATGGCAACACGGGACTCTTTCGAGGCCCCGTAATTGGAATGAGTACACTTTAAACCCTTTAACGAGGATCTATTGGAGGGCAAGTCTGGTGCCAGCAGCCGCGGTAGCTCCAGCTCCAACAGGGTATACTAAAGTTGTTGCCCATTAGTCATAAACTTGTCTCAGAGATTCGAGACTCCCTGGTTCTCAGAGATTCGAGAATCCCTGGTTCTCGGATTGAAAAAGCTCACTGCTGAGGTTCCTCCTTGGACCAGGAGATTTGTTCGCGAACAGACAGACAACTTTATCTCCGCCATTGGTCCTCCGTCATGAGATCCAAACCCTCCTGTACCGGGAGTTGGGCATAAGTGTAACAACTTTATCCTGGGACCTACCTAGAGGCGACTCCAGATGGTGAAAAATGAACTTGTTATGGAAACTCGCAACGAGATCAACAAAAAGTGGCGAAACATTTTGCGCGCCCTCTGTGGCGTTTAACGGCACAAGATAGTAGTAGTAGTAGTAGTAGTAGTAGTAGTAGTAGTAGTGGTAGTAGTAGTAGTAGTGTCTGAGTAGATGCCCAATATTCTGTCCTCTGTCTGTGTTTTATACAATTTTGTTCGTTGGCTGCGTGTAATAGTTTGTTGTCTGTGATTCCCTGCTTAGTTCTGTTAGCCTTTAATTCTGCGTTGCCTGGCTGTTTTCCGTGTTCTTGCCATTTTATCTGTTGTTCTCTCACCCCCAACACCCCACCCCCCACAGACGGCCCCTGGCAAGCCGGTTATCTAGCTCGTGACTCATGCAAATTTCAGGAGCTCAAAGTTGGCAGGAATGTCGTAATTGTCTCCATCTTGACAGGCATAATCCATTTTATGATGTCTTCATTTTATGTGAGGTCCTTGTCTCCTGTATGCGTTTTATCTAACATGTGTTGTGGAGGTTGATCTAGTGTTGTGTCGAGAGGTTGTATCGTGTGTTAAGTAACCGGCTGTGTTGTGTGTTGAGAAGCTGTGTCGTGTTTTGAGTGCTGATAGGTTGTGTCGTGTGTTGAGAGGTTGTCCTGTGTTCTGAGTGTTGAGAGGTTGTCCTGTGTTCTGGGTGTTGAGAGGTTGTCCTGTGTTCTGGGTGTTGAGAGGGTGTCCGTGTTCTGAGTGTTGAGAGGTTGTCGTGTGTACCGAGTGCTAGGATGTTGGGTCGTGTGTGTTCAGTTTCCTGTCCTATTTCGTTTATCACATTCCAGATTGTTTTGTCAAAGTTCAGTTGTGGTACGATCCATGTTTTTAATCTTTTCTGTTATCTGGTCTTTGGCGGCAAACACACAATGTCGGTCAATGGGGTCAGCTCGGGCGAGCCTGTTCAAACTTGGCCGCCCTCTGGCAGGGACCTCTGGCTGCAGCACATTCCCCAGGTCATGTTTTGACGTGATTAAAATGAATTAAGACATGTAGGTCAAACAATACACCAGAACATTTTTTTTATCTTACTAGGACCAAATACTTGTAATTTCTGCGGTCAATGTTCTGGCCATTTCTGAAGCAGATTAGATATATACACACACTCCCTCTCCTTCTGTCTTTCTCTGTCTTACTCTTTCTCTCTATCCGTCTCTCTGTCTGTCTGTCTCTCTCTCACTCTTTCTCTCTGTCGCTCTCTCAGTCTCTTTCTCCTCTCTCTCTCTCTCGTTCACTCACTCTGTCTCTCTCTCACTCTGTCCCTCACACTCTCTGTCTCTCTCTTTCACTCACCCTATCTCTCTCTTTCACTCTCTCTCACTCTCTCTCTCTTTCACTCTCTCTGTCCCTCACACTCTCTGTCTTTCTCTTTAACTCTGTCTCTCTCTTTCACTCACTCTCTCTCTCTCACTCTGTCCCTCACACTCTCTGTCTCTCTCTTTCACTCACTCTGTCTCTCTCTTTCACTCTCTCTCACTCTCTCTGTCTCTCTCTCACTCTGTCCCTCACACTCTCTGTCTTTCTCTTTCACTCACTCTGTCTCTCTTTCACTCACTCTGTCTCTCTCTTTCACTCACTCTGTCTCTCTCTTTCACTCACTCTGTCTCTCTCTTTCACTCACTCTGTCTCTCTCTCACTCTGTCCCTCACACTCTCTGTCTCTCTCTCTTTCACTCAGTCTGTCTCTCTCCTTCACTCTCTCTCTCACTCTCTCTCTTTCACTCACTCTGTCTCTCTCTCACTCTGTCCCTCACACTCTCTGTCTCTCTCTTTCACTCACTCTGTCTCTCTCTCACTCTGTCCCTCACACTCTCTGTCTCTCTCTTTTACTCTCTCTCTCTTTCACTCTCTCTCTCTCTTTCACTATCTCTCCCTTTCACTGTCTCTCTCTTTCACTGTCTCTCTCTTTCACTTAATCTCTCTCTCTTTCAATCACTCTGTCTCTCTCTTTCACTCTCTCTCACTCTCTCTATCTCTTTCACTCACTCTGTCTCTGATTAAACAATATTTCCCCTAAGCCTTACCTTTGTCAGGTACTTTTAGTTAGGTCACGATAACCTAGTTGGAAGATCCGGGATAAATTATCCCTGAAAACAAGTTGGATCTTCAACAGAGACATCGTTATAGGCTTGTCTTTACAGATTTCCGTGCTCAGCTCAAGGATATGAATAATCTTTATTTTAAACGTGTGAAAAATTGGGCACGCAGGCCCGTCTTACATTCTGCTCTGTATCACTCCATCTTTCATTCTTCCCACACACTCGATTTAATAAAGTATACAAAATTACACACACACAGGCGCGCACGCACACACACACACACACAAGATGAAACTATATGAAATATAAGTATTACATGATTACATGAAAAAAATATCTAAAAATGCAAGATGAAAATATTACATTCACAAATGAACTACATAAGAGGCAACTGACCTAACAAGACAGCGCACCCACACCACATACACACACACACACACACAAATACATTTTCAGTGGAGTTCTTCTGACATTCCACTCTCGCACATTAACTAAGATCATTTCTAACAAGATCGAACAAATTATGTTTAGAACTATGTTCTATTAGAACTATGTTCTATTAGAACAGAACTCTGTGGCCGGAAAGTCGTGGTATGAAAGGCTATTAGATATTCTATGGAGGCTTATAGCTACAAGCCAGTAAATACTGAAGAAGGCTTGAGTTAAAGGATGAAGTGTTACTAGGGGGTTTTAGATGGTTGGGGGTGGGGGTGGGCGGGGGTGGGGGAGTCCCAAGGCCGTGCCACAGAATGAGAAGGGAGGATGGAGAAAGAACGAAATGGCTAACGATCTTTATTTTCGAAAAATGAGAAATTGGGCAAGCAGGCCCCCTCTGCCCTTCAACACTCATCTTTCATTCTTACCACATACTGCACTTAAGACAAGTATCATCATCATCATCATCTTTCATTCTTATCACATACTGCACTTAAGACAAGTATCATCATCATCATCATCATCATCATCTTTCACTCCCTTGAGAGCATAGGCCACGGATAAAGGCTCTCCAGTCATCCCTGTTCTTGGAATTGTTCTCTGCTTCCTTCCATGTGTATCCCTTGTCTATAAATTCACAAAATCAACATATCAAAGAATGTAACATAAGACTTACACATTCATGAATGTAATACAAGACTATTACTTTCGTGAATGTAACATAAGGAGCTACATATCAGATTGCTGGTATAACTCTCTCTCTCTCTCTCTCTCTCTCTCTCTCTCTCTCTCTCTAGCACACACAATACATTTTTCAGTTCAGTTCTTGTCACTTCGCATTCTTTCACATTCATTAAGGTACTGTATAAACCAAAGGAGAGAGAGAGAGAGAGAGAGAGAGAGAAGCAGGGGAGAGAACATCTATCTGCTCTACCATCCTCCACGATTGTCAAGCACGACATTGCCTCCCCTCACACTGCGGATAACATTTTAAAAATCCCGCCATTCTTTCACTATGTCAATCAATTACCACAATCCTACCATCATGTCAATCAATTACCACAATCCTACCATCATGTCAATCAATTACCACAATCCTACCATCATGTTAATCAATTACCACAATCATACCATCATGTTAATCAATTACCACAATCCTACCATCATGTCAATCAATTACCACAATCATACCATCATGTTATTCAATTACCACAATCCTACCATCATGTCAATCAATTACCACAATCCTACCATCATGTCATTCAATTACCACAATCATACCATCATGTTAATCAATTACCACATTCCTATCATCGTGTCAATCAATTACAAACATATCAATCAATTACCACATATTACCACCATGTCAATCAGTTACCACCATCCCACAACCATGTCAGCCACAAGATGTGTCTATGTCAAGATAACAGTCAACAAATCTTTGCCAAATAAATGAAATTACCGGCAACAAAACTTTTCTCTAAGACAAATTCATGGAAATCTGGACCTCACAACTGCCTGAATATTTTGGTTGCCATGGTTACAGATAAAAACAGTTAACAGCACTTGGAGTTTGTGCTCGCTGAACAACCTAATCACATTTCTGCATGTATGTGGTTCTGTGTGTGTCTGCCAGTGTTAAGTTCGTGGACAGTTTTGTTTGTATGTGTTTATGTGTCTGTGGGTGTTTACTCTGAATTTTCACCCGTCTTTCTATCCTGTTACAGCGCTGCCAGATATGTATGTACGTATCTGTTTACCATCCATCCATCCATCCATCCATCCATCCATTCAGTCAGTCAATCCCTGTTTGTTTTATAACCTTTCTTGTAATTTTTCTGTCATTTTATCTGTCAACAGACCGACCAGTACGGAGGAGACTAGCCCGGCCTCGCAAGCCAGGACCTACTTTCTCAAGGTCGTCTTCCTGTACACAAACCTGGGCAATGGCAGCGATGTTCTGGAGACAAATCTGAAGACTGCTGTTGGCCAGATCTCGTCTTCGGGAGATTTTTCTCTTCCTAATGAAGATGCCACGTACTCTGCTCTCACAAACTGTGAGTCTTCTCGCCCATCATCTACCTCATTATCATTTACTCACTCATCATCTACTCTATTGTCGTCTATCCTTTCATCGTCTACTCTCTCTCCTCAACTTCTCTCTCATCATCCAACTTTTTCATATTATGCTTTCTCTTCATTGGCTATGTCTTCAACTGCTCCCTCATAATTTACTCTCTCACAAATAACTCTCTCACCAGCTAGTCTCTCACAAACTACTCTCTTACCAACTACTCTTTTACCAACTACTCTCTCACTAACTACTCTCTCATCAACTACTCTCTCAAGAACTACTCTCCTACTAACTACTCTATCTCCAACTACTCTCTTACAAACTATTCTCTCACCAACTACTCTCCCACCAACTACACTCTTATCAACTACACTCTTACTGACTACTCTCTTACCAACTACTCTCTCACTACGTACTCTTTCACCAAATACTCTCCTACACCAATTACTCTCACCAGCTACTCTCTTACTAACTACTCTTTCAACAACTACTCACTTACAATATATTCTCTTACTAACTACTCTCTCATTAACCACTCTCTCATGAAATACTCTCTCACTGACTACTCTCTCACAAACTAATATCTCACCAACTACTTTCTCATGAACTACTCTCTTACCAGTCACTCCTTTATTAACTAATTTCTCACTAAATATTCTCTTACTAACTACTTTCTTATTAACTAATCACTCATCAACTAATATCTTATTAACTACTCTCTCACCAACTACTCTCTCACCATCTAATCTCTCACCATCTAATCTCTTACCATCTAATCTCTCACCATCTAATCTCTCACCATCTAATCTCTGGTCATTTACTGCAATGTAATTTCTCTTGTTACAAGTTCTAATACTTCTGTTATGATTATTACTATCAGTGCTGCTACTACTACTACTACTACTACTACTACTACTACTAAATCTTAACTACTACTACTACTACTACTACTACTACTACTACTACTACTACTACTACTACTACTACTACTAAATCTTAACTGTTCTTAAGTTCTTTATCTATTATTTATTTGTTTTATAGTGCTTCATCTGACCTGTAGTTCTTGCCTTGGCCTGCAAGTTCCTGATTTGACGTGTAGTTCTTGTCTTGGCATACAGTTCCTGATTTGACGTGTAGTTCTTGTCTTGACCTGTACGAAACCTTGCCTGCTGTCTCTGCTTACAGAGACAACCTGGAAAGGTTCCCTTGTTTTAAAGGATGATATGTAGAGCTTTGAAAAGGGAACGCGGAGATGTGTGTGTGTGGAGGTGGTTGGCGTAATGACGAAAACAGAGTGGGTGTATCAATGGTGTAAGGGGGCGGGTAGGGAGAGTTTAGAACCGCCTTGTAAAATTCCTGTACTAGGCCCAGTCTCTAGCCTATCTATCGCCTGACAAGACATGTAGGAGACATGAACTTCTCTCCTCAGTTACCTCCAGGACAAGAGACATCTGCCTGGCCGAGCACGTCTGCTTTGTCGGCTTCCGATGTAACAATCTTGGATGTGCTCACTTGTGCCACTGGAACGACTGCAGCGGCCAGGGAACTTGCTATGTTTCTGTCGGTAGCAGCTTAGAAACTGAGACTAAGTGCTTGTAAGTATCAGCATCGTCGACTGTTATCATCAGTTATTGCATGACCACATACGCAAACATGGACACACCGTAGACAGAAAATATACCTGGCAAGTAAATCAGACTGAGTCATTGACAGTTTCATCTTTCCAATCATCATATCAAAACCAGTGAAATGACCAGAGAACATAGATCTTCGTCAAAGCAGCCATTTTCATTGTCTTCAGTACTTTTAAAATGTAATTTCTTTTACTTCATCATCATCACACATCAACAACAATTTCTCTACATTTTACATCAGCAATAACTTCTCTACATTTGACATCAACAGCAACTTCTCTATATTTGACATCAACAATAACTTCTCTATATCTGACATCAACAATAACTTCTCTGTATTTGACATCAACAACTTCTCTACATTTGACATCAACAACAGCTTCTCTACTTTTGACATCAACAACAACTTCTCTACTTTTGACATCAACAATAACTTCTCTGCAATTTGCTTCAACAACAACTTCTCTACATTTGGCATCAACAATGACTTCTCTACATTTGACATCAACAACAAATTCTCTACATTTGACAGAAATAAGGAGGACCCCCTTATATTTGATATCAACAACGAAGACTCCCATATATTTGACATCAACAATGAGGACTCCCTTATGTTTGACATCAACAATGAGGACTCCCTTAAATTTGACATCAACGATGAGTAGGACTTCCTTATATTTAACATCAACAATGAGGACTTTGAATGTAAATGCTACAGAAGAGTTCTCCAAATATCGTGGACACAAAAAAGAACAAATATATCTATACTACAAGAGCTTAATATTGAAGAAGGCTGGCTAGTAAAGAGGATTAAAGACAGAAAACTTAAATATTTTGGACACGTTAAACGTCATGATAATTTAGAGAAGACCGTTTTGGAAGGATACATAATGGGAAAACGAAAGAGAGGATGACCAAAACGAAGATGGCTGCAAGACATCGTTGATGATCTGCAAATGGACGCAGCAGCGGCAGGCATCTTGCTCACAACCGAGAGGCCTACAGGAGTGCTGTTTGGGAGGCAAAGTTCCGCAAGGGACATGAAAATGAATGAATGAATGAGGACCCATTTATATGTGATATCAACATTGAGGACAGCCTTAAATTGCACATCAACAATAAGAGAAGTAGGGCAACCTACTCATTATTGCTACAGTATAATGAATGTTACAATTATAAGAACTGATCCCGATGTTTTAGCTACCCAGACCTGAACTCCACCCCCCTAATCACTCTCTGGTCACCTCTCACCACAGGTGCAACTCGGAGTATGACACGGAGTATACCGGAGACAGGTGTGAGTATTCCCGCCGTGGAAGGCCGCAGATCATAGCCATCCTGGCTGCTGTCCTAGGAACAGCCTGTCTTATCTTCATCATCGTCATCATCATCATGTGCGTCTTCATGAACCGGCACAGAACTTCGTCAAACTAGTAAGTCAGATCTTTGACTTGGTTTTACATGGTTGTCTGTGTGTCTGTGTGGTTGTGTGTCTGTGTGGTTGTGTGTCTGTGTCCATCTGTGTGTCTGTGTGGTTGTGTGTCTGTGTTTGTCTGTGTGTCTGTGTGGTTGTGTGTATGTGTGTGTCTGGTCATATGTTGCTATCTGCTGTTGCAGGAAGGCTGTAGCAACCATCTGGTCCATGTGTACGGCTGTGTTTATGGTTGTGTGTGCCTGTATGTATGTGTCTGTCTGTATGACTGTGTGTTTGTGTAACTGGTTGTATGTCTCTGTGTATATGGTTTTGTGTCTGTGTACATGGTTTTGTGCCTGTGTACATGGTTGTGTGTGTATGGTTCTTTGTCTGTGTATATGGTTGTCTATGTGTGTATGTATGTGTGTGTGTGTGTGTAAAAAATGGCTTTCTGATCAGCAGACTAAGGATATAGCACCTTGTTACTATGTGGAAGGGATACAGTACATTGCTGTCCTGTGTTAGGGATACACCACTTTGCTGCCGTGTGGTAGGGATATAACACCTTGCTACTGTGTGGTAGGGATATAACATCTTGGTACTGTGTGGTAGGGATACAGCACCTTGCTGCTGTGTGGTAGGGATACAGCACCTTGCTGCTGTGTGGTAGGGATACAGCACCTTGCTGCTGTGTGGTAGGGATGCAGCACCTTGCTGCTGTGTGGTAGGGATACAGCACCTTGCTGCTTTGTGGTAACTAGGAAAGTAACTTTGTGTTTTGCTGAACTGTGTTTGTTGTGTTACGCTGTGTTGTGTAATGTTTTGTTGTGCCAGTCTGTTTTATGTTATGTTGTGCTGCACTGTATTGTATTGTGTAATGTTGTACTGTGTTGTGTTGAGCTGTATCATATTGTGTTGTGTTCTATTGTATGCTGTTGTACTGTGTTGTGTTGTGTTTTGCTGTGCTGTATTGTGTTGTTTTATGCTATGTTGTTTTGTATTGTTTTCTGCTGTTGTATTATGTCATGTTGTGCTATGTTGTTTTGTATTGTTTTCTGGTGTTGTATTATGTGGAGGTGTGCTGTATTGTGTTGTATTCTGCTGTTTTACATCATGTTGTGCTGTATTGTGTTGTGTTGTACTGAGCTGTGTTGTGTTTTGCTTCCAAGCGTGTAGTGAACTGTATATGTGTGTGTATGTAAATGCATGTATGTACATGGATATATGTATGTACATGGATATATGTATGTATGTAGATATATGTATGTATATGGATGTATGTATGTGGATATATGTATGTATGTGGATATATGTGGAGAGGGGAAAACAAAGATCAGACTGGCACTCATTGTTGACATCTGAGAGTAAATGGATGGAAAGAGGAGCTGGTGACATTGAAATAGAAAAAAAAAAATTCTCCTTTAAATTTAATGCTACATGGTGAAGGGCACTGTGTGAGTGTGTGTGTGTGAGAGAGAGAGAGAGCAAGAGGGAGAGAGAGAGAAAGAGAAAGAGAGGGAGGGAGAGAGAGAGAGCAAGAGGGGGAGGGAGAGAGCAAGAGAGAGATTGATTGATTGATTGATTGATTGATTGATTGATTGATTGATCTTATTTCAAAAGGGTTAAGAATTGGGCACGCAGGCCCGTCTGACATTCTGCCCTTTATCATACATCTTTCACTCTATTCCAGACATTCTACAAATATGCTGTTCATATAACAAACATAACTAACATTGAAGCTGAGAGACATAAAATAAAATATAACATTTACGTTTCGCTCTTAAACATTCACTCAGTACAGAAGTAACTACATACATTATAAATGACCATCTACTAAACAAAATTTTCGGGACTATTCAGAAAACAATTAATTGTATTCGGTGTCTGTAAGAGCAGTTTAAGATAACTTTTAAGTTTTATAATTCATGGAGGCATGTAGTCGACATCAAATAGATATTGGGAAAGCTTGTAGTTGTAGGAAGGAGTATAATTTATATTTTTTATATAGGATGGGAGGGTATTCCAAAGATGAGCAGCAGAATAACTAAAGCTTTTCTTGTAAAGATCAAGTCTAGGTGTTGGAAGACATATGTTGGTCAAGCGTTGGCTGCACTTTGGGCTAAATTTAAACAGGTTCCATATAATGAAAATTCCCTTTAATCAAAATGGAAAAATACACATAGAAGGGACAGATATTGAAGAAGTCAGTCAATTTGCATACCTTGGCAGCTACATAGACCAGGATGGTGACAAGAGAGGCAAAGAGAGAGAGCAAGAAGGAGAGAGAGAGAGCTAGAGGGAGAGAGAGAGAGCTAGAGGGAGAGAGAGAGCAAGAGGGAGAGAGAGAGAGCAAGAGGGAGAGAGAGAGCAAGAGGGAGAGAGAGAGAGCAAGAGGGAAAGAGAGAGAGCAAGAGGGAGAGAGAGAGAGCAAGAGGGAGAGAGAGAGCAAGAGGGAGAGAGAGAGAGCAAGAGGGAGAGAGAGAGCAAGAGGGAGAGAGAGAGAGCAAGAGGGAGATAATTTGCATTGAATGCTTCTCTCAAACACACTAACTTTGGGTGTCTGTGATGGATTCTGAAACTGTTGTATAAAGTAAATCATATTCTCAGAATTATCAGTCTGTTTCTAATTGACAGCTCTTTCACCGGAACGTCCTACATCAACAGCGCTTATGATGGCTCTAATATCAAATAATAGATCAACCACAAAGGTCTACAACGTCCAGTAATCTTCACTGCCGCTTTGCCATGAGACATCAACCAATCATTTTCACCCAGTCGCCTTCATTTTTTAAAATCATTGTGTCAAGGCTTAACCAATCATCTTTCACATTGCTGACAATGACGAGACTATGAGTGTCAAAGGATAAGTCCCTGAAGTATGGTGTCCTCTGCAATCAAAATGAAGACATGGATGTCATTTTTTCAAACATTTTTTTTTATTCATTGTTTTGTTGGCTTTCTAACATAATTAATATATAACTAACTGATGCTAGAAATTCATTATCCGTTTTCCCTCATAATTTCATGCATAAATTTCAGGTTTAATTTCATGAATTACTGCTTGTTCAGTTTTGTGTCTTGCACTTACAATATTTCATGCATAGGTTTGTTAAAACAGTTGGAACGTGATGTATTTTTGCAAACAGAAAACCACTCATGCGTGTAAGACCGGAGATGCATGTCTTATTCCTGTATGTGTTGATAGATGAATGATTCTACAACACTCTTACACTACTACTACTACTACTACTACTACTACTATTACTAATAATAATAATAATAATGGTAATAATAATGATAATAATAATCATCATCATTAGTGTGATTTAGTGGGTTTTTAAAAAAATTGATCTTTGAAGTTTCATTGGCTGCACTACTTCTCAAATTAAGACCTGGTTGGTTGATTAAAACAGAAAATATGTCACACAATTTACCAATTCTCTGAAGGACGAATCACAAGGACAAATTGCGGGTTAGAGATTTGAGGACAAAAAACTCTGACAGAAAGTGAATTGTACAGTTTCTGCAATTTCTACTTGTAAATGCTAAGTCAGTGTGTGTGTGTTTGTGTGTGCCTGCATGCAATTACTGTTAGACAAGATTGAAGAAAGATTTGCTGAGTTATAAGAATGAATGGTACAGCTTTCGACATCACTGTTTTTTTAAAGATACTGAATGATGAAAAGCAAATCACAATTTGGAGTTAGGCATCAGAGCTCTCCACAGATAAAGAGAAGACATGAGGCAAAGAAAGGCTTGATGCTGAGCGCATCACCATCTAGTGTGCCAACAGGTCAAGGACAATGTTGACATGAACATCGTGTTCCTGGCTGCCTACATGGCACAACAGAGTTAGCTTACCTTTTTTTTTTTAACCCATGAGGCAAAGAGAAGAAGATTGTATTTGTAAAATAACACCTGCCTACAAGGAAGAGGTTTAACATCAGCCTACAAGGAAGAGGTTTAACATCAGCCAACAAGGAAGAGGTTTAACATCAGCCTACAAGGAAGAGGTTTAACATCAGCCAACAAGGAAGAGGTTTAACATCAGCCAACAAGGAAGAGCTTGATTATGCCGAGAGGATTGTGTTCCTGGTGTAAGCGAACTCTGCTTGCTGTTTCAAGCTGACATCCGTGGTGTATGTTTTCTTGTATGATCATTTTGTAATCTGATCTTCATGTGACATTACGGCAGCATGGCATAAACTCCACTACGTTATTTTGTATGTCTTCTAATGTATCACAGAATTAAGTTGTTTAGTATGTCTGCAACACTTTCATTTGCACCAGGAAAACCTTGCAGTAAAAAAATATAAAGACATCGCTCAGTTCTTTTCTGTCCAACATAAGACCCAGTACAAAGTTATGAGGGATGAAGTTCTTGCTTCATGTTTTCTGAAACTGATTTTTCATTTGAAATGTCTGGAGAGTGTAAATCTGGAAATGATGTTTAATATTTGAGATAAAGAGTGCTGAAGATTAAAACAAGAATTTTGATGATGATAATAATTTCTGAGCTAATGAGCAGGACAAGCGATTTGTCTTTTACTTCTCAAAGTTGTGTGAATGGAGGCTAATCTGATGCAATCTGGGCTCTGAAAACTTAGCTGTAAAGATAAATACCAGACGTTTGTATCATGATGCACACTGTGACGGGCAATACATCCTTATATTCTCAGATTACTTGTACAAATGATATCAGTCAAAATATCCTTATATTTTAATATTGCTTGTGTAAATGATAAGATTCAGAACATTCTTATATTCTCAGATTACTTGTACAAAAGATAACAGTCAAAACACCCTTATATTTTAATATTGCTTGTACAAATGATGACAGTCAAAACATGCCTACATTTTCATATCCTTTTGTACATAAGATAACAGTCAAAACATCCCTAGATTACAGACACTGACCCAGTTTTCTGCTCCAGCTCATGTTAATCATTCACTAATCTTATGATAAATTCTTGTCTCTGGCCCACAAATGTTAGACTCTCGATGTGATACTTTCACAAAGTTGACCTAAGTAACCTCTGGCCATGTGCTACCTTACACCTTGGAGTCCATATATCCAGGTTTGTACCCTGCTGTGAGAACAGCCTTACATCTAGCCAGACTTGGAGTCCATATATCCAGGTTTGTACCCTGCTGTGAGAACATCCTTACATCTAGCCAGACTTGGAGTTCATATATCCAGGTTTATACCCTGCTATGAGAACATCCTTACATCTAGCTAGACTTGGAGTCCATATATCCAGGTTTGTACCCTGCTATGAGAACATCCTTACATCTAGCCAGACTTGGCGTTCATATATCCAGGTTTGTACCCTGCTGTGAGAACATCCTTACATCCAGCCAGACTTGGAGTTCATATATCCAGGTTTGTACCCTGCTGTGAGAACATCCTTACATCTAGCCAGACTTGGAGTCCATATATCCAGGTTTGTACCCTGCTATGAGAACATCCTTACATCTAGCCAGACTTGGAGTTCATATATCCAGGTTTGTACCCTGCTGTGAGAACATCCTTACATCTAGCCAGACTTGGAGTTCATATATCCAGGTTTGTACCCTGCTATGAGAACATCCTTACATCTAGCCAGACTTGGAGTTCATATATCCAGGTTTGTACCCTGCTGTGAGAACATCCTTACATCTAGCCAGACTTGGAGTCCATATATCCAGGTTTGTGTGAGAACATATTTAGTTTGTCTTACTAGGTCAGCACAGGCTGGTTTTTTTTCTTTCGAACTAACAACTTTCACAAAGTGAAACTAAAATTTCGTAAAAACTGAATTTAAAAGTTTTTAATCTGAAAACTTCTGGAAAATTTTGTGAAAAATTACTGGTAAAAATGTTAGATCTTTTCATCAGTTAAGTACATACAGACACT
This sequence comes from Achatina immaculata, assembly GCA_009760885.1. Classification (NCBI taxonomy): domain Eukaryota; kingdom Metazoa; phylum Mollusca; class Gastropoda; order Stylommatophora; family Achatinidae; genus Lissachatina; species Lissachatina immaculata. Next base: position 3,969,424 of record CM019714.1, read on the forward strand.
AATGCTAAATGTTCTCTATGACTCCTGCTTTATGTTTAGATTTTACATTTGTTTATGACACTGGTCTCCATGGTGACACTTCCTCTGTGTTTAATGGTCAGATTTTGTGTTCAGTACAACAGAAGAGAATTTCTTAATTTGGCTGGTGAATTGGCTGAGTTGATTTAATACTTCTCTCCATTTTTCCATCACACTTTGAAAACTAAACTTCCAAGCTTTCACAAACCCACACGGCTCAAACTACGCACAACCCTTACCAGTGTTACACATCATACAACTGATACTTTTCACTCACATCTGAATGGGAGAAAATATATTTGAGTGAATATTTAACCATTACTGTCATATATATTTGTCAGTTTTGAGTGTTATTTTATGAGCTGTACTTTCTACATTCCAAATGTTACTTTGTGCATTACATTGCTGATATTTATGTATACATTATGTCTTTTTGATGAGTATAGAAAAGAAATTTATATTTATTATTTTTTATAAAATTATAACCCAGAAATTCTTTACCATAATTATAATCTGGCCTTGACAAATTTTGCCATTGTTAGGATGTACATGTTTTGGTAATGTGGAGTGTACAAAAAGTACACAGCACTTGTACAGAGTGATGGAAAGCAGAGACAATTTGTGGATAAAAGAATGAAACAAGATTGGGATATCTCATTGCTGTAAGAGCAAAACAGGACATGGCCTGAGAAAATCGAGGCAAATCAGCTTTGATGAGAGAGACCGAGAGAATACGTGGATGGCACCAATTTCTCATGAGAAAGTGGTTACTGCACTCCACTAGCATGTTCAAATCTCCTGTGGTAGAAAACAAATGTTATTGAATTACTTTCTCCCTCATCTACATGATTTGATTGACATTTTCTGGTCACTGTCCCGACATTTCCTGCTTCAACCTTTTACAGAGCTAAAAGTAATGTGCGGTGAAAGTTTGTAAGTACATATGTTGCAGTAATTTATTATAATATGCAAATTTTTTATCTATCTATTTCCAATGTGTGTGATTTCATGATGAAGCTCTGGGAGATTTTTTTTTAAGCTGAATGTATTTTTTTTTTAACTCATCATAGGCCCACTTGTTCATCATTGGCCCACTTGTTCATCACTGACCCACTTGTTCATCACTGACCCACTTGTTCATCATTGGCTCACTCGTTCATCGATGACTGGTTCAATTTCTGTCACTGGCTAGTTCAGCCACTCACTCACCATTAGCTCGCCAGTGGCTCGTCAATGGGTGGCTCAAATGATCATCATAATAATAATATTCAATGGCTTCTTCAGTTGCTTGTTTGTCATTGGCTAGTTTGATGGCACATTCAAATGCTCACTCAGAGCCTCACTCATTAATGACTGGTTCAGTTTCTTACTTGTCACTGGCTGGGACATTGGCCAGTTTCTTACTTGTCACTGGCTGGGACATTGGCCAGTTTCTTACTTGTCGCTGGCTGGGACATTGGCCAGTTTATGACTGATTCGCTCAGTGACTTGTTGCTTCATAGAGTGTTGTTAAATGGACATGAGTTTTTGAATACAAAAACAGGGCACTCATTGAGTGACATGTATAAATATTCACATATGTGAACATACGCTAACAAAAGACATAAAATGATTCATACAAATGTTCACATGCATGGACATGCACTAAAAACTTTTCACACACTGGAATAAAGACTGGATTATGTATACAACATACACTTATTCGGAACACAGCTGGGGTAAGCCCACACTCCAGAACAGAGTGCTCCGCAAGGTGTGGTCACGACAAGAAAATGTTGAGATTGTCTTCTTTTGATGCAGAGTCAGTGACATTGTTTAAGGTGCCAAGACATTTGAGACCTTGTCTCCAGATGCCAAGACACACAAGACACTGCCTCCAGACATCAAAACTCACAAGACACTGCCTCTAGCATGACAAAATTCTTATTAATTAAATGTTATGCTCTCCAAAAATTATTACATTTTGTGCTTGACTTGACATGTCTCAAAGCTCATCGAATGTGCTGATATCATACCTTGACATGTCTCATACCTCATTGAATGTGCTGATGTCATACTAAAACATCAGTGCTTTTGTGCAACCAGTGGCAGAGAATAACAATGGCCGTAGTATACATGTAAAAGTTCGTGATTTCTGTTTATCATTGCTGTTTATTGTCACAGTTTGTGGGTTTGTTGTGCTGATACAGACAAGATTGATTGAAAATGTTCACCTGAAGGCTCTCTTGATGTGCCCATTTCCAATCCACTGGTTGTACTGAAGAACTTCTCATGATGTATCCACTTCCTGGAATTGAAAACATGTCTTGTATGCTGTGATGAGTGTGATACCACGGGAATGCTGGCTTCCAGACACACCACACAAAGCCCCACTCCACTCGCTGTGTTGAGAGAGTGGGACAGCCTGTTAACATGGACAGGTGAGAATAGGTACCTGGTTCAGTCAAAGTGTGGAACATGTACATGGTTCAGTCAAAGTTTGGTGTACTTACCTGGTTCAGTCAGAGTTTGGTGTATTTACCTGGTTCAGTCAAAGTTTGGTGTATTTACCTGGTTCAGTCAAAGTTTGGTGTATTTACCTGGTTCAGTCAAAGTTTGGTGTATTTACCTGGTTCAGTCAAAGTTTGGTGTATTTACCTGGTTCAGTCAAAGTTTGGTGTACTTACCTGGTTCTGTCAGTCTGATTTACCTGATGATGGGTGTTAAAGGGTTGTACAGCATAAATTGTGTATGTGTGTGTGCGTGTAAGAATTTTTTTAAAATGAACTAAATTATGTACTTCCTAAAAATCATCATCATCATGTTCCTCTCCTTCCTAAAGACGGAGCATTAGTTATGCTGGTTTGTCTAGGGACTGCAGGTAAAATACTCGCCTTTCTTTGTTACTAACATTGCCACCCCTTGTTTGTTTATTCAAGTCAGTTTTACATGCTGCTGGTTCAGATCTTCATTCCTCATAGCCAAACTGCCTCTTCTTCTGCCTTCGAGAGCTGGATTACATGGCAAACTGCCTTTGAGAGCTGGATTACATGGCAAACTGCCTCTTTTTCTGCCTTTGAGAGCTGGATTACATGGCAAACTGCCTCTTCTTCTGCCTTCGAGAGCTGGATTACATGGCAAACTGCCTCTTCTTCTGCCTTCAAGAGCTGGATTACATGGCAAACTGCCTCTTCTTCTGCCTTCGAGAGCTGGATTACATGGCAAACTGCCTCTTCTTCTGCCTTCAAGAGCTAGATTACATGGCAAACTGCCTCTTCTTCTGCCTTCAAGAGCTGGATTACACACTGCAGATTCACCATCTTTTTATGCACCATTCTGCACCCAAAACCAAGTGAACCTTCTAATCTAGCCTGATGCCCTTCCATGTCTATGAGAACCTTCTAATCTAGCCTGATGCCCTTCCATGTCTATGAGAACCTTCTAATCTAGCTTGATGCCCTTCCATGTCTATGAGAACCTTCTAATCTAGCCTGATGCCCTTCCATGTCTATGAGAACCTTCTAATCTAGCCTGATGCCCTTCCATGTCTATGAGAACCTTCTAATCTAGCTTGATGCCCTTCCATGTCTATGAGAACCTTCTAATCTAGCCTGATGCCCTTCCATGTCTACGAGAACTTTCTAATCTAGCCTGATGCCCTTCCATGTCTATGAGAACCTTCTAATCTAGCCTGATGCCCTTCCAGTCTACGAGAACCTTCTAATCTAGCCTGATGCCCTTCCAGTCTACGAGAACCTTCTAATCTAGTCTGATGTCCTTCCATGTCTATGATAAGAGGTTTCTCTTTATACATTTTGCAGAAATAAAGTATTTGAATGAAAAACAAAACAACAAGGCATAATAACTGAATATTTCCATCATTCACATTCTGAGGGGTCTTAGTGCTGATGAGACACTTCCGGTTATGATGTCACAAGATGTGCACCCAGCATGGACAGGACTTCTCTCATCTTCCCAGAATTAAGACTTGATCTTTAACTAAACTGAAGACTGTTGGACTAGCTGGGCATTATAGCCCCCCACCCCCCACCTAAACTATAACTACACCACCACAAATATTCCAGTACTGAGTACAGAAATGTCCGTTACTCTATCATTTCTTATGTAAAATGTAAACAAAATTGTTTAAAAAGATCAAGAATAAATATTTATATTTCAAACAATAAGTTACCAAAGGTTGTTTTATTTTCTGTGCTTTTCTGATGTGAAATATAATCTACTCTGGTATCTGTTGCTTCTTTTGTTTATTGTCTGCTGTCTGTAAAATTTGTCTGCTGTATTGGGTTTTTTTTGTCTTCTGTCTGTGAAGTCTGTAGGCTGTATTGGTATTTTTTGTCTGCTGTCGGTGAAGTTTGTGGGCTGTATTAGTTTTATGTTTACTCTCTGTGAAGTTTGTGGACTGTGTCTAGTGGCTGTGAAGTTTGTGGGCTGTATTAGTTTTATGTTTGCTGTCTGTGAAATTTGTGGGCTACATTAGTTTTATGTTTGCTATCTGTGAAGTTCATGGACTATCTAGTGGCTGCAGAGTTTGTTGCTGCAGTGTATGAAGTTTGTAGGCTGTATTAGTTTTATATTTGCTGTCTGTGAAGTTTGTGGACTGTGTCTAGTGGCTGTAAAGTTTGTTGCTGCTGTCTGTGATGCTTGTTGGGTCTGTCTGGTTTCTATGAATTTTGTGCTGGCTCTATGTAGTATCTTTGAAGTATTTTTGGCTCTGCCTGGTTTCTGTGAAGTTTATTGGCTCTGTCCAGTTTCTGTAAAGTTTGTTGGCTCTGTCAGGTTTCTATGAAGTTTGTTGGTTCTATCTGGTGTTTGTAAGTTTTTTGGCTCTATTTAGCATCTGTGAAATTTTTACTGGCTCTGTCTGATGTTTGTGAAGTTTGTTGGCTCTGTGAAATGTCTGTAAGGTTTGTTGGCTCAATCCTGTGTTTGTAAAGTGTGTTGGTTTTCTCTGGTGTTTGTGAAGTTTGTTGGCTCTATCTGGATGTGATCTTTGTTGATTGTGTCCAGTGTCTTTATATTGTTGGTTTTTCCTGTATGTTGCATATGGAAGTGATGAGAAACACATACATGCCTTTGAATGTAAATGCTACAGAAGAGTTCTTCAAATATCATGGGCACAAGAAAGAACAAATATATCCGTACTACAAGAACTTAATATTGAAGAAGGCTGGCTAGTAAAGAGGATTAAACAGACAAAACTTAAATATTTTGGACACATTAAATGTCATGAGAATTTAGAGAAGACCATCTTGGAAGGGTACATAATTAGAAAAGGAAAGAGAGGAAGACCAAGGTGAAGATGGCTGCAAGACATCGTTGATAATCTGGAAATGGATGCATCAGCAGCAAATCCATCTTGCTTACAACCGAAAGGCCTACAGGAGAACTGTTAGGGAGGCAAAGTTCCACAGGGGACATGCAAATGACTGAAACTGCTTATGGAAGTAGAAAGGTTAAAAAAAAATAGAAACATTTTTTTTAAAGTACTGAAGTTACAAAACTGAAGTGCTAGTTACATTGTGCAGATAAGCACCATCATTGTAGTATCATCATCTAACCATCACTCAGACTCCAATGCTTTCATACAGCATCATCATTATAGTATCATCATCTATCATGTAGTCTCCAGTGTTTTCATACAGCACCATCATTAAAGTATCATTATCTAACCATCACTTAGACTGATTCTGTTATTTTCATTCAGCAAATAATGAAGAAAATACACCAAACTCTGGCAAAGTTTATTACATGCATCAATAACAACCGTGGATACAAGAAAACTACATATTAAAAAAAAAACAAACAGTGTAGTCAAACATGGATCTGATGGTTGGTTCATGTCTCCTTCTCAGACAGCTAACTTTTACATGGTTCAAATGTACACTCAGTTCCTTGCCTGGATAAACTGTACACATGGGTCCTGGGAAAGCTGACTTGTTGTACAGCTTCTAGGACATTTAATGCACTTCTGTCAGCAAGCAGCTAATCTGTACCCACAGCCATATGAACAGCTAACTTGTACACAAAGCTGCATGTAAAACTAACTTGTATACATGGTTCAATGGGCAGTTAACTGACTATGCAGGACAATGTATAGCTAAATCATACACACCAATGATGGCCAACCAGTACACACAGCTCCATGGGTGGCTAATTTGTACACAGCTAACCTGTACACACACAGCAACAGAAAACCTGTTTTTAGAGTACAAACCTTTAAAATGGAGTGTCAGAGGACTTGGATAATAAAACAAATGGTGGAAATTTTAAAACTTTATTGTCCATGTGTACGCTAGGAAATATAAACTTTCAGGAGAAAAGGTAAAAATGAAATCCAACTTTTTGTTGGATGAGGAAAGAAAAATCCTGTCACTGAAATGAGGACAAGAGGAATATATAGGGCAGAGATAATTTTTGTTGGGTTTTGTTTAACTGGGTCAGGGGTCCAGACAACCCACTTCAGCATGGGTCAAAGGTGAAAGAACTACAACAGCACAGGTTAAAAAGAAATCTCTGTAACAAGGAGATTCATTCTGTCACAAAATGACAGGAAAATGTTACAGTCCTACAGACAAGAAAAGTTAGCTTGCTCCACAAACTCAAATAACTGTTCTCTGCTACAGCTAACCTACAAGAGAGTTACACAATCCTACATCAGACTTATACAATCCTATAACAGTATTACACAGTGGTTTTTAATGTAACTTTTGAAGATTTAAACATAACTGCAGCAACTTGTCAAGACATAAACAACATATAACAGATGCAGAAAAAAGTGAAGAAATATAAGGAAATAAACCAAAATATTACAATTTATGGTTTTAACATACAGCAAATGTAATGGATTGTGAATAAATGTTATAAATGGTTCACAGAACTTCCCTAAGGTTACACAAAAACATATCAACAGTGGATATAGCTAACATGGGAGGTGAAGAGAGAGAGAGGAGAGACAGAGAGACAGAGACAAAGAAGCTGTATTCAGTTTTAATTTACTATATCAAATACTGAAACAGAACAAAAAGTGAACAAAGTTTTAATGTTTTGTTGTAGTCATTTGTGTCCAAGAAAGCGACTAAAATGTCTAAACACAGATGTGTTCACAGAACCAAAACAAAACAATGAGAAATATTTCATCTGTGTAAGAAAGAGACATGTATTATCTGCCTTAACTTTTTCATGCATCTTTCAACATAATCTTGCTGAACTTCATCACAGACTGCTATAAAGCTGACAAACTCTGGCATTATTTTCTGTTGTAAAGCTGACAAATTCTGGCTTATTGTGTATTACCTACTATCTCAGATGTGACATTTTGTAAAGAAAACTGACACTAACAACACTCAGTACATTGATACTAAATACATTGATGATACTAAATACATTGATGATACTAAAGACATTGATGATACTAAATACATTGATGATACTAAAGACATTGATGAAACAAATTATCTCAAGCTGATTTACATGTAAACACATGGATGATAACATTATCTAGTTACTACTCTATCTTTTAAATAACCTATCTATCTTACAGTTAAACAGTATAGTTTCTACTCTATCTTACAGTAAACAAAATAGTTACCACTCTCAGGTAAATGGCACATGGTTATCAAATATTTGATCTGATACAAGCATAGCAAGTGTTTTTGGTATACAAAAATGTGAGTCAAATGATTAGAAAAAAATTATCAACTAAAAACAGTCACCTTCAAATCTGAACTACACACATATCATCAAATAATGTTTCAAAACTAAACTTCTAAAGGTAAACTGCAACAAAAACAAAAGAAAGCACAACTATTTTACTCTGTTCATATTGTTGTTATTCTTGTTGTTGTTCAGAAGGCAGGTTTTCAACCAAACTCAGAAATGACTTCAAAAGTTGTGGCTCGCTTCACACCTGACAATAAAACAAAACTGAATCACTTCTGAAGCAAGCAAGAAAAGTCAGCATTATGAATGATTAAACTACACACTTACATCAACATGACTCTGTTTACTTAGAACTGTTTTATCCATTTTCAGTCTATCATGTTGCCAACAATGCTCACATCAAACAACTTTGAAAAATTTTACCTTTCAGCTTTTATGAATTCCTGGCCACTTCAAGAAATTTACAGTGCACATCCTTCATTTGAAAACGGGAATTATATTTCTGAAAACTTTTTTTCACAAATGTCGCAAATTTACCATAAATGCAAAAACAAAAAAGTAAATTTGATGACACAGCAGGTCGTGACATTTATTTTATATGGATTTATCACAAAGACAAACTATAATTTTCTTTAAAAAATTAATTACTGCATATTTTCAATGAAAGTTAGGCATGAATGAGGAAAGAGACAAACGAAAATCTGTTTTGACATTGTAGCATAGGAAGAATTATAGAGCTTGATAGAACAGTGTAGGTGTGACTTAAACAGAAAATCTTGTCTGATCTAGTTGACTGTAAGTATAGTTTAAACAAGGGATCTGGTCTGATCTAGCTGACTGCAGGTATAGTTTAAACAAGGGATCTAGTTCATTGTAGGTGTAGCATAAACAAGGGATCTGGTCTGATCTAGCTGACTGTAAGTATAGTTTAAACAAGGGATCTAGTTCATTGTAGGTGTAGCATAAACAAGGGATCTGGTCTGATCTAGCTGACTGCAGGTATAGTTTAAACAAGGGATCTAGTTCATTTTAGGTAGCATAAACAAGGGATCTGGTCTGATCTAGTTCACTGTAGGTGTGGCCTGAACAAGGGATCTAGTTCATTGTAGGTGTGGCTTGAATGAGGGATCTAGTCTGATTTTGTGTTCGAAACAATGAAAAGATGAAGCAGAATAAGATCAAGAACAAAAAGAAGAAAATAAAAGAATAGGTGAGAAAAATAAAAATAATAATAAGTGTGACAAACAAGACACTTAAAAATTAGTTTAAAATATAAACCTGAAACTACTGCCAGGTAGACAAACGTTACACGTAAAAATAAAGTTTAGTGTGAAAGGTACATGAGGGTTTATGAGAACCATAAGAGGCAGCCTTAGAAGGTTGCAATGGCTGCAGAAGTGCAGATTGTGACAGGTATAAAGAGTGATTATGAGTGGAATAAAGGCAGCAGGGGATGTGAATAAAGTTATAAATGTGATAGTGGGAGATACATAAACAGAATAATGCATTATTGAAACTGCTGAAGATAGCAAGCCCAGACACAAAGTCAGGTGTTGACAGCTAAAGATAACAGCACCAGTCATAAGTCAGCTGTTGACAGCTAAAGATAACAGCACCAGTCATAAGTCAGCTGTTGACAGCTAAAGATAACAGCATCAGTCATAAGTCAGCTGTTGACAGCTAAAGATAACAGCACCAGTCATAAGTCAGCTCTCTCTCTCTCTGAACCTTAAGTGCCTAGGGCACATGGGGCTTCCGCAAGGGTTTTCCACAAATGCCTGTCTTTCGCCTTTTTTTCTGCTCTTGCCCAGGTGAGCCCTCTATTGCTCAACATCCTTTCTGTTGTTCTTCTCCATGTCTCTTTTGGTCTACCCTTACTTCTGCTCCCCTGTGGTGTCCATCTTAGTGCTATTTTTGGTAGTGAGTTGTCAGTCATTCGGAGCACATGTCCCAACCATCGCCAGCGTCTTTCCTCAATAATTGTTGTCAGTGGTTTCATCTGCATTTCTGCCAGTAAGATGTTATTTCTTATGGTGTTTGGCCAAAATATTTTTTTAATTCTACGTAAACATTTAGTCTGGAAAGAATTCAACTTGTTTTCTATGGTTTTGGTGATTTTCCAGCATTCACTTCCATAGAGTAGTACACTTAGAACATTACTCTTAAATATCCTGATTTTCATATTTATGCTTAGTTTATTTGATTTCCATATATTCTGTAGCATTGCAAAAGCCTGGTTTGCTTTAGTAAGTCTGCTGTTGATGTCCTCTGTGCTGTCTCCATTTTCTACTACTCTGCTGCCAAGGTATACAAATTCGTTGACCTCCTCCACTAACTTGTTATCTACTCTGAGTACATTTCTGTTGTTCACATTTTGCTTCATTAACTTTGTCTTTCCTACGTTGATCTTTAGTCCTATGTTGTTTGCATTCTGGGTTAACTTGTTTATTTTATCTTGCATATCTTTGTGACTGCTTGATAATAGACAAATGTCGTCTGCAAAGTCAAGGTCCTCCAGCACTGTGTTAAGGGTCCATTGTAATCCTCTGCGTTTGTCTGATGTTGCCTCCTTCATTAACCAGTCTACTGCCAAGATAAATAATGTTGGTGATAGTACACATCCCTGTTTCACTCCTGTTTGTACCCTAAAGCTGCTGGAGGTATGTTCTCCACAGATAACTTTGCACTGAAAACCCTCGTATAGGGCTTTGATTACATTAACTATTTTATGGGGGAGGCCATGCCATCTTAGGATTTTCCACAGTGCATCTCTGTTGACACTGTCAAAGGCTTTCTCAAAATCTATGAATAATGCATATGTTGTGCTATGCCATTCATTTGCCTGTTCTAATATTTGTCTAAGTACAAATATATGGTCTATGCATGATCTTCCTTTCCTAAATCCTGCCTGCTCTTTCCGAAGTTTTTTTCAAGTGTTGGTACAATTCTGTTGATGATTATTCTGCAAAATATTTTACTAGTGAGTGGCAGTAGGGTAATGCCTCTCCAGTTCCCGCAATCTCTGAGGTCACCCTTCTTTGGTAGTTTTACTATAAGACCAGTTTTCCACTCCTCTGGGGCTTTTTCTAAATCCCAAATTTGTTGTAATATCCGGCAAAGTTGTTTTGGTGTTTCTGTTTCTTCTGCTTTCAACATCTCAGCAGTCACTTCATCTTCACCTGGTGCCCTGTCTGATTTTAGCATCTTTATCGCCTCTTTTACTTCATTTATTGTTATTGGTCCTGTATTGATGTTTAGTTCCGCTTTTGCTTCAGGTATATCTATTGCTTGTGCTGCTTGTGTTCTGTTTAGTAGGGTGTTAAAGTGTTCCCTCCATCTTTCAATTTTTTCTCTTTCTCCACTGACCAGTTGTCCATTTTGTGTTCTTACTGCACTTTCACATCTTGTATTGAAGTTACCTGTCATCTGCTTTGTGATTTTATATATGGTTTTCATGTCATTTGTATATGCTGCTTTCTCTGCTGTCTCTGCTAAGTTGTCATAATACTGACGTTTATCTTGACGGCATGATTCCTTCACTTCTTTGTCTTTTTGTGCATAATTACTTAAAACTCGTTCTTTAAGCCGTTGTGATTTGGTGTTCAGTAATTTTTTCTTGATTTCTTTTCTTTGCTCTATCTTTTCCCATGTGGTCTCACTTATCCATTCCTCTTTTCTCCTTTTCCGATATCCCAGCACCTCTTTTGCTGTTTCCTGTAGTGTTTTATTGAACTCTAATATGGACATTTCTGCTTCGTCTTGTAGGACACTGAAGCGGTTCTTAAGTATTATTGAGAATTCATTTCTTGTTTGCTGGTCTATCAGTTTTCTTGTATCAAAATGTATCTTTCTGTGTTCTCCGATTCTGGCTTTCCTTAATTTTAGTTTTATTTTTGCTACCAGAAGGTTGTGATCACTTCCTATATCTGCTCCTTTCCTTGCTCGCACATCTTGTAGTGACCGTTTCCACTTGTTGTTTATTAGTATGTGATCGATTTGGTTTTCTGTGGTTTTATCTGGTGACCTCCATGTCACCTTATGGATGTTTTTGTGTTGGAAAATTGTCCCTCCGATGGTCATCATGTTTTCTTCACAGAAACTGCACAGTCTTTCTCCATTTTCATTTATTTCTCCGATTCCTTCTCTTCCCATGATTCTTCTTCTATCTTCATTTCCTTCACCTACTTTTGCATTGAAGTCGCCCAAGATGAGTAGCATATCATGCTTGGGTATTGTTTCTACTGTGGCTTGGAGGCTGTTGTAAAAATCTTCTTTTAATTCCTCTTCAGCTGTTTCTGTTGGTGCATAACAAACTATAATAGACAGCTTCGTGAATCTTGAGTTGAACCGTGCATATAATAATCTCTCATTTATTGGGGTCCATTTCAGCAATGCTCTTGATGCTTCTTTTGTTATAATCAATGCTACTCCTCCTTCATGAAGATCTTCTTTACCTGACCATATTATTGTATCTTCTGTGTGCTGTGTTGTTAATTTCCTTCTGCCTTGTCCTGTCCATCTTGCTTCTTGTATTCCTAGTATGTCTAGTTTGTATCTGTGCATTTCCTTGATGGTTTGTGCTAGTTTTCCAGTCTGGTTTAGTGTTCTTACATTCCAGCTGCCTATATGCATCTTTTGTTTAGGTTCCAGGAGGTCTGCAGTCGGGCTGGGGACTTCCAGTGGCTGGCTTTCATCCACAACCTTCATGGGCTCAGTTTCCTGATACGCATTTCTCCTTCCACCTGCATTTGCTTTTTCCCTTGCTTCTGTTTCTGTAGCAGTCTGATAGTTTTTTACCAGATAGGGTTGCTGGCCCTATGCTGAACCCTCCTTAGTCGCCTTTTACGATCATGCATGGTAGGGTACAGTGGTCCTATTCTTTGCAGATCCCGGGTACCACACGGGTACATAAGTCAGCTATTGACAGCTAAAGATAACAGCATCAGTCATAAGTCAGCTGTTGACAGCTAAAGATAACAGCATCAGTCATAAGTCAGCTGTTGACAGCTGAAGATAATACAGCCAGTCATAAAATCAGCTGTTGACAGCTGAAGATAATAAGACCAGTCATAAAGTCAGGTGTTGACAGCTGAAGATAATAAGGCCAGTCATAAAGTCAGGTTTTGACAGCTGAAGATAATAAAACCAGTCATAAAGTCAGGTGTTGACAGCTGAAGATAATAAGGCCAGTCATAAAGTCAGGTGTTGACAGCTGAAGATAATAAGACCAGTCATAAAGTCAGGTGCTGACAGCTGAAGATAATGTTCAGTTCTTTCTTACAAGAACAATTTAGGGTCAGAAGATCCGGATGAATGTACCATATGTGAAGTTTGTGACAATCCATTTTTGAGAATTCTCTGTCAGTTCAATGTCAATTTCTACTCATATTTTCTTATTTCTTCCTTTTCCTTGAAACATGCTGGTCTTATACTGTATTCCGGGTGTGGCTAAGCTTGGGGTGTAGGTTTTACTGGGTCAACTGATCTCAGGATGTGGTTTTAGCTATGACAGGTGGCTCTGGGATGTGGCTTTTGATGTGTCAGTTGACAATGGATGTGGCCACAGTTTTGTTACATTTTGATATTTGTCCATATAATACATCCACATAAACAAACATGTATATGTCTATGTATTGACAATATATCATGTATTTGCATATGTCTGCATAATATATCCATATATTTGCATATGTCTGCATAATATATCCATGTATATGCCTGCATAATATATTCATGTATATGCCTATGTCTGCATAATATAACCATGTTAATGCCTGTGTCCAGATAATGCATTTATGTCAAATAAAAATTTAACCATTTTCTTCATGGCATAGCCAGGAACACAATGAAAGAAAGGCCATATTTTTTAAATGCCACTTCCTGGCAACTGTTACTACTGATTTTGTTTTGTAAACTTGTACATTTTTCTCAGCATAAACTGCTAACAAGAAAATATTAGCTTCTCAAATGATAAACAACAGGCAGTGTAAGGAAATTATCCCAGGACAACTTGGGATTCTCAAGCCAAAGTTGTTATATTTTATTATTGTGTGCCATGCCAGATATCCTTGGTGACCATGATTATTTATCATGTGCCATCCTTGGTGTTTTCGGTCAATTCAAATGCTCTTATTTTCCCATACCACCTGGTCAGTCCACTAAGATATTTTTCTGTTGGCCTTCTTTTCTTTTCTACCTTGAATTTTCCAGTTATTACCAAGTTCTCTAACTTCTGTCTTCTCATGACATGTCAAAGTTCTCCCTCTTCTGTCTTCTCATGACATGTCCAAATTCTCTGTCTTCTCATGATATGTCCAAGTTCACTGTCTTCTCATGACATGTCCAAGTTATCTAACTTCTGTCTTCTCATGACATGTCCAAGTTCTCTAACTTCTGTCTTCTCATGACATGTCCAAGTTCTCTAACTTCTGTCTTCTCATGATATGTCCAAGTTCTCTGTCTTCTCATGACATTTCCAAGTTTTCTAACTTCTGTCTTCTCATGACATGTCCAAGTTCTCTAATTTCTGTCTTCTCATGACATGTCCAAGTTCTCTAACTTCTGTCTTCTCATGACATGTCCAAGTTCTCTAACTTCTGTCTTCTCATGACATGTCCAAGTTTTCTAACTTCTGTCTTCTCATGACACGTCCAAGTTCTCTAACTTCTGTCTTCTCATGACATGTCCAAGAAATTTTCATCATCTTTTTCTTACCATTTTAACCAGTTTCCATTCTGAACATTTCTTTGAGGATCTCTTCATTTGTTTTTCAGTCTGTCCAGGGTATTTGCTGCGTCTTTCTCCACAACCACATTTCTATTGCTTTCAACTTCTTCATAATCTTTTTGTTAATTGTTTAGGCATAACAACCATAAAGCAATATTAGTTCAATATAGCACTGTAATACTCTTTTCCCCAGTTTTAAGGATGTCTCCTTACTTTTTAGTATCTTCTCCATGTCATAAAAAGCTGGTTTTATCTTACTTCTTCAAGATATTATTTCATGTGTGCACTTGCCTTCAAATTATATGCTTTATTTACATGGTGAGATCAAAAAGTATCTTGACTGAGGGGGCAAGCTGAGAATGTAAAAATATATTCTTCTGATATGTATGAGGGGCGTTCAGAAAGTAATGCACCACATCTTTTTTTTTTTTTTTAAGCTAATAATGAGGATAGAACCATGCAACTTTGCACACTTTAAATATGGCATGTGCTTATTGTGTGAACCAAATTGCACTGCAACCAGCCAAAAGAATATGGCTGCCCTAACCGTTGAAATGGAGCATGGTAGCAACTTGCGGTATAAGCAGCAAATTGTGATAGAATTTCTCATTGCAGAGAAGGAAACTGTTGTGAACATTCACAAGCGTCTATGTGATGTGTATGGAAGTTTTGCAGTTGACAGGAGTACAGTCAGTCGCTGGGTTCAGAGAATCAAAGAATCAATAAGTGGAGATAAGGAGCTGCATGATCGGCCACGCTGGGGACGTCCTGCCACAGCCACCAAGGCAGAAATGTTGAAATGTGCTTAGAGCATTATTCTTACTGATAGGTGTATCACTACTCAACAATTGGCCTTAAAGCTGTCAGTCAGCAATGGTAGTGCAAATGCAGTTATAAAAGCTCTCGGATTTTCTAGGGTTTGTGCAAGAAAGGTTCCTCGAAGTCTCATGAATGACCATCAATTGCAAAGGAAAGCAATTCATTCTGAATTGTTGGAGTGTTTCAGTAATACTGAGGGAGAGAACTTTTTGGCTTAGATCATAACAGGTGACAAAACCTGGGCACATCATTTTGAACCTGAGACAAAAAAGACAATCAATGGAGTGACATCATCCGAAATCACCATGAAGAAAGAAATTCAAGACAACTCCTTCAGCTGGAAAGTTCATGATCACTGTCTTTTGGAACACTGAAGGTGTGATTCTTGTGGATGTTATGCCAAGAGGAGAGACAATCAATTCGCAAGTTTACATTAAGACATTGAAGAAACTCAATCAACGTTTTTGCAGAGTTCGGCTGCACAAGAATCCAGCAGACCTGCTTCTCCTTCATGACAATGTGCACCTCCACACAAGTCTGGGAACACGGGAAGCAATCACCAAACTGGGTTGGACTGTACTACCTCATCCACCCTATAGTCCCGATTTGGCACCCTCTGCTTTCCATCTGTTTTGGTCCACTTAAAGATGTACTCCGAAGGGTAAGATTTGAAGATGATGAAGGAGTGATTCATACAGCGAAGAAATGGCTACATAATCAAGAGAAAATCTGGTACGGGCTAGGAATACATGCACCTGTCCGGCTCTGGTGTAAAGCTGTACACACTGATGGGGATTATGTTGAATAATACCAATGTTTACATGACATATCCATGTAAATTGTGTATAAATTTCATGATTTTTGAATAAACAGCTCCTGAGAAAAATGATGTGGCGCACTACTTTCTGAAACCCCCCTCCCTTAAAAATAGTTCTCTATTCTGTTCTCTTGTTGCCTGTCCCTGTGTCAACATCAACTGACTTTCTTGATCATTGATTACATCTTTATCAGTGATTAAGTAATGTCAGTAATTAAATCTTATCAGTGATTAACTCTTGTCAATGATTAAGTCTTTTGGTATAAAACTGTAACCCCCAAACTCATTTAAAAAATGCCAAACCTTCATCAAATTACCCAGGATCTGGTGACAACAGTGACAAGGGCACATCACTCATCATCTCTCACTAACCTAATGACCTCCCCTTGACATCCGGAGAGGGAGCTGCTCATCCTCAAAGTTCTGCCGAAACTGATCACTCTGCCTGGCCGTGTCGTAGTCATCCACAAACCTGGCCAGAGTGTTTGACAAGAAGACCGTGTCCTCCCTCTCTTTGATGGTCTGTTCAGTGAGCTGCAGCCACTTGTGGTCCAGGCACTCCTGCACGCTTGGTCGATTCCTGGCAAGAACATACCGAGTTTTATGATAAATTCTCATACACAACATTCAGAGAAAAACAAACAAAAACCTACAATAAATGAATCAACTGGCTCAGGAAAGGTTTAACTGGAGGTCATCTTTGTTTCATGAGTCTCAAAAGACTCAGAAAGAAGAAGAGATATATGTGCTGCAGTACTCCTCCTAATAGTCTCTCTTTCTATCTAACCTGAGATTCTGCTCAGCTTGGGCAAAGATCCGATCCACTCATGCATCTGCTGTTCATATGTTTATGTGACTTTATATCTTAAAAACCAGTTCAGAAGCAGTCAGATGTCAGCTGGTTTGTGTGAGTCTCTTTGCATTGTTGATTCCACCAAAATCTAACAGGTTTATTCCATGCAGTAACAGTGAACCATGATCTGTGGCCAAGGAGCCACAGAAGTAAGGGAAACAGAACACATAACCACAGAAGTAGGGGAAACAGAGCACATAACCACAGAAGTAGGGCAAACAGAACACATAACCACAGAAGTAGGGCAAACAGAACAAGGAGCCACAGAAGTAGGGGAAACAGAACACATAACCACAGAAGTAGGGAAAACAGAACACATAACCACAGAAGTAGGGGAAACAGAACACATAACCACAGAAGTAGGGGAAACAGAACACATAACCACAGAAGTAGGGCAAACAGAACACATAACCACAGAAGTAGGGGAAACAGAACAAGGAGCCACAGAAGTAGGGGAAACAGAACACATAACCACAGAAGTAGGGGAAACAGAACACATAACCACAGAAGTAGGGGAAACAGAACACATAACCACAGAAGTAGGGGAAACAGAACACATAACCACAGAAGTAGGGCAAACAGAACACATAACCACAGAAGTAGGGGAAACAGAACAAGGAGCCACAGAAGTAGGGGAAACAGAACACATAACCACAGAAGTAGGGCAAACAGAACACATAACCACAGAAGTAGGGGAAACAGAACAAGGAGCCACAGAAGTAGGGAAACAGAACACATAACCACAGAAGTAGGGGAAACAGAACACATAACCACAGAAGTAGGGGAAACAGAACACATAACCACAGAAGTAGGGGAAACAGAACACATAACCACAGAAGTAGGGGAAACAGAACACATAACCACAGAAGTAGGGAAAACACATAACCACAGAAGTAGGGGAAACAGAACACATAACCACAGAAGTAGGGGAAACAGAACACATAACCACAGAAGTAGGGCAAACAGAACAAGGAGCCACAGAAGTAAGGGAAACAGAACACATAACCACAGAAGTAGGGCAAACAGAACTGAGAATAACACAAGATGGTCATCCTGAATAGTTAACATCATGACAAAAACGCTAGGATGTTCCACATTATGAGAAAAATGATAGTAAGATCAACACAATGAGAAAAAAAAATGAATATCAGCAACATCATGAAAATAATGGTACAATGGTCATCATGATCAGAACAATTTTAAGGATGAGCTATATCATGAGAAAAATAGATTTCATTACATCATGAGAAAAATAGTAGGCACTGATAATATCATGAGAAAAATAGTAGATATCATTAACATCATGAGAAAAATAGTAAATATCATTAACATCATGAGAACAATAGTAGATATCATTAACTTCATGAGATAAAAGGCAAACATAGTTAACATCATAAGATAAATGGTAGGTATGTGACCTAGTATTTATTTTATTTCTCTTGAAACATTATTTTGTTTGTTTTGGATTCACCATCACAGAATTTATTGTACATTTTGTAAGACGTGGACAATCTTACATCTTACATTTTGTAAGATATGGACAGTCATACATGAGGTAACATTTCGGAATATGGAAGAAACTTTCAAGTTTGCTAACATTTCAAGAATTCTATCTCAGACTTGTAAATGTAAGGTAGGGAACTCTTGTCTAGGAAGTCTGAAACATCCTGCTCACCTTGGTAACCTCTTCAGAACCTTGAATAGAAACTTGAGACCCTCTGTGGTCACATTTTCATACAAGTCCACAGCCTCGTATCGGTTGAGAGCAATATTCACTAGTGTGGACTCGGAGCTGTCTCCGTGGAAGGGGGACACACCACTTAGTCTGCAAGCAAATAAATAAGTATCTTCTTGTTTATACAGTCTTATCATTTCTGCACACAGTACATACACTTTTTTTACACAGTCTTAGCATTTCTCCACACAGTACACATACTTTTTTATACAATCTTAGCATTTTTGCACACAATACATATACTTTTTTATACAGTCTCACGATTCCTACACACAGTACATATACTTTTCTACACAGTTTCAGTATTTGTACATACAGTACAGATAATTTTTTTATATAGTCTTAGCATTTTTGCACACAATACATATACTTTTTTATACAGTCTCAGGATTCCTACACACAGTACATATACTTTTCTACACAGTTTCAGTATTTGTACATACAGTACAGATAATTGTGTACACAGTCTTAGCATTTATACACGCAGTAAAGATGTGTACCAAGTCTTAGCATTTCTGATAACATAGATGCAAGAAAAAAAAAGAAGGCCTATTCTTCAAACAAAGTGTTGAAACAGAGAGAAAACAAACATAGAACAGACATATGTAGGTAATTTAACTTCAAGTTCTTGGGTTACATATTAGATACATAATACACTTCTTATATCTTGACTGCAGTGTCAAGTGCTACAGAAAGTATTCCTGATTACATATTAGAAACATAATACACTGCAATATAATGACTGCAGTGTCAAGTGTTACAGAAAGTATTCCTGGTTACATATTAGAGACATAATACACTGCAATATGATGACTGCAGTGTCAAGTGCTACAGAAGGTGTTCCTCTGCAGGTCACTCTAATGTAAAAAAAAAAGTGTAAAAAGTATCATTGAAACACTTATGATCTTTATTTCTTTTAACAAACTGACCTTGTTTTATTTTTCACAAAAATAACTGATAATTAAAGGGAAACCATTTCCCATCATTCTCCATTGTGCCATGTTTATATAAATTAAGTTCTATTTTTAAATTAATCTGAACCTGCCACAGGCATTTTGCAATATAAATGCTTGTGGTCATCTTTATGTGATGTGATGAACTACTGTCAATATTGAACTTGGACATATGTTCTCTTCTTGCTCATATGTTCTCTTCTTGCTCATATGTTCTCTTCTTGCTCATATATTCTTTTCTTGCTCATATGTTCTCTTCTTGCTCATATGTTCTCTTCTTGCTCATATGTTCTCTTCTTGCTCACATGTTCTCTTCTTGCTCATATGTTCTCTTCTTGCTCATATGTTCTCTTCTTGCTCATATGTTCTAGTCTTGCTGTGGTGTGTGAAAGGTGGAGGAAGAAATCATGCTGATGAAAATGTTCTGCACCTTCCACTGTCACTTTGAATTGGTTCTGCTGTAAGTCAGCTGGCTCCTAGAACAGCAGTAGCGGTGGTAGTGTTAGCAGTTGTGGTTGTGATGGTAGTGGTTGTGGTGGTAGTAGTAATGGTGGAAGTAGTAATGGTGGTAGTGGTAGTAGTGATGACCACAATGGTAGTAATAATGGTGGTGGTAGTGGTAGTAGTAATGGTGACAGTGGTAGTAGTAATGGTGATAGTGGTAGTAGTAATGGTGGTAGTGGTAGTAGTAATAGTGGTAGTGGTAGTAGTGATGACCACAATGGTAGTAATAATGGTGGTAGTAGTGGTAGTAGTAATGGTGGTAGTGGTAGTAGTGGTAGTAGTAATGGTGGTAGTAGTAGTAGTAGTGATGGTAGTAATAGTAGTAGTAATGGTGGTAGCAGTAGTAGTAGTGATGGTAGTAATAGTAGTAGTAATGATGATGGTGGTGGTGGTAGTAATTATTATCATAGCAAAAGTGGTAGTAGTAATGGTGGTAGTGGTGGTGGTGGTAATGATAGTAGTAGTAATGATTACCATAGTGGAATTGATATTAGTAGTGATGGTGTTAGTTGTAGTGGTGGTGGTGGTGGTAGTGGTGGTGGTGGTAGTAATAGTGATATAAATATAAACAAACCACAAAAATTGCCTGAGAAGGAACAATTAGAGAAACTAGAGCAGAAACTCACAACAAAAATGCCAGCGTGCCCACGCCCCAGACGTCCGCTGGGAACCCAGCAAAATCTTTCACTACGACCTCCGGAGCTGGCGGAGAGAGAGAGAAAACATCACATGCTGGAATAATATATTCACTTACGTCTGGAGTAACATTCACCTGCATCTCAAGGAACAACTAGTTCAATGTTTGTGAGAAAAAGACTGATAAGATTATCAGTGATACCTGGATTAATTAATTATCAGTGATACCTGGATTAATTAATTATCAGTGATACCTGGATTAATTAATTATTAGAGATACCTGGATTAATTAATTATCAGAGATATGTGGATTAATTAATTATCAGTGATACGTGGATTAATTAATTATCAGTGATACCTGGATTCATTAATTATCAGTGATACCTGGACTAATTAATTATCAGTGATACCCAGATTAATTAATTATCAGTGATACCAGGATTAATCAAAGAATCAATGTAGCAGTATCATCCTGGTGGAATTACATAAACAATATATCACATACTGAGTGTTATTTTTGTCAAATCTGATCACATTTGAAGCACTCCTTCTTCAACATTCACATTAGAGCTTACTTTACCTTTTCAACATTCACATTAGATCCCACTTTACCCCTTCAACATTCATATTAGATCCTACTTTAGCCCTTCAACATTCACTCAAGATCATATTTTAGCCCTTCAACATTCACTTGAGATTGTACTTTACCAACATTCAAATTACATCCTACTTTACCTCTTCAACATTCACATTACATTCTACCTTACCTCTTCAACATTCACATTACATCCTACCTTACCTCTTCAACATTCAAATTACATCCTATTTTACCTCTTTCAACATTCACATTACATCCTACCTTACCTCTTCAACATTCACATTATATCCTACCTTACCTCTCCAACATTCATATTACATCCCCTAGTATAGCCACAATATAATCACTGCAATGCCATTCATTCATTCATTCATTCATTTGCATGACCCTTGCAGAACTTTGCCTCCCTAACAGCACTCCTGTAGGCCTCTTGGTTGTGAGCAAGATGGCCTGCTGCTGATGCATCCATTTGCAGATCATCAATGATGTCTTGCTGTCATCTTGGCCTTGGTCTTCCTCTTTTTCCCATTATGTACCCTTCCAAGAAGGTCTTCTGTAGATTATCATGACATTTAATGTGTCCAAAATATTTAAGTTTTCTCTGTTTAAACCTCTTTACTAGCCAGCCTTCTTCAATATTATGTTCTTGTAGTATGGATATATTTGTTCTTTTTTGTGTCCATGATATTTGAAGAACTCTTCTGTAGCATTTACACTCAAAGGCATTTATGTGTTTATCAGCTGTTTTGTTAAGTGTCCAGGTCTCACAGGCATAAGTCACTGCAATGCCAGAACAAGAGTATTACACTTTTTAATTACACACACGACGTGAACAAGATAAAATCAACTTACGAATGAAATCAGCATATCCCTGACGTGGGACAATCTCTCCTTCAGGTCCCGAAACTTTCCTGGCCAGTGAGAAATCTGTTAACTTGACCTCAGTGCCCTCTAATTTGGACACAACAATGGACGCTGGTTGAAGGTTGAGATGGACCCAGCTAGATCTCTGTAGGAACTCAAGAGCATACAGAACCTGCAGAATGATTATGAGAATATATATTAGAAATTATCATAAATAACCACTGCTTCTTAAACAGAAAAAGATCTCGTAACAAGTTTTTTTCTCTCAAGGTTTTCTTGTGTTAGCTCTGAAATTTATCTTCTTCTAGTAACAAGTTTTTTTCTCTCATGGTTTTCTTGTGGTAGCTCTGAGATTTTAACTTCTAGTAAAAAGTTTTTTTTCTCTCACGGTTTTCTTGTAGTAGCTCTGAGATTTTAATTTTTCCTTGTAACATGTTTTTTTTCTCTCATGGTTTTCCTGTGTTAGCTCTGAGATTTTAACTTCTCATTTTGAAGCAATGTCACTGAATCTTTGGTTACTCATTCAAGCAGCTGAAGATTCATGACCTACTGTAACGTGTAATTCCTAGAGGAACTCCATGACTTGTTGTAATTCATGACCTACAGTAATGCTAAGTTTCTGTAGGATATGTTCATGACCTACTGTAAGTTTTTGTAGGATATGTTCATGACCTACTATAATGCTCAGTTCCTACAGGAAATGTTCATGACCTACTGTAATGCTTGGTTTCTGGGAGAAATGTCTGTGACCTACTGTAATGCTCAATTTCTAGAAGAAAAGTTCATGACCTACTGTAATGTTCAATTCCCAGAGGAAGAATTAATAACCTGTTGTAATGCTCAGTTTCTCTGGAAGAAACATCCATGACTTCATGCAATGTTCAGTTTCTAGATGAAATGTTCATGATCTATTGTAATGTTCAGTTTCTATACAAAGGGTTCATTATCTATGTAATGTTTAGTTTCTAGAGGAAATATTCATGATTTCATGCCCTTCTGTAATGCTCAGTTTCTAGATGACCTGGCTCATGATCATCTGATGGTCAGTGGGATTATGATTACCGCAGATGAATAAAACATGTTAGCGCACTAGGCTTCACCTGGCGAATGACTGAAGCCACCACGTCCTCCGTATATTTCCGTCTCCGAGATAAGTGACGGGCAACATGCTCTCCCTCAGTGTACTCTAAAACCAAGTGGATGTAGTCAGGTGTGCTGAATGTGGCAAACAAACGAACAAGACGTTCATGTCTCAGAGACTTATGAGCATCAAACTCCTTCTGGCCCACTTTGGCTGGTACAGTTCTGAGAATGAACTTCCTGTCATTGTCCGAGGGAAGAGTCAGAGATTTCTCTTCATAAAATCTGCCTCTGTCAATCAAATCAAGAAAACTCATTTTTAGATTTCAAACTGCCCTCTTCATCATGAAGTTATGAAATATTACTGAAACTTATTAAAAATAACTAGAACATAAAATGTGCTTTTGTTGCGAAAAATATATTTCATTTTTGCTTTCCATACAAACTAGAAACAAGAAAATTTTCCAGTAGGATCTTGGCACTACTGAATGTGCAGATTGAGTAGCTGATCACACAAAACCTGATTCTACATGTTGTCTGGATCACTTAACACATGAAACCTAGATGACATCCATGTTCTAGCAAACTGACATCCATGTTTCAGCAAGTATGACATCCACATTTCAGCAAGCTGACATCCATGTATCAGCAAGTTGACATCCTAACCAAGAGGATCACATAATGCTGTTTTTGTGTTTATGTTTTAAGTTTATCTTCCCTGATAAAGGCATATTGCTGCTGAAATATTTGCTACTGTTTGGTCACACTTCTCTTTGCTTATCTTATTGTCTCTTTCGCCATTTCTTCTCACTTTTACTTCTTTCTATCTATCTTTTTTTGTAAAACTGCACCATATACCTCTGATTATATCTACAACACCAGTGGCAGTGACTTACATACATGGAAGGTAACAAATCTAAATGATCAAGGATAAAGTAAGGCTACATCATTGGTGAAAGTGAATCTCAGCAAAGCTGAAAGTAATACATTGTGAAAAACATATATAGGGCTAAATGTGTTGCCATATTTATAATTACAAAGATAAATAGTCAATATGAAGAATGCAAATATTTGGCTTGACATGAAGTTTTTAACTGGCAAGAAAAAACTGTTGTTTCAAATTCAGGAGAAATACTTATGTGCAATATTCTTGTGCTGTATTGAACCTATCTTGTTATATGGAAGTGAATCATGGACAATAGGCAGTTGTACACAAAAATCATTGGAAGCAGAAGAAATGTGGTTTATTAGAAGAATGTTGCGAATCCCCTGGACAGCAAAAATAACTAATGAAGAATGTATGAGAAGAGCTGGAGAGACAAAAAAACCTTGTCAAAAAGATAAGAGAGAGACAGTGTACTTTCATAGGACATGCAATGAGAAGAGGGGGCATTGAAAATATTATAACAACAGGAAAAATAGAAGGAAGAAGATCAAGAGGAAGACCAAGAGAAATGATACTGGACAGTCTGACGGGATGGTGTGAGAGGAGATCACCAACTGAGCTGATGGCCTGCATGAAGGATCGGGTACTCTGGAGAAGCATAATAGCTAACACCCGTTGGCATGGCACCTGATGATGATGATGATGAATATTCAGACAGAAAGACATTGTGCAGGTGTATAAATTCAATCATCTTGGAACAGCAATAACAACAGGTGAAACATGAAAATGTGTAAATGTGGTGTAGTCAACAAACAGGTGAAACATGAAAATGTGTAAATGTGGTGTAGTCAACAAACAGGTGAAACATGAAAATGTGTAAATGTGGTGTAGTCAACAAACAGGTGAAACATGAAAATGTGTAAATGTGGTGCTGTCAACAAACAGGTGAAACATGAAAATGTGTAAATGTGGTGCTGTCAACAAACAGGTGAAACATGAAAATGTGTAAATGTGGTGCTGTCAACAACAGGTGAAACATGAAAATGTGTAAATGTGGTGCTGTCAACAAACAGGTGAAACATGAAAATGTGTAAATGTGGTGCTGTCAACAAACAGGTGAAACATGAAAATGTGTAAATGTGGTGCTGTCAACAAACAGGTGAAACATGAAAATGTGTAAATGTGGTGCTGTCAACAAACAGGTGAAACATGAAAATGTGTAAATGTGGTGCTGTCAACAAACAGGTGAAACATGAAAATGTGTAAATGTGGTGCTGTCAACAAACAGGTGAAACATGAAAATGTGTAAATGTGGTGCAGTCAACACCTAACGATGGCATGTCTAATAAGAGCTTGAAAACTACATTCTTGATTCATTTTAAATCTCACAAGATTAAAAGCAAAGTAAATACAAATCTGAGAAAAACAAAGTGAACATTTCTCTAGCCATACTTGTAAAGCAGAGGACCAATATTGTATACAGAATCCAGGGGAGACGACTGCAGTTTGGGCTCAGCCTCCTCTTGAGTGACTTCCCCTACTGAGATGATGTCATCCACTTCTGAAGGGATAATAGGTCGGGTTGATGTCTGTCCCAGTTTAAGTTTAGCCACATCGAAAAAGCCATCTGATGTGATTAGTGGGGGACCTTTTAAAGGGTAAAATGGTTATGTTAAAGTGCCCCAAAACATGTTGAGACTTTAGAGGTTTGAAATATTTCTCTCAGGTGCTAGATTTATTAGTGAAAATAGTTATATAAAGTCATCTTCTATTAACATCAATAAAAACATACTCACCTTCTAGTAATATCCAGTAACAAATATATTCACCCTCTTAATAACAATTCATCGTCAACAACAACAACATATATTCATTTTCTAAATAGCAACATACGTATTCATCCTCCAACATATATTATCCTCTCAACAACAACATATATTCATCCTCTCAACAACAGCAACATATATTCATCCTCTTAACAACAACCTATATTCATCCTCTTAATAACAACATATATTCATCCTCTTAATAACAACATATATTCATCCTCTCAATAGCAATATACACATAGCATTTGCCAACATCAGCAAGGACAACAGAAACACACCTTCTGGCGAGGTGGATATTTCCACGGATGCCCAGCTGTAGTGACCAGTCCCAAATCTGTTGGTGGCAGATACACGGAAGTGATATGGTGTGCTAGGCTGCAGGCCTGCAACAACAGCAGCCTCCTGGGATGTGTAGGTGCCAGTCAACCACCTGTCTTGACCTGGTCAGTGAGCACAAGGGAGATAAACATGCTGGATCCAAGTAAATGTTTTTCATGAAATAAAATCTGAAAAATCTTAGTTAATTCCATGTTTTATCTCTCCTCTTCCATAATTACATTTCAGTTATAAAACTTTTATTTTTTATTGTCTTTTTCAAGTCTTTGTTATAAATCTTCTTTTTCTCACTCCATGTCTGTTATAAATCTTCTTTCTCTCTTGTCTGCTTCAGTCTCTGTTTAAATCTTCATTTTCTTTTATTATGAAACTTCCTTTTCTCTTGTTTTCATCAAGTCTCTATTATAAATCTTTTTCTCTTGTGTCCTTTAAGTCTCTATTATAAATCTTTATCTCTGTCTAGTGCTTTTTTTAAAAATAACTCCTTCCCTCCCCCCCCTCCCCCCAATCAGAGCGTCCAAACATGTTCTTGGTTACTGAGCCATAGTTCAGTTCTGACAGGACATTACACTGGACCAAGATGATGTTACTATACTGAGTCTGGACCAAGATGATGTTACTATACTGTATCTGGACCAAGCTGATGTTACTATAATGTGTCTGGACCAAGATGATGTTACTATACTGTGTCTGGACCAAGCTGATGCTACTATACTGTGTCTGGACCAAGCTGATGTTACTATAATGTGTCTGGACCAAGCTGATGTTACTATACTGTGTCTGGACCAAGCTGATGTTACTATACTGTGTCTGGACCAAGCTGATGTTACTATACTGTGTCTGGACCAAGATGATGTTACTATACTGTGTCTGGACCAAGCTGATGTTACTATAATGTGTCTGGACCAAGCTGATGTTACTATACTGTGTCTGGACCAAGCTGATGTTACTATACTGTGTCTGGACCAAGCTGATGTTACTATACTGTGTCTGGACCAAGCTGATGTTACTATAATGTGTCTGGACCAAGCTGATGTTACTATACTGTGTCTGGACCAAGCTGATGTTACTATAATGTGTCTGGACCAAGCTGATGTTACTATAATGTGTCTGGACCAAGCTGATGCTACTATACTGTGTCTGGATCAAGCTGATGTTACTATAATGTGTCTGGACCAAGCTGATGTTACTATACTGTGTCTGGACCAAGATGATGTTACTATAATGTGTCTGGACCAAGCTGATGTTACTATACTGTGTCTGGACCAAGATGATGGTACTATACTGTGTCTGGACCAAGATGATGGTACTATAATGTGTCTAGACCAAGCTGATGTTACTATTCTGTGTCTGTACCAAGCTGATGTTACTATACTGTGTCTGGACCAAGCTGATGTTACTATACTGTGTCTGGACCAAGCTGATGTTACTATACTGTGTGAATCTTTGTGTGTTTCTTTAAAAAAAAAAGATGATTTGTGCTCCAAAGAAACATCATCCTTTATTTGCCTTTTACTGATGCAAATGTAAAACATGAAAGTAATGTGGTAGAATGTAAGAAAACGTGAAGCAGAAAACAAGAATGTACGAAAGAAAGTAATGTGAAAGAATATAAGAAAATGTGAATGTAATGTATGAAAACATGAAGCAGAAAACAAGAATGTGTGAATGAAAAAAAAATGTGGTAAAAAGTGTGAAGGAAAAGAGTAATTTGGTAGAAAGAGTGAAGGAAAAACAAAAACAAGTTTTACCAGGAGACTTGTAGTCAAGTTTGTAAAACAAAATTCCAGAGTGTCCATCAGATTTGGGGGCTTCCCAAAGTATGAGAGCTTCGGTGCGGCTCACCTGACTGGCCACAGGCTGTCCTGGTCTTCCAGGGACATCTGTCACACACAGAAGGATACCATCATGATGATGATGACATACTGATTCTGATGTAACATAAACTAATGATAATTTACTGATTTGGATAAGTCCAGGTTTAGACATTACAATCTAAACATACTGTTCAATTCTGAATGCCGTAGACATATTTTTCAATCCCAAATAATCTAAACATATTGTTCAATCCAAAATAATCTAAACATATTGTTCAATCCCAAACAATCTAAACATATTGTTAATCCCAAACAATCTAACCATATCGTTCAATCATGAGAAATAAAAAAACACAGCCGTGTCTGATGTGAGAGAAAATGAGTTCATTTTTGTCAAGTAGCAAATTAATCTTCTGCAAAAATTTAAAATTAGAAAAGTTAACTTTATATGTAACATCTAATAACAGGATATTTTTAACCCACATAAAATGAGCAGAATCATATCTGTGTTGCTCCAGGTAACCTACATCATTTCAGATAATCTGTGTTGTTCCAGTTAAATTATTTGCTGCAGATCTTTGTTTTTATATATCCCCACGCTTTACATAAACTCTGCTGATGACTTTCTGCCAAAAAGCACCTTGTCAAACAGAGCATTAGCTTTTCTTTATTTCTAAGTTTCTTTAGCTACCAAATTTCTTCTTTCATCATGAACTTTTTCATGGCATGTTCCTGAATACCGTATGTACTTTTGTCAAACCTAGACAAACATCGTGGCGGCCGACAGCCCATTCTACATAATCTGTGCTCTCCATACATGGCTGCTGTGATGAGTACGAGCAGGTTCTTATCACAGCATCAACTTCAACTGTCTCAGACATGAAGCTGTTGTTAGAGAGAAGCCCTGCGACAATTTCTTACACAAATACACAACAACAATAATAATAGTTACAGGGGGGAGACAACTCCTACTGTTCGAAATGACACTGTCGTTGCTTGATTTGTGCGCACGGTAGATGCAAATGAGCAGTATTAGTGACGTAACACACAATAATTAGTGTATAAGTATACAACTATACACGAAGCACTGCA
The DNA here is from genome assembly GCA_009760885.1 of Achatina immaculata. NCBI lineage: Eukaryota > Metazoa > Mollusca > Gastropoda > Stylommatophora > Achatinidae > Lissachatina > Lissachatina immaculata. The sequence goes on from CM019714.1 coordinate 3,998,646, forward strand.
GTAAAGCTGTGATACCAGAATGTATAAAATAGGAAAAAGTAGGAGCAGCTTTATTACTTAACGATTACAAAGTTGTGACATTTCGGCGTGAGCCTTAATCATACAAAAACATACAGGATGAAGAAATAGAGAGAGGAGATAAAGTATAGATTTACATGAATACTATTTTTTTTTAAAAATTGTTTAAAAAGAGTAACTTAGCTGTAAATTGTAAGGTGTGACTTGTCCGGCGGTGTGTGTCAGGAATGGATTTAGTAGAACGTGGAGACTGTTTAAATAGAGACCTGTGACATGTGGTCGGTGGGTTGTAACTGGGGGTGGTGGATGGGGAACCGGGGAGGGGAGAGAGAGTGATACAATTTTGACCTAGCTAGGAGAAGTTGAAACAGATGATTGGGGAAGAGGGGTTGCAGAATGATGCTGTGAGGAAGATTGAAAAGTAAGAAGGGGTGGACTTAGTGGAGAAGTACTATAATGATTGAAGAGAATGAATGTTAAGTGTAGCTAAACAGCGAGTTTAACCCATGTGGCTCCAGCGTCCCATAATTTTGAACGCAGCGGTTCTCAAGCACCAGGCGGCTTGTGTCATCTGCGTGACGCTTCATTCCAGCCCATGGCAAATGGATAAATTCTGGTTTTTAATCAAATCCATGTTTTTAATTTTTTAGACCAACTTCTTTTCCATCGATGTTCGTAAAGTAATCACGGCAAAAAACTGAATTTTGTAATTTATAGCAAATTTGTGTGTGTGTGTGTGTGTGTACCTCTGTGTTTTGCTTTACGTAAACTGGCAGGAGTTACTCCCCCTGGTTCTAAACAAACTAGTGTGTGTGTGTACCTCTGTGTTTTGCTTTACGTAAACTGACAAGAGTTACTCCCCCTGGTTCTAAACAAACTAGATGAATGAGTGCATCCAGCAAATTAAATATATTAGAAAGTATTGTTGATAGAGAAGATGACATGTTTGATTCCACTGACATTTCTGAGAATAACAGTAAACTAGAGGAAGATTTAGCTGAATTAATGCAGTGACTAGTGGGAATTTCTTTCTTCATCAACAGCCAAAAAAAAATCTAGATCTAATATTCCATCCACTGATTAGTCTCAGGCAGAAAATATTGTTGGTCGGTAATTTCAGATTTACTAGCATGTGAAAAGGTGGCCAATCAACACCAGGTGTAAACAATGATCTTGTAGATGAGTCATCTATACCCCTGGAGTATTTTTTTTAGCTCTGATGAAAGCTGTCAATAGCTCAGTAAAGATGATAATATTCTGTGCACTACTTGGAAGGATAGAAACATTTAGTAAAGATGATAATATTCTGTGCACTACTTGGAAGGACAGAAAAACTTAGTAAAGATGATAATATTCTGTGCACTACTTGGAAGGATAGAAACATTTAGTAAAGATGATAATATTCTGTGCACTACTTGGAAGGACAGAAAAACTTAGTAAAGATGATAATATTCTGTGCACTACTTGGAAGGACAGAGACAAAGAAATGAAGCCTGTTATGATGGTAACAACAAATGGGAATGTTGAGGATGTAACAAACAAGCAGAAAATAAAATCATCCACCAGTCAGAACTACAATATGAACATGAAATTTGTGCAATATTTCTTGAAAAGTGAATTACAAAGAAATTCTAAGGAAATACAGTGAGTTCCTACCATTGATTTTCTTATAAGACATTTCACTTTTGCTAGTCCCTTTTTTTTTTTTTATGCATGTGTTCTTTATTTATAACAATTTTTGTTTAGCATACTACTAACACAAAATTATCATAGTTTGTTTCTGCAAACTATCTTTACTTTGATATGTGATATGTTTATGTTTCGTTAATGGGTACTTGAAGTGTGCCACATAAACCTCACTTAGTTTCTGCTGACAAATTCAGAAAAAAATTTAACTCCGGCAAAGAGTGGAGAATAATTCCAGACAGTAAGAGTTAAAACAATAGCAACAACAATAATTACTGGGAGATCCTACAGCAACAGTTATAGGGAACTCTGCAACAGCAACAACAACAACAATAACAACAACAACAACAACAACAGCCAAAAAAAAATCTAGATCTAATATTCCATCCACTGATTAGTCTCAGGCAGAAAATATTGTTGGTCGGTAATTTCAGATTTACTAGCATGTGAAAAGGTGGCCAATCAACACCAGGTGTAAACAATGATCTTGTAGATGAGTCATCTATACCCCTGGAGTATTTTTTTTAGCTCTGATGAAAGCTGTCAATAGCTCAGTAAAGATGATAATATTCTGTGCACTACTTGGAAGGATAGAAACATTTAGTAAAGATGATAATATTCTGTGCACTACTTGGAAGGACAGAAAAACTTAGTAAAGATGATAATATTCTGTGCACTACTTGGAAGGATAGAAACATTTAGTAAAGATGATAATATTCTGTGCACTACTTGGAAGGACAGAAAAACTTAGTAAAGATGATAATATTCTGTGCACTACTTGGAAGGACAGAGACAAAGAAATGAAGCCTGTTATGATGGTAACAACAAATGGGAATGTTGAGGATGTAACAAACAAGCAGAAAATAAAATCATCCACCAGTCAGAACTACAATATGAACATGAAATTTGTGCAATATTTCTTGAAAAGTGAATTACAAAGAAATTCTAAGGAAATACAGTGAGTTCCTACCATTGATTTTCTTATAAGACATTTCACTTTTGCTAGTCCCTTTTTTTTTTTTTTATGCATGTGTTCTTTATTTATAACAATTTTTGTTTAGCATACTACTAACACAAAATTATCATAGTTTGTTTCTGCAAACTATCTTTACTTTGATATGTGATATGTTTATGTTTCGTTAATGGGTACTTGAAGTGTGCCACATAAACCTCACTTAGTTTCTGCTGACAAATTCAGAAAAAAATTTAACTCCGGCAAAGAGTGGAGAATAATTCCAGACAGTAAGAGTTAAAACAATAGCAACAACAATAATTACTGGGAGATCCTACAGCAACAGTTATAGGGAACTCTGCAACAGCAACAACAACAACAATAACAACAACAACAACAGTTATGAAGACTCAAAAACAACAGCAACAGCAACATATTTAAAGTTAAGTCTCTCAGAAAAACATGAATTGTTTCTAGGAAGACTATGGTAAGAGTCTCTCATTATCTCAGAAAAACATGAATTGTTCCTAGGAAAACTGTGGTAAGAGTCTCTCATCATCTCAGAAAAACATGAATTGTTTCTAGGAAAACTGTGGTAAGAGTCTCTCATCATCTCAGAAAAGCATGAATTGTTTCTAGGAATACTGTGGTAAAAGTCTCTCATCATCTCAGAAAAGCATGAATTGTTTCTAGGAAAACTGTGGTAAGAGTCTCTCATCATCTCAGAAAAGCATGAATTGTTTCTAGGAAGACTATGGTAAGAGTCTCTCATCATCTCAGAAAAGCATAAATTGTTTCTGGGAATACTGTGGTACAGTCTCTCATCATCTCAGAAAAGCATGAATTGTTTCTAGGAAAACTGTGGTAAGAGTCTCTCATCATCTCAGAAAAGCATGAATTGTTTCTAGGAATACTGTGGTAAGAGTCTCTCATCATCTCAGAAAAGCATGAATTGTTTCTAGGAAGACTATGGTAAGAGTCTCTCATCATCTCAGAAAAACATGAATTGTTTCTAGGAAGACTATGGTAAGAGTTTCTCATCATCTCAGAAAAGCATGAATTGTTTCTGGGAATACTGTGGTAAGAGTCTCTCATCATCTCAGAAAAGCATGAATTGTTTCTAGGAAGACTATGGTAAGAGTCTCTCATCATCTCAGAAAAGCATGAATTGTTTCTGGGAATACTGTGGTACAGTCTCTCATCATCTCAGAAAAACATGAATTGTTTCTAGGAAAACTGTGGTACGAGTCTCTCATCATCTCAGAAAAGCATGAATTGTTTCTAGGAATACTGTGGTAAGAGTCTCTCATCATCTCAGAAAAGCATGAATTGTTTCTAGGAAGACTATGGTAAGAGTCTCTCATCATCTCAGAAAAACATGAATTGTTTCTAGGAAGACTATGGTAAGAGTTTCTCATCATCTCAGAAAAGCATGAATTGTTTCTGGGAATGCTGTGGTAAGAGTCTCTCATCATCTCAGAAAAGCATGAATTGTTTCTAGGAAGACTATGGTAAGAGTCTCTCATCATCTCAGAAAAGCATGAATTGTTTCTGGGAATACTGTGGTACAGTCTCTCATCATCTCAGAAAAACATAAATTGTTTCTAGGAAAACTGTGGTACGAGTCTCTCATCATCTCAGAAAAGCATGAATTGTTTCTAGGAAAACTGTGGTACGAGTCTCTCATCATCTCAGAAAAGCATGAATTGTTTCTAGGAAAACTGTGGTACGAATCTCTCATCATCTCAGAAAAGCATGAATTGTTTGTGGGAAGACTGTGGTAAGAGTCTCTCCCTTCCTGAATTACAATATACCACCAGAAAAAGTGTCTAACGGACGTGTACTGACCTCCCAGCTGAAGCCTCATTCTGTTGGAGACCCGACCAAACTTGTTTCTTCCTACACACTTATAGATGCCAGCATCGTAATTCTTGGCATTGCGAATGGTCAAACTTGCTTCACCGTCTTCCTGTAGGCTCATCTAGAAACAGAGAAATATTTTTGTCACAAACTAGTAGGGATAAAATATTTGGGGTAAACTAGAAGGGATAAAATATTTGGGGTAAGCTTGATGGGATAAAATATTAGGGGTAAACTCCCTCTGTGAACCTTAAGTGCCCAGGGCACATGGGGCTTCCGCAAGGGTTTTCCACAAATGCCTGTCCTTTGCCTTTTTTTCTGCTCTTGCCCAGGTGAGCCCTCTATTGCTCAACATCATTTCTGTTGTTCTTCTCCATGTCTCTTTTGGTCTACCCTTACTTCTGTTCATAAAATATTAGGAGTAAACTAATAGTGATAAAATATTAGGAGTAAACTAGTAGTGATAAAATATTAGGGGTAAACTCATTCATTCATTCCTTTGCATGTCCCTTGCGGAACTTTGCCTCCCAAACAGCACTCCTGTAGGCCTCTCGGTTGTGAGCAAGATGGCCTGCTGCTGCTGCATCCATTTCCAGATCATCAACGATGTCTTGCAGCCATCTTCGTTTCGGTCTTCCTCTTTTTCTTTTTCCCATTATGTATCCTTCCAATACGGTCTTCTCTAAATTATCATGACGTTTAATGTGGCCAAAATATTTAAGTTTTCTCTCTTTAATCCTCTTTACTAGCCAGCCTTCTTCAATATTAAGCTCTTGTAGTATAGATATATTTGTTCTTTTTTGTGTCCACGATATCTGGAGAACTCTTCTATAGCATTTACATTCAAAGGCATTTATGTGCTTCTCAGCTGTTTTGTTAAGTGTCCAGGTCTCACAGGCATATGTTGCGATAGGAAAGATGCATGCCCTTAAAAATCTTATTTTGTGGTTCTGTCTGCTCCTCTCCACAGATTCTTATTTGTTTTACTTTCTGAAGAGCAATAGATGTCCTCCGTTTAATTTCCCTCATTGTATCTCCATTATTAGTTAGTAGTGATCCAAGATATTCAAAACTCTCCACTTCTTCCAGTTTTTCCTCATTGATACATATTTCAGTTGCCTTGTTTGTTTTGTCAGTTGTCATCACTTTAGTTTTCTTTGCATTAAGATAGAGGTTCTGCTCTTCGCTGTTCTTGCGGACTGACATAATTAGTTTTTCCATTCCTTCTTGTGTTGTGGACAGCAATATTGTGTCATCAGCATATCTAATCTCTGGTATTTCATAACCTCCAACTGTTATGGCATCGTAATATTCTTTGTCTACATCTTCTCTAACATTCCTCATTATATTTTCAGTATACAAGTTAAATAAGTAGGGTGACAATATGCACCCCTGACGGACCCCTTGTTTTATGTCAAACCAACTTGTTGTTTCACCATTTATTCTTACTGCTGCTTGTTGGTCTAAATACAGCAGTGATGTTAATTGTATCAAATGTGTTGGAAATCCCATTTTTTCCATTATTTCCCAAAGTTTCTGGTGTTGTACACAATCAAATCCCTTTGAGTAGTCTATAAAGGATAAATATAGATTCACATTAAACTCCCTGCATTTCTCTATTATTAATCTTAGATTGAATATATGATCTCTTGATCCTCTTCCTTGCCTGAAGCCAGCTTGGACCATATTGACTTCTTCTTCTTGACTTTCCATGAATGCTGCTTGGGTTTCTTGGTATGTTTCCAGAAGGTAGTTTACCATTGCTTTCCTTCCGGGCAGTGACTGTACTAGTCAGTGTGGGGTAAACTAGTAGTGATAAAATATTAGGGGTAAACTAGTAGTGATAAAATATTAGGGGTAAACTAGTAGTGATAAAATATTAGGGGTAAACTAGTAGTGATAAAATATTAATGGTATACTAGTGAGAATAAAATATTAGGGGTAAAGAGATAAAATATTAAGAGTAAGAGTTAATAGACATAAAATATTAGGGGTAAACTAGTAGGGATAAAGTATTAGGGATAGACCAGTAGGGATAAAAATAATATGTATAAACTAACAGAGATAAAACAAAAGTTGACAAAAACAAAAGAGAACAGAGAAGACAAACAGATAAAAACCTTCAAACACATTCATCAAAAAACCTTGATGTAATCCATCAACACATCCACTCAAACACGTGACCTCATCCATCAACACATCCACTCAAACACGTGACCTCATCCATCAACACATCCACTCAAACACATGACCTCATCCATCAACACATCCACTCAAACACATGACCTCATCCAACAACACATCCACTATCTGATCACATGACACCTTGTATCTGCCTCCATCAGCCAGCAGCTCCTCATTCTTGTACCAAACAACTGAGGGAGTTGGAGGACCAACAACAACACAGCGGAGGATGACTGTGTCATCCACACCGAAAGCCATGTCATGAAGTTTCTCTTTAAACATAGGGCCAGGAAATCCTGCACAAAATAAAACACACCACAAATAACAAAATGGTAACAAATAACAAAATGGTAACAAGTAACAAAATGGTATTTCTGATTTTGGATGGAAAAAATGTTGTGCAATTATTTGCCCACTTTTAGTACAGGTGTAGTCCTTGATGCATAACACTTCAGCTGAACTTGATGCCATAGAAGATAATACTGACCTTCTGTTAAAATTGATGCCACAAAAGATAATACTGACCTTAAGCTGAGCTTGATGCAACAGAAGATAATACTGACCTTCTGTTGAAAACTGATGCCACAGAAGATAATACTGACCTTCAGGTGAACTTGATGCCACAGAAGATAATACTGACATTCAGCTGAACTTGATGCCACAGAAGATAATACAGACTTTCTGTTGAAATTGATGCCACAGAAGATAATACTGACCTTAAGCTGAGCTTGATGCGATAGAAGATAATACTGACCTTCTGTTGAAATTGATGCCACTGAAGATCTCTTGGACGCTAAGCTGACTTCATCAATATCATAAGATGTTCTTCGTTTCTGGACCTCTCCCATCCACTCCAGCTCCTTCTCTATTGAGGCTGGAAGCTCTTGTCTGACTCGAGTCCTGGCATGACGAATGGTTTGGTTTGAAAAGAATATGGATAACAGGAGCATGCTTCATGATGCATCTTTTCTGTGTTTAATATTTTCTTGTGAATGCATCTTTTCTGTGTTTAATATTTTCTTTTGAATGCATCTTTTCTGTGTTTAATATTTTCTTGTGAATGCATCTTTTCTGTGTTTAATATTTTCTTGTGGTTGCCAGTGTCAGATGATGTCATTTTTAGGGTCATTATTTATTAAACTCTCTTAGAGCCATGTGCTTACTAAACTCTCTTAGAGCAATGTACTTACTAAACTCTCTTACAGCCATGTATTTATGCAATTCTCTTAGAACCATGTATCTATGAAACTCTATTAGAACCATATATTTATGAAACCCTCTTGGAGCCATGTATTTGTGAAACTCTTGGAGCCATGTATTTATGAGTATCAGAGAATTGTGATACACTTAATCTAAGCCATATCTTCTACCTAGTTGTAACTTTTGTCTAATAGCAAGATGTTAAGACAGTTTAAAACAAAAGTAGGAACAGCTCTAATAATTAACAAGCACACAGTTGTACAACAATTCAATTTACAGTCTTTCATACAAAAACATACAGGACAAAGAGGCAGGAAGAGAAGTCAGTCAGTCAGCCATTTACATGTCCTTTGCGGAACTTCGCCTCCCTAACAGCTCTCCTGTAGGCCTGTCGGTTGTGAGCAAGATGGCCTGCTGCTGATGCATCCATTTCCAGATTATCAACGATGTCTTGCAGCCATCTTCGCCTTGGTCTTCCTCTCTTTCTTTTTCAATTATGTACCCTTCCAAGATGGTCTTCTCTAAATTATCATGATGTTTATTGTGTCCAAAATATTTAAGTTTTCTCTCTTTAATCCTCTTTACTAGCCAGCCTTCTTCAATATTAAGTTCTTGTAGTATGGATTTATTTGTTATTTTTTGTGTCTATGATATTTGAAGAACTCTTCTGTAGCATTTACATTCAAAGGCATTTATGTGTTTCTCAGCTGTTTTGTTAAGTGTCCAGGTCTCACAGGCATATGTTGCGATGGGAAAGATGCATGCCCTTAAAAATCTTATTTGTGTAGTTCTGTCTGTTCCTCTCCACAGATTCTTTAGTTGTTTTACTTTCTGAAGAGTGATAGATGCCCTACTTTTAATTTCCCTCATTGTATCTCCATGTATCTCTCTATGTATGTGGAGAGTTTTGAATATCTTGGATCACTACTAACTAATAATGCTCACTAATAATCTTGCTCACAATGGAGAGGCCTACAGGATTGCTGTTTGGGAGGCAATGTTCTGCAAGGGACATTCAAATGAATGAATGAATGAATGTATCTCCATTATTATTTAGTAATGATCCAAGATATTCATAACTCTCCACTTCTTCCAGTTTTTCCTCACTGATACATATTTCAGCTGCCTTGTTTGTTTTGTCAATTGTCATCAACTTAGTTTTCTTCGCATTAAGATAGAGGTTTTGTTCTTTGCTGTTCTTACGGACTGACATAATTAGGTTTTCCATTCCTTTTTGGAAGAGAAGAGAAAACATAAACTCACATCAGCGATATATAACAAATAAGAATGGAAGCAATAATAGAAAAAAGCGACCACTTGGCTGTGACTTTCAAGAAGCTGGATTCAAGAGTGCCAAGTAACAGCTGAGTGCTCCCCCTTGTATGTCTATTACTACTTCTATTCTTTTTCTTCATGATTAAGTTGTGAAAACCAAACTGTTACAACAGTGTGCTCATTAATTAACAACGCTGTTTCTACTTTTGTTTACTCTTAACTTTTCTTATCACAGTTCTACAGCAATGACTCTGTGTATATTGATGTATTCAGTTTTTGTATATCATCATCATCATCATCATCATAGTCTTTCGCTCCCTTGAGAGAATAGGTCACGGATAAAGGCTCTCCAGCCATCCCTGTTCGTGGAATTATTCTCTGCTTCCTTCCATGTGTATCCCTTGTCTCTGAGTGCTGTCATAATTTCTCTTCTCCAAGTAAGTCTAGGTCTTCCTCCTTTTCTATTTCCTTGAGGATTCCCTGTCAGTGCCTGTCTTGCTATGTTGGTGTTGGGTTTCCTCTGATGTGGCCAATCCACCTCCACTTCCTAGACATGATTTATAGGTTCATAGGTTCTTGTCCTGCCCTTTCCCAGACCTCCTCGCTCCTGATCTTGTCCTGCCATTTAATGTTTAAAATCCTCCTCAAGCAGTAGTTCATGAATGTTTGTATCCCCTGTTGTATTGTCTTGATCATGACTCATGTCTGAACCATATAGTAGGACAGACTTTATGTTTGTATTGTCTTGATCATAACCCATGTCTGAACCATATAGTAGGACAGACTTTATGTTTGTATTGTCTTGATCATAACTCATGTCTGAACCATATAGTAGGACAGTCTTTACGTATGTATTGTCTTGATCATAACTCATGTCTGAACCATATAGTAGGACAGGCTTTACGTATGTATTGTCTTGATTATAACCCATGTTTTATATATACCTACACCTATACCTAAAAAGTATTTATTTATTTACCTATGTGTGCTGAATTTGTAAAGTCGAAGAAGTGTTTTATTTCAACAACGTGTGGTGAATTTGTAAAGTCAGAGAAGTGTTTTATTTAAACAATGCATGATGAATGTTGCCAGCTATCTATGAGGTCTGAGAAATATCTTCTATCAGTGAGGTCCGAATATCATCTACCAAGATGCAAATATCCTCACTTTTCTCTTGAATCAAGACCATCTTCACCATCTGCTGGTGCGGTGAGATCACCCACAGATGCTTTTTTGTAACCTTTGACACTTGTCCTCGATGCAGCATCACCTCCCTGCTGGTGCCTGGTTTGCCAGTCATACCTGCAGTGTGAGAAACACAACAAACAATAATCAACATCAATCATTCATACACCTGGTACAGAAATGACAAGTCTGTCAACAATTACATATTTGTGTCACACACAGTTTTGATTTTTACATTTATACAATTTGAAGATTGCAAATGATAAAAAAATCTAACTTATTTGATCACATGACCTACAAGCATATGATTTAATTTGAGTCACATGACATACAGGCAAGTAATTTAACTGAGTCACATGACTTACCATGATTCTTCATCCAAAAACTGACCATATGCTTCTGAGTCTGGCAAAATTACTTCCCCTGTTTGTGGGTCAGTGGTGGGTCGCAGCCCTTTGATGATGCCCCCACCTTCCAACAAACTCTTCAGACCCACTGGTCTGGCAACTGTCTTCACAGCCAATGCCTTTTGCTGGTTAAGACAGAGACATTGATATAACTACAGTAAGGAAAAGTTCTCTGTAATAATTGTCAGAGGAACCACTCTGTGATATACAGTAAAGAAAAATTCTCTATATTTCTAACATTTGTGAGAGAACCACTGATATGGCTACAGTAAAGAAAATTTCTCTATATTTGTGACATTTGTGTGAGAAATCACAGATATGGAGAAAGTAAGAAAATTTCTCTATATTTGTGACATTTGTGTGACAGGTCACAAACAAAGTAAGAAAAGTTCTCTATATTTGTGTGACAAGTCACGGACAAAGTAAGAAAACCCCTATATCTGTGACATTTGTGTGACAAGTCACAGACACAGCAAGAAAACTTCTCTATATTTGTGACATTTGACATTACTCAGGACTCAGAAAACTGAATAAAAGAATAAAACTATTTAACTTAGACAACTTTTGTGAAGCAACAGACCACGTTTATAAAACAAATGTATAACATACTCTAGTGCACCTCATCCTTCAGGCAGATACTCTCAGATTTCAGAGTTAGTTTTACTCCAGCCAGGGCAACCCTGGAAACTCATTTTTACATTTGCTCTGACCAGAATGAAAAACTCACACAGCTTTAAAAGCCATTGAAGCTCACTGCTGCAGACAAGACATTGAAGCTCACTGCTGCAGACAAGACACTGAAGCTCACTGCTGCAGACAAGACACTGAAGCTCACTGCTGCAGACAAGACACTGAAGCTCACTGCTGCAGACAAGACACTGAAGCTCACTGCTGCAGACAAGACACTGAAGCTCACTGCTGCAGACAAGACACTGAAGCTCACTGCTGCAGACAAGACACTGAAGCTCACTGCTGCAGACAAGACACATCTCCATTTCTCTCTGTTCTTGAAATTTCCTTGCAGATTGCCAATTCCAAGAGTGCTATTCTTCTTCTAGGTTGTCTTGCCATCATTTTGTAGGTCTACCTCTTGACCTGTTTCATTTCATCACTTCTGTTTAGACCATTCTCTCTAAATGCCCAAGCCACCTCAGTTTGTTTAAAATACTTATGACCCACCTATCACACATCACAAGTCTCCATTTGAACATTCTCTACACTCCACCATGCACACTTACAAAGTCACAGATTCTTACAAGTCACAGCTAAGTGCTCCATTCATTTTATTTTATTCTATTTTTTTTTCCATTCCTATTTTTTACACAGCATTCAGGTGAATTTATATGCTTATATAGTAATTATTCGTGTGTTACTTTTCTAATACTGGAGATCTAGGGATGCTCTTATGCTTAATAACAATCATATTGCATGATAAATTAAAATCATCCCTTTCTAGAAGTAAAGTTATAACTCACTGGTTGTCATACAGTTATCAGCCTAAAAATAAAAACACATTATAATACAGTTCATTCATTCCTTTGCATGTCCCTTGCGGAACTTTGCATCCCAAACAGCACTCCTGTAGGCCTCTCGGTTGTGAGCAAGATGGCCTGCTGCTGCTGCATCCATTTCCAGATCATCAACGATGTCTTGCAGCCATCTTCGTTTCGGTCTTCCTCTTTTTCTTTTTCCCATTATGTATCCTTCCAATACGGTCTTCTCTAAATTATCATGACGTTTAATGTGGCCAAAATATTTAATATTTAATAATGACTGCGGAAGGTAGATGTGGCTAGATACTGCAGACATGAAGATATCACTACAATACCAGAATCGATACTGGGATAGTGCACAGTTACTTATGGAACACCCTGTATAAAGTAGCATTTATGTGGAGAAAAACTGGAACTGTTTGAATGTAAAGAAGCACTCTCAACACTTGAATTCTGTTACACCTGACACTCTATACCTCTGAAAGAGTTCTCTCATGGAATGACCTCAGCCTGGCCAAGTCAAGTTTTGGAGTGTCAGTTTTCTCTGCAACTTTCAACCAGTCGTGTCTTAAGCATGCTTCCAGGCTGAGCCGACCTCTGTTGAAAGTACACGTATGATGAAGCAAGCTCAGAGACGTATGAAAGTGTGAGAGTGAAAGTATGTGGGAGGGGAGAGAGAGAGAGAGAGAGAGAGAGAGAGGGAGAGAAAGAGAGGGAGAGCAAGAAATACATATTTTGTTTGCTCTTAACAAGTCTATCATTATCATTAATATGACAAAAATTAGCTTTTCTGTGGTGATGATGAGGAAGTATGTCTTTCCATGTCCTCACTACATTAACAACAACAACAACACACAACAGCAGCAGCAGCAGCAACAGCAACAACAACAAAACATATTTCATATTCAACAACAGGACACTACAACAGATTTACAGACAACACTGCCAACATGTGACACAAACCTCTGACAATACGCAATGTAACTTCAACAACAAGACACTACAACAGACAACACTGCCAACATGTGACACAAACCTCTGACAACACACAACGTAACTTCAACAACAAGACACTACAACAGACTACAGACAAAATGTTATGCACATCTACCTGCAAGAGCAGTGCAGCCTGTATGCATAACAAACAGAATTCAATAACAAACCACAGTAAAAAGACAAAATACTTGCATAACAACAAAACAATCCACACTATATCTAAGGAGTAACTCTGACTGTTTTAGATTCCCTAGGAACAACTGTGTTAAGAACACACTTATCTTAACATAGTGTTTGTGAGACAGGGAACATAGATCTGTTTGCTTAAAAACTCTGACCTACCTCTGTAGCCCAGAAACTTGTAGCAATCAACACTAATTGTAATTGTTATTTCTGTAAAATGTAATGTCAGGTTGGTGGATGGATGGGGACATAGAGATCACTGGCGGGGATGAGGGAAGTCTGGTGTGAAACCAATGAATCCAGGATGTGACAAGCATATGGGTCTTTACAACAATGGCTGTCAGAATGATGTAAATAAAACAGAGCCAGCAGACTACAGGTGGTGGGGAATGGATATCATTGAAGCACTCATCGGATTCCTCATCTCAGAGTAGGAGTATCTCTGCGAAACTGTCTCGAAGCCGTCTGGCCAGCGTGCATCTGACATGGAGAGGGGCTTTAGTACAGCCACCAGAGGCTGGAAAATAAAGTTTTGGGCAGGCCAGCCTACACGATTGTCTTCATGGCAGTCCGAGCAAGACCACAGTCTGCCCTAGCAAGGAAAGGTGCTGAAGTCAGAGGTACCTAGCCAAAAGGCGCATCACAAAAATCAGGGTACCACGCATCATCGCCAATGTGTGTATGAAGAAGAAGAAGAAGATCTGTTTCAGAAACACTTACACTAATAACAATTAATCATTACAGTACTAACCGAAACAACAGTAAAAGTAATCATTTGCAACAATTAAAAATAAGCGCCGAAAAAAATAAGCAAAGAAAAAAAAAACCTTTGCAACAAGAAAATAACCACTTCAACAATAAAAATAAACAAAACAGCAATAAAAATAATAAAAACAATAATAAACACAAAATAACAACAAAATAACTGCTGGAACAATAAAAAACAAAGCAATAATAAAAAATAATGAAAACAACATTTAAAATAACCATAACAACAAAAAAATTAATCTAACAACAAAAATAACCATTGCAAAACAAAAGTGACTGCAGGAACAACAACAGCAACAACAAAAAAACAACCAATAACCACAACAATAAAACTAACAACAAAAACCATGAAACATCAGTATCATCACAACAAACAGCAATAATCATAATCACAGTAACAATATCTGCAACAATAGCTACAACAGTTACAACAACAACTTCTACAACATGCTGAAACAAGTGAACAAACAAAAAGAAAAATTGTATAAAAAAAAGATATGATAACAAAGTGAAAAAGAAAACAAATAACTAAAATGGCAGATAGAAAAAAAAAAGGAAACAAAACATGAAAGCAAAACATGGATGAAGAAACTTACTGAGGTTCACGAATGAGAAGTTTGGAAATGAAATCCTTGGAACTGGCTGTAAGGTTTGAGAACAGGTCATTGTCGATGTTCCACTCACAGTTACGTGTACGTAACAGGGTCTCAGGCACTAAGCCAGCGTAGAACGGGGACACACCTGTCAAGCTGTGCATGGAAGTGACAGATGTCATAAATCACTTTTATGACAAATTTATTATGATAATAAAATGACACTCAGGGGACTGAAAACACTAGGATGTGTTGACACTTTGATTCTGTCAACTTCTCTCAGTGTCTCTCTATCAAAATAAAAACAAGGCATGCATTCCATTACTTCTTGCTGTTAACTGTGTGGACAACAGGATGGAAGTACAAGTTTTGTTGAGTGTGTGGACAACAGGATGGAAGTACAAGTTTTGTTGAGTGTGTGGACAACAGGATGGAAGTACAAGTTTTGTTGAGTGTGTGGACAACAGGATGGAAGTGCAAGTTTTGTTGAGTGTGTGGACAACAGGATGGAAGTACAAGTTTTGTTGAGTGTGGACAACAGGATGGAAGTACAAGTTTTGTTGAGTGTGTGGACAACAGGATGGAAGTACAAGTTTTGTGAGTGTGTGGACAACAGGATGGAAGTACAAGTTTTGTTGAGTGTGTGGACAACAGGATGGAAGTGCAAGTTTTGTTGAGTGTGTGGACAACAGGATGGAAGTGCAAGTTTTGTTGAGTGTGTGGACAACAGGATGGAAGTACAAGTTTTGTTGAGTGTGTGGACAACAGGATGGAAGTACAAGTTTTGTTGAGTGTGTGGACAACAGGATGGAAGTACAAGTTTTGTTGAGTGTGTGGACAACAGGATGGAAGTACAAGTTTTGTTGAGTCTGTGGACAACAGGATGGAAGTACAAGTTTTGTTGATTGTGTAGATAACAGGCTGGAAGTATAAGTTTTATTGAGTGTAGATAATAGGCTGGAAGTACAATATTTGTTGATTGTGTAGATAACAGGCTGGAAGTACAAGTTTTGTTGAGTGTGTAGATAATAGGTTGGAAGTTTAAATTTTGTCATTCATTTTACTTACATACATATCATCTCTCTCTTTCTTTCTCTCTCCCTCTCTCTCTTGCTCTCTCTTCTAATTCAAAAGCCTTCAAGGCTTACTGGTGCTGATACATTCTGTCTCCATTCTTCTTCTCTCTCTCTCTCTCTCTCTCTCTTTTAGTCTTTTTCTTGCTCTATCTCTCCCTCTCACTCCATACTTTCTCTCTCTTTTTCATCTCTCTCTCATTCTCTCTCTCTCTTTCTGTCTTTTTTTTTTCTCTCTCTCTCTCTCCCCATGCCTTCAAGGCAGATTGCTGCAGATATGTTCCGTTTCCATTCTTCTTTGTTTCTGGTTTTCTCTCTCCAGTTTTTCACTCCAAGGCTCCATCTCCTCTGTGTGTGTGTGTGTGTGTGTGTGTATAAGAGTTTGGTCTGATGACCCTCTTGCATAACCCGGCCATTGTTGTCTGTTAGCCTTGATTGTGGGGGTGGTTAGTGGTTCTTTGTGCAAGCTTTGGATGTCTCTATTCCTCCTAACTCTCCGGACATAACTTTTATATTCTCCCTGATGTGACCCAAAACTCTTATTCAGCTTCTGTTTCCTGCAGATGTTTGTCATCTTGTCTTGCTGTGCTCCATGTTTCGAAGCCTACCCTCCCCCCCACCCCCCACACAGACTGCTGGTCTTATAATTAGACTTAATTTTAAAAAGTAAGACCAATTTTAATCATTAACAAGCACACATTTTAGCTTACTTACAAAAAAACATACAGCACACGCATACAGGAAAAGAAGAGAAAAGCTGAATTTACATATATCATGTCCAACATGTCCATCATGTCAAACATGTCCAACATGTCCATCATGTCTAACATTCAACATATCCATCATGTCCAACATTCAATATTTCCATCATGTTCATCATGTCCAACATGTCCATCTTGTCCAACATTCAACATTTCCATCTTGTCCAACATTCAACATTTCCATTATGTCCAACATTCAATATTTCCACCATGTCCATCATGTCCAATATTTCCACCATGTCCATCATGTCCACCATTTCCATCATGTCCATCATGCCCAACATTTCCATCATGTGCATCATGTCAAACATTTCCATCATGTCCATCATTCAACATTTCCATCATGTCCAACATTCAACATTTCCATCATGTCCAACATTTCCATCATGTCCATCATGTCCAACATTTCCATCATGTCCAACATTCAACATTTCCATCATGTCCAACATTTCCATCATGTCCATCATGTCCAACATTTCCATCATGTCCATCATGTCCAACATTTCCATCATGTCCATCAATTTCCATCATGTCCAACATTCAACATTTCCATCATGTCCATCATGTCCAACATTCAACATTTCCATCATGTCCAACATGTCCAACATGTCCATCATGTCTAACATTCAACATATCCATCATGTCCAACATTCAATATTTCCATCATGTTCATCATGTCCAACATGTCCATCATGTTCAACATTTCCATCATGTTCATCATGTCCAACATGTCCATCATGTCCAACATTAAATTTTTCCATCATGTTCATCATGTCCAACATGTCCATCATGTCCAATATTCAACATTTCCATCATGTCCAACATGTCCATCATGTCCAACATTCAACATTTCCATCATGTTCATCATGTCCAACATGTCCATCTTGTCCAACATTCAACATTTCCATTATGTCCAACATTCAATATTTCCACCATGTCCATCATGTCCAATATTTCCACTATGTCCATCATGTCCAACATTTCCATCATGTCCATAATGCCCAACATTTCCATCATGTCCAACATTCAACATTTCCATCATGTCCAACATGTCCATCATGTCCAGCAGTAACAACATGGCTACAAGTCCTGTACACTGTGATACTAATCTGGCTGTGCTGACAGTAAAGAATGGCTGGAAAGAGGAGACAGAGCAGACAGGAACACAATGGCTCTCTGGCTTTTTTTTCTTTTGCTGATCTAAACTGTCTGTATATACAAGCAGGAAACTCTCTACCGTAGAGAGCGGAACAACAACACAACTCCTTCAGATCATCAGAGGAAGTACCACCCCCCCAGACAAGTGTTTCGGCCCTTTAAACTCCTGACACTCTAAGAGGGGTGGGCCCCTCTGGGTCATGACTCCCAGAGGTCTTGTGAGTTATATATATATATATATATATATATATATATATATATATATATACACATACATACACAGCACATGGGTCAGAAACTTACATCACATGGGTCAGAAACTTACAGCACATGGGTCAGAAACCTACAGCACATGGGTTAGAAACTTACAACACATGGCTCAGAAACTTACACCACATGGCTCATAAACTTACAACACATGGCTCATAAACTTACAGCAAATTGGTTAGAAACTTACAGGATATGGGTCAAAACTCCTACTGCCCAGAGGTCAGAAGCTGGGGTCAAGGCCTCATTGTCTAAGGCTTCTGGTGAGCAGAACTCTGGTGTACCATAATTGAAAATAAGGTCACCTTTGACTGGAAGTTTGCGAGAGAATCCAAAGTCAATCAGCTGAAGGGAACTGTCATCATCAGTTGAAAACCGGATGTCTGTGGGCTGCCATAGATTAAACATCATGGAATGTAAATTAGAAGATAAAAACCTGATGTCTGTGGGCTGCCATAGATTAAACATCATGGAATGCAAATTAGAAGATAAAAACCTGACATCTGTGGGCTACCATAGATTAAACATCATGAAATGTAAATTAGAAGATAAAAACCTGACATCTGTGGGCTACCATAGATTAAACATCATGGAATGTAAATTAGAAGATAAAAACCTGACATCTGTGGGCTACCATAGATTAAACATCATGGAATGTAAATTAGAAGATAAAAACCTGACATCTGTGGGCTACCATAGATTAAACATCATGGAATGTAAATTAAAACATAAAAACTCAGTCTCATCTGCCCAGAAGACCGCTCTTGATCTCACCTGACAAGACCCCCTGAAACATCTTGTAACAAACAGAACCCAGGCCTTACCTTCAGGTCAAGGTGAAGAAAACCTGAGTTGTGGACACCTCCGAGGGCTTGTAGGACAAATCTGATGACCCTGGCGGCCTTGGCCTCTGTCCAGTTTTTGTCACCTGTAACCCGCTCCAGAAGGTTATCACCTTTAACTCTTTAATGGGGTTAAAGATCACACCTGATTTACCTGCATGAGATATGTAACTGTCAAAACTACCTGTCTCACACCTGCACCAGAACTGATGGTTACTTCAGCTATGTTCATAAACTTTATTTCATTGGAATACACCTTACCTTGTGTTCACCTTATCTTACTGGAATATGCATGCTTTATCTCACTTGAATCTGTTCATCTTATCTTACTAGAACCTGTTAACTTTATCTCACTAGAATAATCTCGCTTTAATTTACTACAACATGTTCACTTCATCTTATTGTAATATGTTCACTTTATCTTACTGCAATATGTTCATTTTATCTTACTACAGTATACAAATTAAGCATTGGAATCAGTTTCTGTAAACTCATGCAAACACACACAGCTTCATACAGTCATACATATCTTCATATAGCTAGATACATACACATATGACTAAATACAGACTCATAATATTATATATAAATACACCAGATGAACTAGAAGATAAAATGATACAAATCAAGCACCAATATAAGTTGCTGTGGACTAACACACCCAAATAGAGTCACATACATCTACACACAGTTACATATATCCACCATATCCACATATAGTTAAACAGACTCCAGATGAACTAGAAAACAAAAGGATACAAATCTAGCACCAGTATCAGCTGCTGTGGGCTCTCGTAAGCGTCATGGATTTTTTCAACATTTGGGCCAGACTGTCGGATCAGTGCATCCAACTCCAAACGGAAGAAGTCTTTATCAGCCTCAGGCTGTGCTCGTATGAACTTTGCAGCGTACTCTTGTCCCGTTGATCTCTCAATTACTCTTCTCACCGTACTGTATCGCCCTCTGGTGACAGAAAGAAAGATATAGCCTCTGTAATAGCCACTCTGCTGATATCAAGTGATATTAGTGAATGCTGCTATCAAGTGATATTAGTGATTGCTGATATCACACATATCTACAATGGATATGTTTTTGCAGTCAAAACAGAAGAAGGGATGAGCGAATGGTTCCAGACTGAAACAGGGATGAAACAAGGATGTATACTGTCTCCTTTGCTTTTTTGACTTCCCATTAATCAAAATGGGAAAATACACGTAGAAGGAACAGCTGTTGAAGAAGTCAATCAATTTGCATATCTTGGCAGATACATAGACCAGGATGGTGACACCAGAAAGGAAGTTAGAATTAGAATTGCAAAAGCACCATTGATCTTCAAGAATCTTGAGAACACATGGCATTCAAAAGTTATAAGCACAAAAACCAAGTTAAGACTATTCAATTCAAATGTAATATCCACCCTCATTTATGTGTGCGAAAGCTGGAAAACAACTAAAGAAATAGAAAAGAAATTAGACTTTTTTAAAAACAAATGCCTAAGGAAAATACTTGGCATCAAGTGGAATGAATTTAAGAACAATACAGAGATAAGACAGATGACTGAACAACAACCAGTCTCATGGGTGATCAGGAAAAGGAGATGGACATATGTTGGTCACGTGATGAGAAGAAACAGTCAAAGAATCCCAAAATAAGCTATCAAGTGGAATACAATAAGCCAAAGAAAAAGAGGCAGACCACGTGAAACTCTGAAGAGGATATTGTTATGAGAGGCCAAACTAACAGATATAAAATTCCTTGATGAGGTTGAAAGACTTGCCGAAGACAGGAAAAATTGGCAAACTACCTTGCGAGCCCTATGTGATGTTTAACGGCACAGGAAGGATATAAGATATGAGATATCAAGTGATATCAAGTGAATTTCAGTGGTGTCATGATAGCAACATACTAAATATACTGTAGCTCGGTCATACTGTCCATGCTGTCATGACAGCACATGCCATCATAATATTAAACAAATTGTATGTCAATGATGTTGTCATGACACCACATGTCATTAACACACTATATCTCAATGATGTTGTCATGACAGCACATGTCATCAATACACTATATCTCAATGATATTGTCATGACAACATGTTATCAACACTATATCTCAGTGATATTGTCATGCCAACATGTTATCAACACTCTATATCTCAGTGACCTGAAGAGTCTACTGATTACACCAAACTATACCTTCCTAACTCCTCCAGAATATAAAAATTATCCTCAAAGTTTGTCTTCTTGTAGAACACACTGGCTGCTGGGATATCGTCTGTTAGATCAAAATATAAAACCTCTCTTATAGAACAAGCACCTGCTACACAAAACTCTACAGCACAAAATAATTTTTTAAAATATATATAAGAGAACAAAACCAAAATAAGCAATGCCCTAGGACAGACAGAACAGTAACACAGATATAAGCAAGTAACATAGATATAAGCAAGTAACATAGATATAAGCAAGTAACACAGATATAAGCAAGTAACACAGGTTTAACCAAGTAACACAGATATAAGCAAGTAACTTAGATATAAGCAAGTAACACAGATATAAGCAAGTAACTTAGATATAAGCAAGTAACTTAGATATAAGCAAGTAACATAGATATAAGCAAGTAACTTAGATATAAGCAAGTAACATAGATATAAGCAAGTAACACAGGTTTAACCAAGTAACACAGATATAAGCAAGTAACACATGTTTAACCAAGTAACACAGATATAAGCAAGTAACATAGGTTTAATCAAGTAACACAGGTTTAACCAAGTAACATAGATATAAGCAAGTAACACAGATATAAGCAAGTAACTTAGATATAAGCAAGTAACACAGGTTTAACCAAGTAACATAGATATAAGCAAGTAACACAGATATAAGCAAGTAACATAGATATAAGCAAGTAACACAGATATAAGCAAGTAACATAGGTTTAATCAAGTAACACAGGTTTAACCAAGTAACATAGATATAACCAAGTAACACAGATATAAGCAAGTAACATAGGTTTAATCAAGTAACACAGATATAAGAAAGTAACATAGGTTTAATCAAGTAACACAGATATAATCAAGTAACACAGATATAACCAAGTAACACAGATACAGGCAAGTAGCACAGATATAAGCAAGTAACTGAGATATAAGCAAGTAACTCAGATACAACCAAGTAACACAGATACAACAAAGTAACACATATATAACCAAGTAACACAGATATACACATGTAATACATATATAAGCAAGTAACACAGATACAACCAAGTAAAACAGATATAACCAACATTCAGTTATGGCAAATTTATTTATGTGCACAACTGTCAGTAATTTAAAACAAAAGTGAGTTTCATCATGAACAAACATCTATTTGACTATTTAATTCATCAATTCAAACTGCTTCTTTAAAACCTACCTGTGAATTTGTCTGCTCCAGCAGAAAATACAGATTTATTTTCTGTTAAATCTTTGACTCTATTAAGTTGTTACAAAACTTTTTTTTTTGTCCTGATTCATCAAAATATGACAATGAACTAAGAAAAACAAGACAAATATCAGATTCTCTGTGTCAGAACTAAGCACAAACTTAGAACATAAGCTGAGGTTTAGAAGAGGTGGAGAGGGGACTTGCCATAGGAAATCAGACATGGCCAATATTAAATCTCTGCTGACTGACTAGTTTCATGTTGATGAGACATGGCCATCTCTGCTGACTGACTAGTTTCATGTTGATGAGACATGGCCATCTCTGATGACTGACTAGTTTCATGTTGATGAGACATGGCCATCTCTGCTGACTGACTAGTTTCATGTTGATGAGACATGGCCATCTCTGCTGACTGACTAGTTTCATGTTGATGAGACATGGCCAATATTAAATCTCTGCTGACTGACTAGTTTCATGTTGATGAGACATGGCCAATATTAAATCTCTGCTGACTGACTAGTTTCATGTTGATGAGACATGGCCATCTCTGCTGACTGACTAGTTTCATGTTGATGAGACATGGCCAATATTAAATCTCTGCTGACTGACTAGTTTCATGTTGATGAGACATGGCCATCTCTGCTGACTGACTAGTTTCATGTTGATGAGACATTGTTGGTAACACTTGCCGTTACCAGGGACAGTTTGAGATGTAAACATTTACTAAAACTAGGGACAGCATAAGATGTGAACATTTACTAAAACTAGGGACAGCAGATGTAATCTTTGGGCCAATAAAGGATACCAACAGTAGAGAATGGAGAGCTAGAAAGAACACTGAACTGAACAGCTTTTTAAAATCCCAATGAATTATAAATGTCTTCAAACTGAACAGACTACGCTAGCTGGGCCATGTAGAAAGAATGGAAGGGAACAGACAAATGAAAATGATGTGTGCACAAGAGATTGTGGAAACAAGACTAAGGGGTAGACCAAGACAGAGATAGAAAGACAACATAGAAGAGGATATAAAAGAAATTGCTGTCACCAACTGGAGAGGGAAGATTAGGAATAGAGAGGAATGGAGGTGAACTTTTATCTGCAGCAATGAGCCTTAACGGCTCAGAAAGATGAAGAAGAAGAAGAAGCAGGGACAGCAGATGTAAACACTTGCTAAAGCTAAGGACAATATGAAATGTAAACATTTGTTAAAACCAGAGACATTATGAAATGATGTGACCATGTGCTAAAACTAGGGACAGAATAATATGTGAACATTTATTAAAACTAGAGACAAATAAGATGCGAACATTCACTAAAACTAGGGACAGAATAAGATGTGAACATTCACTAAAACTAGAGACAGAATAAGATGTGAACATTTACTAAAACTAGGGACAGAATAAGGTGTGAACATACTCTAAAACTAGGGACAGAATAAGATGTGAACATTTACTAAAACTAGGGACAGAATAAGATGTGAACATTTACTAAAACTATGGACAGAATAAGACATAAACATTTACTAAAACTAGGGACAGAATAAGATGTGAACATTCACTAAAACTAGGAACAGAATAAGATGTGAACATTCACCAAAACTAGGGATGGTGTGAAATGTGTGTCAAAACTTTACACAAAACAAGCACATCTGAAAGCAGTACATACCATCCACTGACAGTCTAGCAGTACAAAACACTTTTCCCGCAGCATTTTCAGCCACACAAACATAACAGCCTGCGATGGATGGTACAGCCTGTTCAATGTTTAGACTCCACTGATCTGGTCCCTCTTGCTTGGTCTGTGTGACAATAATACTCTTTTTGTTCAACATGTTGGCTTAACTCCACCCCCTGACTGTCTGTCAAATGATGAGACATCTTTCAGTCATTTCTGACAATTCTTTCACAACAGTCATGTATGAGTCTGTACAAGTTTCAAGTCTGTACAAGTTTCAACAAGTCTGTACAAGTTTCAACAAGTCTGTACAAGTATCTTCATTACTATTATTCAACAACACATACAACAATGAGTGAAATGAATATACAAACAGAAAAGTCTTTCAGCAAGATTACATTTTAAATCTCTCACTGTCTTGTACAAAAAAGAACAAATATATCCACACTACAAGAACTTAATATTGAAGAAGGCTGGCTAGTAAAGAGGATTAAACAGAGAAAACTTAAATATTTGGGACATATTAAACGTCATGATAATTTAGAGAAGACAGTCTTGGAAGGGTACATAATGGGAAAAAGAAAGAGAGGAAGACCAAGGCAAAGATGGCTTAAGACATCATTGATAATTTGCAAATGGATGTATCAACTGCAGGGTACAATTGAGAGGCCTACAGGAGAGCTGTTATGGAGGCGAAGTTCCACAAGTGACATGCAATTGACTGACTGACTGTCTTGTACATTACATGTTAAATTTATTAATGACTTGTACATTATATTTTAAATTTGTCTTCAACATTACATTTTAAATCTCTTACTATCTCATACATTACATTTTCAAATCTCTTACTGTCTTTCTCAAGTGACCTATCATCTGATATGATGTTACTTGTAGGAGATAAATGATGACTGTAGAAAAGTGATCCTAATAGTAGAGGTGTATGGTTTAGTTTTACAAAAAAGATGGAAAGAGTGAGGAAAGTGAGCAGAAACAAGAATGGCAGAAAGCAAGATGAGCACATGTAAATGAAAAACATACAAAATAATCCAATATTTCAACAAAAATCTTTTTCAAGGATCACATATAAAAACAACAAGGAAGATACCAGAAAAGTTAAGCATTTAATTTTTCATCCATTTTTCATGTTTTTAATCTGTTGTATTGTGTTTGTATGAGATCTTTTAAAAAGGCTTTTGCTGAAATATTGGGTTGTTGTAAGTTCTTCATTTATATGTACTCGTCTTGTTTTCTGCCATTCTTGTTTCTGTTCGCTTTCCTCGCTCTTTCTATCTTTTTTTATAACTGAACCATACACTCCTGTTTGTCTTCATTATGATGCTTTTTTTAAAACCTTACTATCTGGTTTAACTTTATTATCAGGTGTAATCTGGCTCTGTGGCAATTACTGTCTGGTTTAACTTTATTATCAGGTGTAACCTGGCTCTGTGGCAATACCATCTGGTTTAACTTTATTATCAGGTGTAACCTGGCTCTGTGGCAATTACCATCTGGTTTAACTTTATTATCAGGTGTAACCTGGCTCTGTGGCAATTACTGTCTGGTTTAACTTTATTATCAGGTATAACCTGGCTCTGTGGCAATTACTGTCTGGCATGACCTTAATGACATGTGTAACTTTATTTGGTTTATACCTTAAACCGGGAAGCTTCAGCCAGAGGTTTCCAGTCTTTTAAAAACTTCACTGTTGGAGAGGGGATGCCGTCAACTCGACAGGTGAAGCGGCCACGACCTTGAGATTCTAGCTGCAAGTCTCTGATTGGTTCCAGGAAAGTGGGTGGATCTAATAAGACAAAATATGACTTGTTGACTGTTTTTATCAGCAAATTCACATTAAGACAAATATTGACTGATTGATGTTATTATACACCAGGCTCACACTAAGACTGACAAATTAATAATATCAGCCAATAGGATCAAACTAGGCCAGAGACTGAGTGTCCAGTTTTATAAATAGAATCACACTAGAACAAACATTCATAGTGTACAGGATGAGATGATGAGAGATGATGAATGAACACACAAAAAATCAGCCAATAAAAAGCTGATAGAACCTGGGAACATTTTGTCTATATTTAGGTAAAAGGTCATTGCTGTATCAATACTGGTCAAGTTCTACTCATGAACAACAAATAAATATTTTGGATATCACCTTCATCAGGCACCAGAGATAACAAATAGTCCATGCAGACAAATGTCACATTTTATATAATCACAACATTTGCTCTCCAATCCTATTTCTTTAATTTTCATTGTTGATACCATCTGACAAAGTTTCAAGATGAAAAATCAAATTGATATCCTGATATTTCAATGAGACTGTTTCTCTAATATTCATCACTGAAAATCAGAGAAAGAAAGGACTGTACCAACAAGCACCAAAGTCCCTCACCAATATAAAAAAAAATCTGTAACAATAATCTTCAAATGAAAGCAACACTTTTTAATCACTGACACCCATCAACAATGAATAATGTGTGACAACCATCAACAATGAATAATGTGTGACAACCATCAACACTGAATTATGTGTGACAACCATCAACACTGAATAATGTGTGACAACCATCAACACTGAATAATGTGTGACAACCATCAACACTGAATAATGTATTAATGTGTGACAACCATCAACACTGAATAATGTGTGACAACCATCAACACTGAATAATGTATTAATGTGTGACAACCATCAACACTGAATAATGTGTGACAACCATCAACACTGAATAATGTGTGACAACCATCAACACTGAATAATGTGTGACAACCATCAACACTGAATAATGTATTAATGTGTGACAACCATCAACACTGAATGATGTGTTAATGTCTGACAACCATTAACATTGTATGATGTGTTAATGTCTGACAATCATCAACACTGAATAACATATTAATGTCTGACAATCATCAACACTGAATGGTGTCTGACAACCATCAACACTGAATGATGTGTTAAAGTCTGACAATCATCAACACTGAAAGATGTCTGACAACCATCAACACTGAAAGATGTCTGACAACCATCAACACTGAATGATGTCTGACAACCATCAACACTGAATGATGTCTGACAACGTAAGATTTGCCATGCTTGACACATCAAGTTAACCTGAAATATGCAGTTTTACAACAAAACTTGTCTGTCCTTGCTCATTTTCTGCCACACACTTGTAGTCTCCGACATCGTCCCACGCTACTGGGCCAAACTCCAGCACCACCTGGCCTGGAAGAAAGAAAGCAACAAACAAAAAAATTAGTTGACGCTGAGATATAAACAATGAATATGATTCTGCTGATTATAGGTGATTCCAGCAAACAGTTTGCACTGTGACAGACTCATATGGTTCTTACTGTATGATCATCATCATCATCTGGTGTCATGCCAGTAGGGTTTGGAGGTCATGAATCTCTACAGATCTCGGTCCTTGATAATCTCCATCAGCTGAATTGGTAACTTTTTATTGTGCTATCCTGTTATACTATCAATGTTTGACTGTTTCCTGTTATACCATCCATGTTTGACTGTTTCCTGTTATACCATCCATGTTTAACTGTTTCCTGTTATACCATCCATGTTTGACTGCTTCCTGTTATACCATCCATGTTTGACTGTTTCCTGTTATACCATCCATGTTTGACTGCTTCCTGTTATACCATCCATGTTTAACTGTTTCGTGTTATACCATCCAAGTTTGACTGCTTCCTGTTATACCATCAATGTTTAACTGTTTCCTGTTATACCATCCATGTTTAACTGTTTCCTGTTATACCATCCATGTTTGACTGCTTCCTGTTATACCATCCATGTTTGACTGTTTCCTGTTATACCATCCATGTTTGACTGCTTCCTGTTATACCATCCATGTTTGACTGTTTCCTGCTGTTTTTATTCTATTCTTCTCTGCCACCGTAGCTACTTTTTCATTTCTGATCTTTTTCTGTATAACATATAAGACAAGACTGACAGATATGGCTGGTATGACTGACAGATATGGCTGATATGGCTGACAGATATGGCTGGCTGATATGGCTGACAGGTATAACTGGTATGACTGACAGATATGACTGGTATGGCTGACAGATATGGCTGATATGACTGACAGATATGACTGGTATGGCTGACAGATATGGCTGATATGACTGACAGATATGGCTGGTATGACTGACAGATATGGATGATATGACTGACAGATATGGATGATATGACTGACAGATATAACTTGTATGAATGACAGATATGGCTGGTATGATGGACAGATATGGCTGATATGATTGACAGATATGGCTGGTATGATTGACAGATATGGCTGATATGATTGACAGATATGGCTGGTATGATTGACAGATATGGCTGATATGATTGACAGATATGGCTGGTATGATGGACAGATATGGCTGGTATGACTGACAGATATGGCTGGTATGCAAGTTTATGAAGCTTCAGACAAGAGCCAGTAGCTAACATGTACACCTAAGATCAGTGCCAGCAACTAACATGTACACCTAAGATCAGTGCCAGCAACTAACATGTACACCTAAGATCAGTACTTCAACTAACATGTACACCTAAGATCAGTACTCCAACTAACATGTACACCTAAGATCAGTACTCCAACTAACATGTACACCTAAGATCAGTACTCCAACTAACATGTACACCTAAGATCAGTACTCCAACTAACATGTACACCTAAGATCAGTACTCCAACTAACATGTACACCTAAGATCAGTGCCAGCAACTAACATGTACACCTAAGATCAGTGCTGCAACTAACATGTACACCTAAGATCAGTGCCAGCAACTAACATGTATACCTAAGATCAGTGCCAGCAACTAACATGTACACCTAAGATCAGTGCCAGCAACTAACATGTACACCTAAGATCAGTGCCAGCAACTAACATGTACACCTAAGATCAGTACTGCAACTAACATGTACACCTAAGATCAGTGCCAGCAACTAACATGTACACCTAAGATCAGTGCCAGCAACTAACATGTACACCTAAGATCAGTGCCAGCAACTAACGTGTACACCTAAGATCAGTGCCAGCAACTAACATGTACACCTAAGATCAGTGCCAGCAACTAACATGTACACCTAAGATCAGTGCTGCAACTAACATGTACACCTAAGATCAGTGCTGCAACTAACATGTACACCTAAGATCAGTGCAAGCAACTAACATGTACACCTAAGATCAGTGCAAGCAACCAACATGTACACCTAAGATCAGTGCCAGCAACTAACATGTACACCTAAGATCAGTGCCAGCAACTAACATGTACACCTAAGATCAGTGCCAGCAACTAACATGTACACCTAAGATCAGTGCCAGCAACTAACATGTACACCTAAGATCAGTGCCAGCAACTAACATGTACACCTAAGATCAGTGTCAGTTAAAAGTTCCTCCCATTATCAACAGCAACCTGTGGTGCCCTCCCATTATCGACATCAACCTGTGGTGCCCTCCCATTATCGACAGCATCCTGTGGTGCCCTTCCATTATTGACAGCAACCTGTGGTGCCCTTACATTATTGACAGTAACCTGTGGTGCCTTTCCATTATTGACAGCAACCTGTGGTGCCCTTCCATCTGCCAGAATGAGGAGTCTGACCATTTCCAAACCACACTAAATAGCGACTCCACAATTCCCAGTTCTAACTCCATTTCAGAGGAAAAAAAACCCCATGATACTGGAAATCACTTGAAAGACTGGGGGACTGGAGACAGATGCTAGCCATTAATTATTAACATTTCTCACTTTAGACATTGCTATGCCTGTAAGCGTGAGAATAGTTCTAGCAGATATGCTAACTTACCACTAGGTGTGACATATCCATCATATTTATCCCCAAACAAGAGTTTCTTGCCCTTGAAGTACCATTCAACAGTCGGCAGAGGAAATCCACGAAGCTTTAATGAAATCCTGACAGGCTGTCCATCAATGCCGTACTGATCTTCTGGTGACTCTGATAGGATGAATTCTGGTGCTGTGGCTAGATAGAAGATAACACAATCATGAAATTATCCAGAGGCTAGTCTAAAGTAGGATTAATTGTCTGGGATTTTGTTTTAAAGTAGCATTGGTTATCTGGGAATGTGTCTAAAAGTAGCAATAATTGTCTGGGAATTTGTCTAAAGGTAGCATTAACTATCTGAAGATCTGTCTAAAATAGCTAAAAATACTATGTCATCTCTATAACATAATTTTGGTCTCATTTTTTTTTTTTTGCTCCCAAATTGAACACAGTGGCATGTTCATAGACAGGTACAGAAAGTGTACACTATTGCACCTCACCTTGCATGCAGATAGTCTCTGTTTTGAGAGGTGGTTCCCTAACAAAAGTGTCAGGAACACAAAATGTAAGTTGGTGTGCCTTTGCTCAATGGTTTTCTTTTTATGTTAATTCACTTTCAACTCAATCACAGACCTCCATGTAAGGGACTGTCACTTTCAACTCAATCACAGACCTCCATGTAAGGGACTGTCACTTTCAACTCAATCACAGACCTCCATGTAAGGGACTGTCACTTTCAACTCCATTACAGTTCTCCATGTAAGGGACTGTCACTTTCAACTCCATTACAGTTCTCCATGTAAGAGACTGTCACTTTCAACTCATTCACAGACCTCCATGTAAGAGATTGTCACTTTCAACTCTATCACAGTTCTCCATGTAAGAGACTGTCACTTTAAACTCCATCACAGTTCTCCATGTAAGGGACTTATACTCACATGAACTTCTGTTTATATATATGTGCTGACAGTTGTGTGTGCTGTGGAAGCTGGTGTGCCTCACCTCGCAAACAGACACTCACTGACTTCAGAGGCAGTTTATCTTAATGTGCTGTACCAAGTACTCATTTCTACAGCCAGACTAGCTACAGTGTGACGTCGGCTGAAATAATCCACTGCCTTTACATGCTAGGGTTATTCACTAACAGCTGATCAACTCTCTCACTCTGTTGTAACTCACTGGTTGTATCTGGAGTTCTCCCAGTGAGGTAGTCTTCATCTCTCCTAGAGCTGTCCCTGGACACTATACTTGGAACAGAACCAGCTCTGTCCATAGACAAGGACCTCTCCCGAGATACTCTTCTCTCAACAGAGCTGAACCTCTCTACTGAACTCCTTCTTCTCATGGTCCTTGGCTCAGCAGGTGGAGCTCTCTCTCTGGTCAAGGTCACAGGAAGAGTTGGCTCACTCATGCCAGAATCATTGAAAGCTCTGATTCTAGAAAAAGTAAAGAAGTAGAGAAATGAAACACTGCATAATGTGATGGTCAACAAGTTACTTATACGTCATGTTCAGAGTTACACTTAAATCTAGCAACAACATTATACCTACTTTTAGAGCAACAACATTATACCTACATCTAGCAACAACATTATACTTACATCTAACAACATTATACCTACACCTAGCAACATTATACCTAATCTAGCAACAGCTGAAACTGTCATTTATACCAATGGCTAATAAAACTGTCATCTACTGATGTTTTCTGGGATGCACTTGAATAGTTGACTCCATAAACTACAGCCGGCTGATTTACTTAAACAAAAAAACACTGCCACATGCCCGAGTCTCAACTTCCAGAAAGTAGTTTTTTCTACATCTCTTTGTTTCTTATAAGGTCACTCATATGCCTCATAGTTATGTAACATAATGATGTCACAACAGCAATAACAACATAACACATATGTCAACAATCACCTGAACATATAATCCTGGTCTGGCCTGAGACCTGTCACATGGAAGCTTGTACCAGTCAAATTCTCATTAAGTTTGTTCCACAGGTGATTTGGAGGTTGACGAGCTTCAACAATGTACCTGATCTTTACCTGTTACAGGTGAGTGCAGAAATATACATGATATTATCAGATGGCATCAGATTACAGATGGTAAAATCAGGAGGTATAAACAAGATTGCAAGTGTTAAATCTGAATGTAAGAACAAGATTACTAATAATAACAAAAACAATTTCAGCAAGATTACAGGTTCTTGAAACTAAGAGGCATCAAGATTATAGGGTAGTAAATAAAGTCTCACCAACATTACAGGTGCTGAATTTGGGTCACAACATAAACCAGGATGGTGACACCAGAAAGGAAGTTAGAATCAGAATTGCAAAAGCAGAACTGATCTTCAAAAATCTTGAGAACATATGGCATTCAAAGTTATAGGCAAATAACCAAGTTAAGACTATTCAATTCAAATGTAATATCCACCCTCATTTATGCATGAGAAAGCTGGAAAACAACTAAAGAAAGAGACAAGAAATTAGACTCTTTTGAAAAAAAATGCCTAGGGAAAATAATCGATATAAAGCTGAACGAATTCAAGAACATTGCAGAGATAAGGTAGACGAGCGAACAACAACCTGTCTCACTGGTGATGAGAAAAAGAAGATGGACATATGTTGGTCACATGATAGAAAGAAACAGTCAGAGAATCTCATGTGAAACTCTAAAGAGGACACTGTTAAGTGAGGCCAAAATAGTAGGCATAAATCCCTTGATGAGGCTGAAAAGCTCGCTGAAAACAGGAAAACTTGGCAAACTACTGTGCTAGCCCTATGTGATGTTTAATGGCATGGAAGGATGTAAGATGTAAGATATCACCACTCAGTCATCAACCACAGGTCACGCTTCATCTAGTATTATACTTATGTTATTTATATTATCATTCAGTCACTACAAGTCATACTACACCCAGTGTTATGCCTGTGTTATTATATCATCAAGTGTTATGCCTGTGTTACAATATATCATCAAGTGTTATGCCTGTGTTATTATATCATCAAGTGTTATGCCTGTGTTATTATATCATCAAATGTTATGATTGTGTTATTATGCCATCAGGTGTTATGCTTGTATTATTATATCATCAAATGTTATGCCTGTGTTATTATATCATCAAATGTTATGCTTGTGTTATTATATCATCAAGTGTTATGCCTGTGATATTATATCATCAAATGTTATGCTTGTGTTATTATATCATCAAGTGTTATGCCTGTGATATTATATCATCAAGTGTTATGCCTGTGTTGTTATATCATTAATTGTTATACCTGTGTTATTATATCATTAACTGTTATGCCTGTGTTATTATATCATTAATTGTTATGCCTGTGTTATTATATCATTAATTGTTATGCCTGCATTATTGTATCATTAATTATTATGTCTGTGTTATTATATCATTAACTGTTATGCTTGTGTTATTATATCATTAATTGGTATGCCTGTGTTATTATATCATTAATTGTTATGCTTGTGTTATTATATCATTAATTGTTATGCCTGTGTTATTATATCATTAATTGTTATGCCTGTGTTATTATACCATCACGCCTGTCAAGAATCTCAAGACTACACTTATACACTGATTTGATACAGTTATACACTGGTGTGATACAGTTATACACTGATGTGATACACTTATACACTGATGTGATACACTTATACACTGATGTGATACACTTTTAAGTATTATAACAGTGCCCACTTATTATATGACATCCAATGACACTCATAGTCAGTGACATAAATTACTCACAGGCCCCTTGATGTAAGATGGCATACGACCAGGCTGCCATGACAGCGTCAAGCTTGTGTCAGTAATATCAGATAGGGAAGGTCGACCTGCAGGTACTCTTGGTGGCACTGAAGATCACACATGTCACAATGTCAATGTTATGTCATGTCTGGCTGATCATGATGTCAGGGTCACAAGTGTCAAATTATTGCACTGGTAAATGTCATTATGCTAATGACATCAAGCTATCAAGTGGAACACAACAGGCCGAAGAAAAAGGGGCAGACCGCGTGAAACTCTGAAGAGAACATTATTAAGAGAGGCCAAGTTAACAGGCATAAAATCCTTTGTTGAGGTTGAAAGACTCGCTGAAGACAGGAAAAATTGGCAAACTACTTTGCGAGCCCTATGTGACGTCTAACGGCACGGGAAGGATATAAGATATAAGATATAAGAAATGTCATTATGTCAAAATATCACTAGTCTAACCATGACTAAAACCAAAGTCTGAAATACAGGACAATCCCAGGTTCTAGCAACTACCACATTTATATCTCTCTTACTTTGGACTTGGTATCAAACCAAACTTGCTTACATCTCTTGGTGGTCTCAAACCAAACTTGCTTACATCTCTTGGTGGTCTCAAACCAAACTTCCTTACATCTCTTGGTGGTCTCAAACCAAACTTGCTTACATCTCTTGGTGGTCTCAAACCAAACTTCCTTACATCTCTTGGTGGTCTCAAACCAAACTTGCTTACATCTCTTGGTGGTCTCAAACCAAACTTCCTTACATCTCTTGGTGGTCTCAAACCAAACTTCCTTACATCTCTTGGTGGTCTCAAACCAAACTTGCTTACATCTCTTGGTGGTCTCAAACCAAACTTGCTTACATCTCTTGGTGGTCTCAACCAAACTTGCTTACATCTCTTGGTGGTCTCAAACCAAACTTCCTTACATCTCTTGGTGGTCTCAAACCAAACTTCCTTACATCTCTTGTGGTCTCAAACCAAACTTGCTTACATCTCTTGGTGGTCTCAAACCAAACTTGCTTACATCTCTTGGTGGTCTCAAACCAAACTTCCTTACATCTCTTGGTGGTCTCAAACCAAACTTCCTTACATCTCTTGGTGGTCTCAAACCAAACTTCCTTACATCTCTTGGTGGTCTCAAACCAAACTTCCTTACATCTCTTGGTGGTCTCAAACCAAACTTGCTTACATCTCTTGGTGGTCTCAAACCAAACTTCCTTACATCTCTTGGTGGTCAGAATATGTTTTCTTTTCTACTTCTGATTCTATCTTATTCCATTATTTCTTCCTATTCCATGACTGTATCTATCAGTCTCATGTATTACATTTCAATAACTGCTATCTTTCTCTCTCTCTCTCTCTCTCTCTCTGCTCTGCTCCTTTCTCTATCATTTTTATGACAGAATCTATCATTCTTACATCTTACACTTCAAATGTACTATTTTAAATTTTTTTCAGTTCAACATTTCAATAGTTGCAATCTTCAGTCCAGCATACTACATTTCAATGGTTGCTGTTTTTCAGACATACATACTACATTTCAGTGGCTGCTATTTTTCAGACATACATACTAAATTTCAGTGGCTGCTATTTTTCAGACATACGAGTACATACTACATTTCAGTGGTTGCTATTTTTCAGACATATATACTACATTTCAGTGGTTGCTATTTTTCAGACATCCGTACTACATTTCAATGGCTGCTATTTTTCAGACATACATACTACATTTCAGTGGCTACTATTTTTCAGACATACATACTACATTTCAGTGGCTACTATTTTTCGGACATACACACTACATTTCAGAGGTTGCTATTTTTCAGACATACATACTACATTTAAGTGGTTGCTATTTTTCAGACATATATACTACATTTCAATGGCTGCTATTTTTCACACATATATACTACATTTCAGTGGTTGCTATTTTTCAGACATCCGTACTACATTTCAATGGCTGCTATTTTTCAGACATACATACTACATTTCAATGGCTGCTATTTTTCAGACATACGAGTACATACTACATTCCAATGGCTGCTATTTTTCAGACATACGAGTACATACTACATTTCAATGGCTGCTATTTTTCAGACATACATACTACATTTCAATAATTTCTGTTTTCCTCTCCTGCTATTCCTTCAGTCATTCTCTCACTCTGATTATTTTTTGTACCATGTTTTGTTCCACTTTCCGTTTTCTCACTCTTTCAGTTTCTTCCCATCAAAAAGACAACTGCATTCACTCTTCCATCAATTCTTCCATTCTTCATCCATCTCTGTGTCCTCCTCCTCACCTCCTGCAGAAATGGAGTCGATGAAACTAAATGGAGACTGTCGAGAGCCAGAACTGTCGAATTCTCTTTCTCTGGAGGCACTGCTCCGCACAAAATGTGGAGCTGAAAAAAATATAAGCCAGAGCATGTATCCCAGTGTAACCAATAGAACTACAGATCTATGTTTAG
This sequence comes from Achatina immaculata, assembly GCA_009760885.1. Taxonomy (NCBI): domain Eukaryota; kingdom Metazoa; phylum Mollusca; class Gastropoda; order Stylommatophora; family Achatinidae; genus Lissachatina; species Lissachatina immaculata. The sequence continues at coordinate 4,034,732 of CM019714.1, forward strand.
ATCATTGACTGGCAGTTCATGCAGGTCAGTGATTGGTCACAAGTTTCAGAACTAAAAAAAGCTCAGTTAGAACAAATAACGATCAGAAACTGGTCACAGAAATTGAAAGAAAAAAAGAAAATCATTTTCTGCACATGAAGTGCTCCTCACAGAGTTAAGTTCGGTTTCCATGCTGTGTCTGAACTTTATTTCAAGACAAAGACAAAGTTATTTTAAAACCGTCTTAAATTATCCATGATCTGTCATACAAGATATAATTTCTATAAACTCATAAAAAAATGACAACTGAAACAGGTAAAAGAAGAAGATGATGATGATCTTGAGGTCTGTCTGAGTGGTTTTTCTTCTAAAGAATAATGACAAGTTTTTGCCTGTCTACATCCCACACGATCCTGGTCGCATGATCACTTGTCTATCCACTCCTGACTTTGGTGTGAACTTTATTTGTGAATCTAAACTTCACTTGATATCTTACCTCTACTCACTTACAGTCAAGTGCACAATCAAGTCTGGTGCACCCTGACCTGCAGGTAGATATTGCCAAGAACAGACATTTTAACAGCTGTACTAGCTGACAGGCAACATCAGTGAGTCATGATTAAGTGAAGAGCAACATCAATGAGTCATGATTAACTGAAGGGCAACATCAGTGAGTCATGATTAAGTGAAGAGCAACATCAATGAGTCATGATTAACTGAAGGGCAACATCAGTGAGTCATGATTAAGTGAAGAGCAACATCAATGAGTCATGATTAACTGAAGGGCAACATCAGTGAGTCATGATTAAGTGAAGAGCAACATCAATGAGTCATGAACCAACAACCTTTCAACTGAAAGTTGAGAATACAGGTCACTATCAACTGCCTGACTCCTGCCTCTGTTTCTTCTCTGTTTTTCACATCCATGTTATTTGTCCATGTTTACTTCTGCTGTCTTTCTGCTGCTCATTCCCTAGTCCTTCCTCTGCACACAGACATTTCTGCTGGCTTGTTTGATCTCATTATGTTATCACAGACACAAGACTGACATTTTTTTTGCTTGCTTGTTTGATCTCAGCATGTGACTGACATTTTTTAACTCTTGCTCATTAATTACTGCAGCTCTTCACCTGATGTCAAACAGTTTCTGGTTCCCTCACTAGTTCACAGACGTTTGCATCATCCTTCAGAAACTTCATGCCTGCAGCACACATCGCTCTACTCTGGTTGTAACACATTTTTACCATCTGCCTATAGCCAGGTAGTAAGAAAATGAGTCAGACACAATCAAATGTAGCTCACATGACATTACAAAACACAAGACAGCAGACAGAGGAGCTCACTCTTTGACCTTGTCAGGGCAGCCGGAAGGGTAGCTTCGCTGATGCCGTGCTCATTCTCAGCCCTGATTCGGAACAGATAGTCTTGCTTGGGTTCGATGTTCCTGACTGTATACACGGTGTCCGGGATCCTGCTGGCCAAGGGCACCCAGTCCAAGTCAGTTGGTTCCTTCTTCTCAACTGAGTACAAGATGGGTGTCTTACGTGCGTAGGCTGGGATACGGGCAGGTGTCCAGGTCAAGCTCAGACTTCTGTCCTGGATAGAACTCATCCTCGGAGTGTCCATAGGCATTCTGGGTACAGCTGACAGAGTAACAAGGACATTCAGAGGCAAACACAGACTTGTTATGTCTGCTGTATAGTGTCAATGAACAACATGAGACATGGGAGCAAAAACATAGACTGTATTTGCTATATGCTTCCAGCCAACAATATGCTATGTTAAAATAAACAGTTAATCGGTTCTATAATATTGATAAGCAACATGCAATTTTAACCAAATATTTGATATATAGTTCCAGCCAACAATATGCTATATTAAAATAAACATAGTTAACCTGTCCTATAATTCCAAAAAGCAACATCCATTTTGAACCAAATATTTGCTAAACTTCTTATTTTTCTGCAAAGTATGATGAGAAGTGTGACAATTGTGTCACAGTTCATAGTCAGGCTGCTATATCTGCTTCTTTCAGTCAGACATCTCTGTCGTCACTATTCTCTATTTATAGGACTAGGCTTGCCCTCCTGTTGGATCCCAGTTGGCCAGATTCTTGCAAAGGGGCATCATTGGGAAGCAGAACTGGGTCTAGGTCAGCCATGGGTTGTCTTAGTTCTCCTTCAGTTCCCCCCCCCCTACACACACATAATTCATCAGCCTAAAATCTCTCATCTTTAATCTGCTATTGTGATGTTTAATGGCACAGGAAGGATATAAGATATAAGATAAGGTTTCTGTCTACATTTTTTCCAATTTATTTTTTTCTTTAGTTTTTTTTTCTGTACATCTCAGTGTACTCATACTGATACAAAATATATCTTCTATTTACTTTTTTCCATTCTGCGTAGTTTTTATCATTTCATCATCACTTCTATGTTATCACTTCATCACCACCTCTATGTTATCACTTCATCACCACCTCTATGTTATCACTTCATCACCACCTCTATGTTATCACTTCATCACCACCTCTATGTTATCACTTCATCACCACCTCTTTGTTATCACTTCATCACCACCTCTATGTTATCACTTCATCACCACCTCTATGTTATCACTTCATCATCACTTCTGTGTTATCATTTCATCACCACCTCTGTGTTATCACTTCATCACCACCTCTATGTTATCACTTCATCACCATCTCTATGTTATCACTTCATCACCACCTCTATGTTATCACTTCATCACCACCTCTATGTTATCACTTCATCACCACCTCTATGTTATCACTTCATCACCACCTCTATGTTATCACTTCATCACCACCTCTATGTTATCACTTCATCACCATCTCTGTGTTATCACTTCATCACCACCTCTGTGTTATCACTTCATCACCACCTCTATGTTATCACTTCATCACCACCTCTATGTTATCACTTCATCACCACCTCTATGTTATCACTTCATCACCACCTCTATGTTATCACTTCATCACCACCTCTATGTTATCATTTCATCACCACCTCTATGTTATCACTTCATCATCACTTCTGTGTTATCATTTCATCACCACCTCTGTGTTATCACTTCATCACCACCTCTATGTTATCACTTCATCACCACCTCTATGTTATCACTTCATCACCACCTCTATGTTATCACTTCATTACCACCTCTGTTATCTTTTTGTACATTTGTTTTTACATTACATCTTATAAAACACTACATCATGACAGATTTCATTTTTCTTAACTGATATGATTTCTGTATTATGAATGGTTTTGTGACACTTTCTCTAACTTTTAAGGTTTTTAAGATACAATTTCTGTATCTTTGACAGCTATGTGACACTATATCTATACCTTTCTCTGATTTATGACAAAAAACTAGGTAGAAACTATGAGAACAGTGACAAGATTTGTGAGGAAGAGAAAAACAAAAAATGGAAATGAAGAAAGTAAATGTGGAAGAAAATAAAAGCATTTCTTACAAATATCACCAAGCATGCCACCGTATGTCTCAAACTCCTCAAACTGAAAGTCATCTTTAAGCTCTGGGGACATAAGAACAGATCATAGAGCATAAGAACAAGGTCAAATAGAACACAAGAACATGGTCAAACAAAACACAAGAACATGGTCTCACAAGAACAAGATCAAATAGAATATAAAACCATGATAAAACAGAACATGAGAACATGGTCAAACAGAATACAAGAACATGGTCAAACAGAATACAAGAACATGGTCAAATAGAACACAAGAACATGGTCAAATAGAACACAAGTGCATGGTCTCACAAAAGTATGGTTAAACAAAACAATAACATGGTCTCAGAAAAGAATGGTAAAACAGAACACAAGAATGTGGTCTCACAAAACAGTGGTCAAACAAAACAAGAACATGGTCTCACAAAACAATGGTCAAACAGAACACAAGAACATGGTCTCACAAAACAATGGTCAAACAGAACACAAGAACATGGTCTCACAAAACAATGGTCAGCTGAACATGGTCTCACAATAGCTTGGTCAAAGAAAATACAAGAACATGTATAAAGTTATTATCTAAATATCTCTGGCTAAATGTCTGAAACAAATTTACTATTTAGATATCTGTGGCTAAAGTTTGGTACAAAGTTATTATTTAGATATCTATGGTTAAAGTCTGGTACAAAGTTATTATTTAGATATCTGTTGCTAAAGTCTGGTACAAAGTTATTATCTGGATATGTCTGGCTAAAGATCTGGTAAAAAGCTACTATGTAGGTATCTCTGGATAATAATCTGATAAGAAATTGTTATCTAGATATCTCTGACTAAAGGTCTGGTGCAGTTCATTCATTCATTCCTTTGCATGTCCCTTGCGGAACTTTGCCTCCCAAACAGCACTCCTGTAGGCCTCTCGGTTGTGAGCAAGATGGCCTGCTTCTGCTGCATCCATTTCCAGATCATCAACGATGTCTTGCAGCCATCTTCGTTTCGGTCTTCCTCTCTTTCTTTTTCCCATTATGTATCCTTCCAATATGGTCTTCTCCAAATTATCATGACGTTTAATGTGGCCAAAATATTTAAGTTTTCTCTCTTTAATCCTCTTTACTAGCCAGCCTTCTTCAATATTAAGCTCTTGCAGTATAGATATATTTGTTCTTTTTTGTGTCCACGATATTTGGAGAACTCTTCTATAGCATTTACATTCAAAGGCATTTATGTGCTTCTCAGCTGTTTTGTTAAGTGTCCAGGTCTCACAGGCATATGTTGCGATGGGAAAGATGCATGCCCTTAAAAATCTTATTTTTGTGGTTCTGGTGCAGTTATTATCTAGATATCTCTGGCTAAAGGTCTGATACAGTGAGTAAATAGATATCCCCGGTTAAAGGTCTCTTACAGTTATTATCTAGATATCTCTGGCTAAAGGTCTGGTACAGTGATTATCTAGATATCTCTGGCTGAATATCTGATACATTTATTACCTAGAGATATCTGACTAAAGGTCTGGTACAAAGTTATTAACTCAACATCTCTGGTTGCTTGTCTGGTACAATGTCATTATCTAAACATCTCTTATTAATAGTGCAGTACAAAGTTATTATCTAAATGTCTCTTATTAATAGTACAGCACAAAGTTATTATCTAAACACCTCTTATTAATAGTGTAGCACAAAGTTATTATCTAAACACCTCTTATTAATAGTGCAGTACAAAGTTGTTATCTAAACACCATTTACTAATAGTACTACCAGGCAATGAGAAAGCTGACCAACTGGCCAAAGAGGGCACTGAAATGGAGCAACCAGACATACCAATCACCTATAATCAGAAGAAAAGCATGATAAAAACCTACAGGAAGCCACAAACACCACCACATGATGACTATCACATGCTAAACAGAAAGGAACAAGTCACCATCTTCCGTCTCCAAACAGGACACAGCCGACTCCGAAGTCATATGTATACAAAGTTTAAGGTTGGTACTACTAATCTGTGTACATGTGCCCAGGTGCCCCAAACTGTGGAACATATTCTCCAGAACTGCATCAACTACGAGTCACTGAGAAATAATTACTGGCCCAGTGAAACCACTAAAGAAGATAAGCTCTATGGTTCCATACATGAATTACAAAAAACAGTGAAATTTATCCAAGAGACAGGACTGCAGATATAGACAGACAGTGCGAACGAAGAAGAAGAAGAAGACTAATAGTACACCACAAAGTTATTATCTAAACACCTCTTATTAATAGTGCAGTACAAAGTTATTATCTAAACATCTTTTATTAATAGTGCAGCACAAAGTTATTATCTAAATGCCTCTTATTAATAATGCAGCACAAAGTATTATCTAAACACCTCTTATTAATAGTGCAGTACAAAGTTGTTATCTAAACATCTCTTATTAATAGTGCAGAACAAAGTTTTTATCTAAACATCTCTGGCTGCTTGTCTGCTACAATGTTATTATCTAAACATCTCTTATTAATGGTACAGCACAAAGTTATTATCTAAACATCTCTTATTAATGGTACAGCACAAAGTTATTATCTAAACATCTCTTATTAATGGTAAAGCACAAAGTTATTATCTAAACATCTCTTATTAATGGTACAGCACAAAGTTATTATCTAAACATCTCTTATTAATGGTACAGCACAAAGTTATTATCTAAACATCTTTTATTAATGGTACAGCACAAAGTTATTATCTAAACATCTCTTATTAATGGTACAGCACAAAGTTATTATCTAAACATCTCTTATTAATGGTACAGCACAAAGCTATTATCTAAACATCTCTTATTAATGGTACAGCACAAAGTTATTTCTGTACATTGCTGACTGCAGACAGCAGCATACCCTGAGGTCTGTGTAGGAACGCTGGTAGCGTAGACTCACTCCAGCCAAAGTCATTGACAGCTCGGACACGGAAAGCGTAGTCTAGATGTGGGTTTAGCCCCCTGACTTCTGCCGTTAGCCCCTTGACTCCTGTGGCTTTCTCGATCCACTCAAACGAGTCTTCGTGACGGACCTGAAGACAAAACACACGTGTGGTCTATCTTTCCTCATTGTACTTTACGAATATAGATCAGAATGATATAAAAATGACTTGGACAAAAGATTTTTGTACAAAAAAACATCACAAATCTGAACATTCAGTATGAGAGGGTAACTGTGGAACATTCTTAGAGCACACAAACATATGTGAAGCAATTCTTTTAACACAATTATTATCAAGCAGAAGCAGAATGTATACCCTACATTGTTATGCTGACTCTAGTAAAGACCTTTTACATGGAAATGAGTGGTGTGATATGTCCTGTTTTGTTCTTCAACTAATGGTGGCTGTGTGTACCATGTGATCAGGTATTCTCCTTTTTGTGTACCATATGATCAGGTATTTTCTTTTTTGTGTACCATGTGATCAGGTATTCACCTTTTTTGGAGGAACTGCTTCAGCATAAAGCTGAGTATCCATTCTTCCAGCCAGGTGGATAGAGAGTGAGTGCATTCTTTTAGCCAGGTGGACAGAGAGTGAGTGCATTCTTCCAGCCAGGTGGACAGAGAGTGAATGATGGGAGTTGATTCCACACCCTCATTCTGATACAAAAATCTTACCCTCGGAAGATCCTATTTTGTGATACATATTCCAATACAGCCCAGACTCTTCCCATAATTCTCTAGTTAACGTACACGTGACTAACCTCAACTCTATAAGTTGTCGGTGACAGATTCGCTGTCGCCGTGGGGACACGTGCAGCCTTCCAGGACAAGCTCACACATTCTGGGCTGACAACAAACATGTCTGGCTTCTCGATGGACATCCGAGGTGGAACTGAGACGATGGTCAGATAAGAACAAAGCTTGCTATCATAATGTCTCACTATCAGTCATACGTAAACAATATCTGAAGACAGCAACATCAACATACAAACTGCTTGCAAATATATATAAATACTTTGAGTTTTAAACTGCATTGACAGATATCATCATGTGATACCTAAATCTCATAATGTTAAAATACCATAATACAAACCCTAAATATCATACTCCCCCCTCCTCTTGTACAAGTGCTAACACATAAAAAAAAACTACTACTGGGCACTACCATACTACACCTAATAAATGACCCTTTTTGACAACTTCACTATGTATGGCCTTCTCTCCTCACACTATACAGCTGTTTATCCTGTTGCTTTTATTTGATGTCTTTGTTTATTTTTGTGACCTATCTTCTTTGCACATTTATAATAAGATCTTCTATGTAAGGTCTGCCAGACTCTTACATTCACCTTTGAGAATGAGACCTTCTATGTAAGGTCTGCCATACTCTTACACTCACCTTTGAGAATGAGATCTTCTATGTAAAGTCTTGCACTCACCTTTGAGAATGAGACCTTCTATGTAAGGTCTTGCACTCACCTTTAAGAATGAGACCTTCTATGTAAGGTCTGGCAATGGGAGCATACTCCTCCATGGGGTAAGTGAGACCAGCAGGTTGGAGCTTGTCCCATGCTGTGACTGAACACAATCAGGAAACTCAGATTATGCAGAGTTTATAATACAAGAAACATCAGCTATACTCAGCTCTCTATTCTCAACCCAGCCAGTCTATCTATACTGTTCAAAAACAAAGAAACGCAACACTATTGTAGTCGTAATGGACACCAAATTTCAAACTTGTATCACAATTTTATTTTACGGAATTAATGTTTCAATCTTGGCATGAAGAAACTTTAAGTCTTTAACAATGAAATTATGTTCATTAAATTTGGTTAGGACTTTTATTCTTTGCAACTGAGGCCTCTGTTTCAGTAAGGTGTATGGCTTCCTCTGGCCTGCATCAGAGAATGACATCTCCTTGACAAGGATCTGATTAGCCATTGGAAATATTGCTGAAATATTGACCCTGGCACAGCCAGAAGTGGAAGGATGTGAGGATGAAGAATTTCAGTGATGTAGCTGGGCATTCAGGTGTGTTCTTCAATTTGCACCAGGCCACTTCTTCCCATGAAGTTGATCGTCCCCCACACCAGTGCACCTCCACCACCATGTGAAGGAGCCTCATCCACACAGTTCTGGGCATAACGCTCATGGACTCTGTGGTAAACTCTTCTCCGTCTATCGTGTCGCTGGAGCAGAAAGAATGATTCATAACTAAACCAAACCCTTTTCCAATCATTACCAACAGTCCATTGATGATGCTGGTTCGCCCACTGCAGTCGGTTCTGGCGATCCTGGTCCATAAGAACAGGACCTCTGTAGGGTCTTCTAGCCCAAAGACTAGCATCATGCAGCCGGTTCCTGACTTTTTGATCTGAAATTCGATGAGCTGCTGTCATTGACTGGACTGTTGAGGATGCAGATGCAAATCGATTCCTGAGGTGATGCAGCTGTATGAAGCGTTCTTCGGCAGGAGTTGTGGCTATGGGTTTTCCACTGTGCAGCTGGTCTGCAACTGAGCCAGTTTCTTGAAATTGTCTCCAAAGGTAACTAATGGTGCTTCTAACCACATTAAATTGTCTGGCCACTACACTTTGTGACTGCCCAGTCTGTAAACGTTCACTAATGATGAGTCATTGTTCTGTAGTGAGATGAGCCATACTTGCACATTGAATTTTCAAATGAATTGATTCAAGGAGCATCAATCTTTTATAGGCATTCAATAACGTGGTCAGTGAGTTCTGTGTTCAGTAAGTTTCACAGGATTCTCGTGAACCTGTCATAAGTTATTGTCAAAAATGCTGTTTTGACTAGTGTCACTTTTCTGTGCTCATGAATCATCTGCTGAGTACAATTCAGGTCAGCACGTGAAGTTGATGTCCAAGTGAACATTTCAGGCAATTTGCCCTTGTCTGATCAGCAAACTTCGGTTTAAATCGCAACATCGTATTTGTTGGGTTTCTTTTTTTTTAACAGTATAGCATGTACACTTAGCCAGTCTATCTAGCATGTACACTCAACCAATCTATCTAGCATGTACACTCAGCCAGTCTGTCTAACATGTACACCTAGCTAGTCTATATAGCATGTCCACTTTGCCAATCTATATAACAAGTGCATTCAGCCAGTCAGTATAGCTAGTAACTTAACCAGTCTATCTACACTTTGCCAGTCTGTCTAACCAGTACTTCAGTTAGTCTATTCAGTCAGTACATCTAACCAGTCTATTAAGAGAATCCACTCAAATAATGTCCTTAGCCAATGATTTAGTCAGTCTCTTCAGCCAAAGTGTTCGGTATAATCTTGTTTGGCCCACATTTACTCAGTAAACTAATTCTGTCAATTATTACACCGGTCACAAGCCACATAAAAACACTGACTGATCAGAAAATATGACACACAAGATATTTTGTTACAAAATCAGTGAAATCGTGGGGTTACATCCTACACATGAAAAAAAAAAAAAACTTGTTTTATATTATGTGTGTATGTATATATATATATACACACTGAGGACCTGAGGATTGTAAAACATCTATACTGGCAGCAAGAAGCAGCAGTTCGAGTTGAAAATAGAACTGGAAAATATCAACCTATAAAACAAGGGGTGCGACAAGGATGTGTACTATCTCCAGACCTTTTTTCTCTGTATAGCGAGAATATTCTAAGAACAATCATCACAGAACCAGGCATAAAAATTGGAAGATACAATATTAATAACCTTCGGTATGCTGACAACACAGTACTGATAGCTGAGAACCAACAAGACCTGCAAAATCTCTTGAATAAAGTCGCCAAAGAAAGTGAACAGAAAGGCCTTACTTTGAACATCAAAAAGACAGAGACTATGGTTATATCTAAGAAACAGAATCCACCAGCATGCAGTATTAAATTAAACGGAACTATTCTAAAGCAGGTGCAGAAATTCAAGTACCTTGGAGCAGTAATAACTTCAGATGGGAAATGCAGAACAGAAATTAGGAACAGAATAGGCCAAGCAAAGACTGCATTTCACAGAATGAGAAACATATTGACCAACACATCCTTATCAATGAATGTTAGAAAACGAGTCCTAAAATGCTATATTGAACCTATCTTGTTATATGGAAGTGAATCATGGACAATAGGCAAGTCTGCACAAAAATCATTGGAAGCAGCAGAAATGTGGTTTATTAGAAGAATATTGCGAATCCCCTGGACAGCAAAAATAACTAATGAAGAATGTAGGAGAAGAGCTGGAGAGACAAAAAACCTTGTCAAAAAGATAAGAGAGAGACAATGTATTTTCATAGGACATGCAATGAGAAGAGGGGGCATTGAAAATATTATAACAACAGGAAAAATAGAAGGAAGAAGATCAAGAGGAAGACCAAGAGAAATGATACTGGACAGTCTGACGGGATGGTGTGAGAGGAGATCACCAACTGAGCTGATGGCCTGCATGAAGGATCGTGTACTCTGGAGAAGCATAATAGCCAATGCCAGTCGGCACGGCACATGATGATGATGACACTGAGGAAACCCAGCACAAGCATAGCAAGACAGGCACTGACATGGAATCCTCAAGGAAACAGAAAACAAGGAAGACCTAGACTTACTTGGTGAAGAGAAATTATGACAGCGCTCAGAGACAAGGGATGCACATGGAAGGAAGCAGAGAATAATTCCAAGAACAGGGATGACTGGAGAGCCTTTATCCATGGCCTATGCTTCTAAAGTGAGTGAAAGGCGATGATGATGATGATGACATGTAATGTAAGGTACAAATGTATGTAAGGTACAGGTGCCTAAAAGATATCTCACCTGGAGACCTGTAGTAAGGCACAGCTGGGGTAGGTGCGCTGTATTCCCCACTTGGTGACTTGGCTCTGACCCTAAAAAGGTAGTCTTTTCTAGGGCTCAATTCTGGGACTGTGTAACTGGTGCCAGAAATGTCCCGGGCTATGGGGTACCAATCTGTTCTTGGGGGTTCCTGGACCTATGAGTGGGACACATAAGTTGATGTAGACATGGGACACACAAGTTGATGTAGACATGGGACACACAAGTTGATGTAGACATGGGACACACAAGTTGATGTAGACATGAGACACACAAGTTGATGTAGACATGGGACATACAAGTTGATGTAGACATGGGACATACAAGTTGATGTAGACATAGGACACACAAGTTGATGTAGACATGGGACATATAAGCTGATGTGAAATAGAAAACAGGACAGCTGATGGTACATCAGATTATCACAAGAACTGTTTGTCAGTACATCTGACTACCACAAGAACTGGTTGTCAGTATATCAGACTACCACAAGAACTGGTTGTCAGTACATCAGACTACCACAAGAACTGGTTGTCAGTACATCAGACTACCACAAGAACTGGTTGTCAGTACATCAGACTACCACAAGAACTGGTTGTCAGTACATCAGACTACCACAAGAACTGGTTGTCAGTATATCAGACTACCACACCATCTGCCTGACAGGACATCAAACTGTTCCAACATCTGACTGACATTACATCTTATTATCCCAATAACCAGCTGACAGTACTTCTTATTATCCCAATAACCAGCTGAAAGTACTTCTTATTATACAAATAACCAGCTGATAGTACATCAGACCATCCTGGTTTTCTACAACCTTTGTTACCTGGCTTTTAATTTTTTTTGACATTCTTTGGTTACAGAGAACATGGTTACTGTTATTTGTTACAAGAAAAAAAAGAATAAGTCTATTTGATGGCTGAAGAAACTTGACTAGAACTGAAGAAAGATGACTAGAACTGAAGAAAGCTGACTGAGACTTGAAGAAACTTGACTAGAAATGAAGAAAGCTGACTGAGGTTTGAAGAAATTTGACTATATTTGAAAAAAGCTGAGACTTGAAGAAAGTTGATGATGGAAAGGAAGTTGTATAATACATATCTTTTCATACAGTGCCACCCCACCCCATTTTTCTCACCTCCCCTTTCTCCACCAATCTTCTCTCTAACCTCCCCCTACCCCCTATTACTCTCTCACCTCTAACATAAGTATCATATTGAATGAAAACTACCACTCATTGTTCAGGTGTATGAATACATGAGGACAATATCCCCTCTCATAACTGAGTTCTGTCTATCATAATCACTCACCTCAACAGTGTACGTGATGTTTGTGTTGGCACCGTAAGGTGAGATATAGACAGGGCTCCAGCGAAGCTTGGCCGAGTATGGCTGATTACTGTCTGTGTCTATTCTTAGATTGGTAATTGGAACTCCAGTCCTCACTGTAGAAAAACAGGTAAGCAACAACAAGGTCTTTGTACTCTCATACTGGCTACACATCAGAGCTTCTCATAATATAGACAGGCAGGATTTTACTTTGGTCATTTCCCATATTTACAACAACATCCAACATGTAACTACCATAGCCAACAGACAACCAGCATATAGTCACCAAAATGAATGTACAACAACTATAGCCAACATAAAACCGTGACAACCAACAGAGAACAAACATAACAATTAAAACCAACATACAGTCATTGCAACCAGCATATAGCCACTACAACCAACATAAGACCATCACTATTAACATGCAATGGCCACAACTAGAAAAAAATAACCACAATAAACAACATACTCCTGCCACAAATAAAATATAGCCACTACAGCAAACATACCACAACCAAAAACCAACATAAGACCAACATAAAATCACCACAGTCAATAAACAACCACCACAACTGAAATAACCCACCAACAATAGCAACCAGGAACACTTGGTTGAGATACCATCAACAACAGCATCTAGAAAGACTGGGTTGAGATACTCATCAACAACAGCATCTAGAAAGACTGGGTTGAGATACTCATCAACAACAGCATCTAGAAAGACTGGGTTGAGATACCATCAACAACAGCATCTAGAAAGACTGGGTTGAGATACTCATCAACAACAGCATGTAGAAAGACTGGGTTGAGATACCATTAACAACAGCATCTAGAAAGACTGGGTTGAGATACCATCAACAACAGCATCTAGAAAGACTGGGTTGAGATACTCATCAATAATAGCAACCAGTAACACTGGGCTGAGATAAATCCAAAAATAGCAACCAGTAACACTGGGCTAAGATACCCACCAACAACAACTAGAAAGACTGGGTTGAGATACCCACCAACAACAACTAGAAAGACTGGGTTGAGATACCCACCAACAACAACTAGAAAGACTGGGTTGAGATACCCACCAACAACAACTAGAAAGACTGGGTTGAGATACCCACCAACAACAACTAGAAAGACTGGGTTGAGATACCCACCAACAACAACTAGAAAGACTAGTTTGAGATACCTATAAACAACAACTAGAAAGACTGGGTTGAGATACCCACCAACAACAACTAGAAAGACTGGGTTGAGATACCCACCAACAACAACTAGAAAGACTGGGCTGAGGAACCTACCTGGTGTTCTATAGACTGGAAGAGGTGCTGAGGGCTGAGTTAGTCCTACAGATGTCTCTCCACGCAGTCTGAACTGGTAGTCATGCTTGGGTTCAAGTCCTGTCACCTGTGACCAGGAAAATATGGACAAATAATGAAGAAATCATCACTATCTTGTGACATCTCCACAAGAAGATGAATGTAGTGGGTTTTTCAATTAGCTGTCATGTTCATGAAAATTTGGAGAAGATAAACAAGTGAATCTCTTGTTGTTGCCTGTCATTTTGATGACAGCAAGATGACAGTAGCAACATACGAAGAGAACTACGGGTAGTCAAGTGCTGTCCAATCAACCAAGTGCCGTGCCGCGTGGCATAGGCAATCATTTCTCTCCACAATTCCCAGTCTTTAAACTTGATTATGAGATCTGCCAGTGACTTTCTTCCTAGCCACACTGACAGCCCATACAGTAACTTCTCTCTCTGTCTTCCTCTATCTCTTCTTCCCTCAATTTTTCCAGTTGCCACAATGTGTTCCAATTTTCCTCTTCTCAGATAATGTCCTACAAATCTCACTTGTCTGCTTCTGATCTTTGCTGTAATTTGCCTTTTAACTCCAGCCTCTCTTAAGACTTCTTCATTGCTTTTCTTAGCTGTCCATGGTACTTTAAACGTCCTTCTTATGAACCATATTTCCATGGCCTCCATTTCTTGCTGTGCTCTCTTATTCATGGACCATGCTTCACATCTATAAAACAAAATTGGCTCGATGTAACATTTAAGTACTCAGAATCTTGTTTCCATTGATATGGATCTGTTGCACAAGATGTTTCTCATTTTCTGGAATGCTGACTTGGCCTGAGAATGTCTGCTTTTTATTTCATTGTGACATTTCCTATCAGCTGTTATAATTGTTCCTAAGTACGTGAATCTATCAACTTGTTTCAGTTCTGTGCCATCGATGGTAATGCTACATTTTGGTGGTATTCTTCTCTTTGAGATGACCATCACTTCAGTTTTCAGGCTGAGACCTTTACTTTTACTTTCACGAACCACGATGTCCAGAAGAGCCTCTTCACTTTTAGCAATCAGAACTGTATTCATCTGCATATCTTTTCTGATTACCCATGAGACAGGTTGTTGTTTGTTTATCTGTCTTATCTCTGTGTTGTTCTTGAATTCGTTCCACTTTATACCGAGTATTTTCCTTAGGCATTTGTTTTCAAGAGTCTAATTTCTTGTCTATTTCTTTAGTTGTTTTCCAGCTTTCACATGCATAAATGAGGGTGGATATTACATTTGAATTGAATAATCTTAACTTGGTTTTTGTGCTTATAACTTTTGAATGCCATATGTTCTCAAGATTTTTTTAAGATCAATGCTGTTTTTGCAATTCTAATTCTAACTTCCTTTCTGGTGTCATCATCCTGGTCTATGTAGCTGCCGAGCTATGCAAAATGATTTACTTCTTCAACAGCTGTTCCTTCTATGTATATTTGTCCTTTGTCATTAATGAGAACCTTCATTATTTTTGTTTTATCCTTGTTAATTTCAAGTCCTATTTTACTAGCCATTGAAGACAGGGTATCTGTTTTTACTTGCATCAATTTCACATTGTCACTGATAAGAGTTATGTCATCTGCAAAATCAAGATCTCCCAGTTAGGTCGAAAACTGTAGTCTGTCATTATTCAAAATATCTTGTAATTGTTCTGTTTATCCTGCTATTATTCTGTATTATCTTGTTATTCTTCTGTATATCTTGTTATTCTTCTGTATATCCTGCTATTCTGCTGTATTTCCTAGATGTTACATATCTGTCAAATCTATATTTCATCACTGAATCAGATGCATATGTGACACATCACATGACATTCAAAAGCAATTTCACGAAGCATTATGTCAATAATGATATTATTTGAAAACACAGTTTTGATTTTAATAACTAGAACATGCTGAAAGTACTAACTGAATGACTGAAAAAAAGTCTCAGCAAAGTCTTTATGTCAAGGATGTACTGTAAACACTGACTTTGTGTGGGGAATATAATATCAATACTGACTTTGTGTGGGGAATGTATTGTCAATACTGACTGTGTGGGGAATGTATTATCAACACTTACTTTGTGTGGGGAATGTATTGTCAGCACTGATTTTGTGTGGGGAATGTATTGTCAACACTTACTTTGTGTGAGGAATGTATTATCAACACTTACTTTGTGTGAGGAATGTACTGTCAACACTGACTTTGTGTGAGGAATGTATTGTCAACACTGACTTTGTGTGGGGAATGTATTGTCAACACTGACATTGTGTGGGGAATGTATTATCAACACTGACTTTGTTTTGAGAATGTATCGTCAACACTAATTTTGTGTGGAATGTATTGTCAACACTGACTGTGTGTGGGGAATGTATTGTCAACACTGACTTTGTGTGAGGAATGTATTGTCAACACTGACTTTGTGTGGGGAATGTATTGTCAACACTGACCTTGTGTGAGGAATGTATTGTCAACACTGGCTTTGTGTGGGGAATGTATTGTCAACACTGACTTTGTGTAAGGAATGTATTGTCAACACTGAGTTTGTGTAAGGAATGTATTGTCAACACTGACTTTGTGTAAGGAATGTATTGTCAACACTGAGTTTGTGTAAGGAATGTATTGTCAACACTGAGTTTGTGTAAGGAATGTATTGTCAACACTGAGTTTGTGTAAGGAATGTATTGTCAACACTGACTTTGTGTGAGGAATGTATTGTCAACACTGACTTTGTGTAAGGAATGTATTGTCAACACTGACTTTGTGTGAGGAATGTACTGTCAACACTGACTTTGTGTAAGGAATGTACTGTCAACACTGACTTTGTGTGAGGAATGTACTGTCAACACTGACTTTATGTGAGGAATGTACTGTCAACACTGACTTTGTGTGAGGAATGTACTGTCAACACTGACTTTGTGTGAGGAATGTACTGTCAACACTGACTTTGTGTGAGGAATGTATTGTCAACACTGACCTTGTGTGAGGAATATATTGTCAACACTGACCTTGTGTGATGTGCCTGTGACCCCACGAGCCACTGGCCTCCAATCGTAGTCGGGCACTCTCTGGGCTTCTATCATAAAAGACAGTGGAGTCTCATCTACATCAAAAGCTGGGATATCCACCAACTGCCACCGCAGACCAATGTAGTCTTCACCGAGGTCCGAAATTTCTGGAGAAGGGAGGGGAATCCTGGGTGTTGCTGGGAAAAAAGAAAATGTTTTATTTTCGTGACAAAGTCGGCTTCTAAAGTCTACACGCTGATTCACTAGTACCTCCATACTGTATTGTTATTCTTGGCTTTCAGATTCTTATCACAAAAATGAGTGGATCTCAAACATTCTGCTCCATCAGGATTTTATAAAGCTTACTTTCCTCACAACTGCTGAAACTGTCAACATTTGAAACATTCTTTTAACTGTGTGCAAATTTTCTGATCCTTAGCAAAACTGGAACACTATTAACATCAAATAAAGACCAAAAGCAAAGATGGGCTGAACACTTCCAAGAAATACTCAATCGACCACACCCAAAAGAATTGTTAAACCTTGAAACTGACTTACCAGCCCCACAACTAAATGTCAATCTAGATGAAATTGAATTGCATGAAATTGAAACAGCAGTGAATTTAATGGCTAACAACAAAGCTGCAGGTGAAGATGAAATAACAGCAGAGATGCTAAAAGCTATCAATAGTGACAACATGAGACAACTACAGAGAATGTTTAACAAGATTTGGAAAGAAGAAAAGGTCCCTTCCAATTGGAAGAAGGGAATCATTGTGAAAATACCAAAAAAGGGCAACCTTAGTGACTGTAACAACTGGAGAGGAGTAACCTTAATATCAGTTGTGTCAAAAGTATTTTGCAAGGTCATTTTGAATAGACTCAAAGATATAGTGGATACTGCAATGAGAGAAGAACAAGCAGGATTTCGAAAAGGGAGAAGCTGTCTCGACCAGATCTTTACTCTCAGAATAATACTTGAAGAACATATTGAAAAGCAGAAACCATTAATACTGAATTTCATAGATTTTAAGAAGGCATTTGATAGCATACACAGAGATTCATTATGGAGAATTTTATGTCTATATGGAATACCATCTAAAATTGTCAACATCATTAAGGACTTATACAATGGATATGGTTGTGCAGTCAAGACAGAAGAAGGGATGAGTGAATGGTTCCAGATTGAAACAGGCGTGAAACAAGGATGTATACTGTCTCCTTTACTTTTTGGGATTACAATAGACTTCATAATGACAAAATGCTGCACAGGTAACACAGGTATTGACTGGGTACATGGGACCCAACTAGAAGATCTTGATTTTGCTGATGACATAACTCTTATCAGTAATAATGTGAATTCCATGCAAGAAAAAACAGATAGCCTATCTTCACTGGCTAGCAAAATAGGACTTGAAATTAACAAGGACAAAACAAAAATAATGAAAATTCCCATCAATCAAAATGGAAAAATAAACATAGAAGGGACAGATATTGAAGAAGTCAATCAATTTGCATACCTTGGCAGCTACATAGACCAGGATGGTGACACTAGAAAGGAAGTTAGGATCAGAATTGCAAAAGCAGCATCAATCTTCAAGAATCTTGAGAACATATGGAATTCAAAAGTTATAAGCACAAAAACCAAGTTAAGACTATTCAATTCAAATGTAATATCCACCCTCATTTATGCATGCGAAAGCTGGAAAACAACTAAAGAAATAGAAAAGAAATTAGACTCTTTTGAAAACAAATGCCTAAGGAAAATACTCGGCATCAAGTGGAATGAATTCAAGAACAATGCAGAGATAAGACAGATGACTGAACAACAACCAGTCTCACGGGTGATCAGGAAAAGGAGATGGACATATGTTGGCCACTTGATGAGAAGAAATGAGCAGAGAATCCCAAAACAAGCTATCAAGTGGAACACAACAGGCCGAAGAAAAAGGGGCAGACCGCGTGAAACTCTGAAGAGAACATTATTAAGAGAGGCCAAGTTAACAGGCATAAAATCCTTTGATGAGGTTGAAAGACTCGCCGAAGACAGGAAAAATTGGCGAACTACTTTGCGAGCCCTATGTGACGTCTAACGGCACGGGAAGGATATAAGATATAAGATAAGAAATTTTCTGACTTGAACAGTAAACACTTCAGACAAGACATCAAATTCTGTCACATCAGCACAACTCACAGCAATATTATATGCTACAGAGTGGGTCAGTTTTTCACACAGTTTTTGTCTGAAGATTAAATAAACAAATCATACCAAATATTTTGGAAGGACATTTGGAAAAATTAATCTTAATTAGGCCAGATGGTTCCTGTTTTTCTTTAGTGTCTTCCAGATTCTGAATAGCAGCCAAAGGTTGTCTGAAAGGTTCTATGCTGATAACAATCAAGTGACTCTCATCTATAGATACACTAGCTGACTGATCTACAGACCTACTAGATGACTGATCTATAGACCTACTAGATGACTGATCTATAGACATACTGACTGATCTCAACACATACTAGCTGACTGATCTACAGACATACTAGCTGACTGATCTATAGACATACTAGCTGACTGATCTATAGACATACTAGCTGACTGATCTACAGACATACTAGCTGAGGATCTATAAATTTACAAGCCAACTCTGTGATCTAAATTGACTGATTTACAGATACACAAACTAATATCTTAAACATAGACATCAGGAATGTATTGGTACCATCATGAAACAGGTGGTGACTATGATAGTCATGACACAAATACAGTGTGTGGTATGCCCACCTGCTTGACGGTACAGGAAGACAGGAAGTGAGGGTTCAGACATTCCTGTATCTGTGACACTTCGAACTCGAAAAGCATAATCCTGATTTGGCCTGAGATCTGTGACCTCGTAGCTCCTGGCATCTGTACGAGGCACCAGTGTGTGCCAGTTTGTATCAGGCATTTCTCTTACCTGCAATTGGGTAACAGGTTGAAAAAAAATAATAAAGCGGCAAATGCGCAGAGATGACAGATGAAGTCTAACACAGAATAAGTTAGTTTTCTGTTCTAACTTTGAGTTGTTCAGGTAAGTGGCTTCTCTCACTTGTATCCAAATTCTTCCATCTTTATGTGGCGAGTGTACAAGACACCAGTTTTGTGAGACATGTGAGTCAGAAAATGTCATCTTTCTCTCTCTCTCAAGGTCCCCAATGACAGGTGTAGGATATCAAGTCCTCCCATAATCCTCGATCTCTTGCGCACCTCAGGCATGTCACTGAGCATTTCCCGTGCCAGGATGCCAGACCATCAAACATCCTGCTACAGGAAGCAGAAATGTGGCTTCTTACAAGAGTGTTAAGAGACCTGCTACAGGAAGCAGAAATGTGGCTTCTTACAAGAGTGTTAAGAGACCTGCTACAGGAAACAGAACTGTGGCTTCTTACAAGAGTGTTAAGAGACCAGCTACAGGAAGCAGAAATGTGGCTTCTTACAAGAGTGTTAAGAGACCTGCTACAGGAAACAGAACTGTGGCTTCTTACAAGAGTGTTAAGAGACCAGCTACAGGAAGCAGAAATGTGGCTTCTTACAAGAGTGTTAAGAGACCAGCTACAGGAAACAGAAATGTGGCTTCTTACAAGAGTGTTAAGAGACCTGCTACAGGAAGCAGAAATGTGGCTTCTTACAAGAGTGTTAAGAAACCAGCTACAGGAAGCAGAAATGTGGCTTCTTACAAGAGTGTTAAGAGACCTGCTACAGGAAGCAGAAATGTGGCTTCTTGCAAGAAGGTTAAGAGTATGATGGATAGCTAATATAATGTCTGATACAAGAAAAAATAAATTAAATGAAAATCACCAGAAGACAATGAAAATTCACAGAACATATAACAAAGAGACAAAATAAAGAACAGATAAATGAGTTATAGCTGACCAATTAGATAAAGGATAAGATAAATGTAAAATGTAGATGATCAATCAGATAAATGAAAAGACAAATTTTAAAAAATGCCAATTGACCAATCAGAATGAATTAATGAATGAGTGATCTTTTTTTAAAAAGGATGAAGAATTGGGCATGCAGTCTGTCTTACATTCTGCCCTTCATCACTCCATCTTTCATTCTTCCCACACACTCAATTTAATACAAGTATACAAATTACATGAGGAAAAAAAAATGAAAAGAGTACAAAATTAAACTATTACATTCACAAATTTGAGAGAATGAACTATTACGTTCACGAATATAAGAGAATGAACTATTCTTACATCTTACATCTTTCCCGCGCTGTTAAACGTCACATAGGGCTTGTATAGTTGTTTGCCAAGTTTTCCTGTTCTCGGCGAGTCTTTCAACCTCATCAAGGGATGTTATACCCACTAAACTGGCTTCTCTTAACAGTGTCCTTTTTAGAGTTTCACGTGGTCAACCTCTTTTTCTTTGGCCTGTTGTGCTCAACTTCATAGCTTGTTTTGGTATTATCTGATTGTTTCTTCTCATCACATGGCCTACATATGTCCATCTTCTTTTTCTGATCACCCATGAGACAGGTTGTTGTTTGCTCATCTCTGTGTTGTTCTTGAATTCATTCCACTTTATACCAAGGATTTTCTGTAGACATTTGTTTTCAAAAGAGTTTAATTTCTTGTCTATTTCTTTAGTTGATTTCCAGCTTTCGCATGTGTAAATGAGGGTGGATATTACATTTGAATTGAATAATCTCAACTCGGTTTTTGTGTTTATAACTTTTGAACTTGATATTTTCTCAAGATTTTTGAAGGACAATGCTGCTTTTGCAATTCTAATTCTAACTTCTTTCTTGTTGATACCATCCTGGTCTATATAGTTGCCAGTTAGGCAAATTAATGAACTATTACATTCACAAATATAAGAGAATGAACTATTACATTCACAAATATAAGAGAATGAACTATTACATTCAAAAATATAAGAGAATGAACTACATGAGATTCAGAATTCTCAGATAAAGGAGAAGAGAAATAAAAAAAAATGTAACTGACCAATCAGATAAATGAGAAGATAAAGATGTAACTGACCAATCAGATAAATGAGAAGATAAAGATGTAAATGACCAATCACATAAATGAGATGATTAACATAAGATGTAGCTGACCAATCAAAAAGTCCAAAGATCTGACCTCAAGTCTGTAGTACTGTGGAAGATGTTTCCTTGATGATCCATGGTAGTATGTTGGCTGCCAGTTGACACGTACAGAGTCATCATACACTTCGGACAGTGTTGGTCGCTCAACAGGGATGTTTGGCAAAGCTGAAAAGTGAAAAATTTATTGTTTGTTTGTTTATGTGGTCAAGTCTTTGCAAGCTATCTCTCTCCGGCTTACACAGCACAAGTCTTGAAGTTAAAATTAGAACACTAAAATGACTGCCAACCTGGAAACAAGAATCCATGTCATTACTTGTCATTGCCACCATTATTTCAGACAATTTACACAGGACAGTCACGACTGATGTCACTACCTGACATTGTCTCCATTATCTCTGACAGTTTATACGCAGGATACCTATGACTGATGTCACTACCTGACATTGTCTTCATCATCTCTGACAATTTATATGCAGATCAGCTCTGACTGACATCATTACCTGACATTGCCTTCATTATCTCTGACAAACTTATATGCAGGACAGCTCTAAATGATGTCATTGCCTGACAATGTCTCCACTTTCTCTGACAATTTATATGCAGGACAGCACTGATTGATGCCTGTACTTGACATTACATACATTATCTCTGACAACTTATATACAGGACAGCTATGACTCCAGGTCCAAATGTTACGTCACATCACAAATTGTATGCACTATAACTAACTGGCATCTATTTATATTTCAAAACTAACATAACAGTGCTGTACTCAAGATGTGGATGTAACAATGTATGAACACACTTAAATCAATAACAAGACAAAAATGTTACATTTTGTTTTATGTCTTCACCTTACAATAACTGAAAGAAGAGAACATATTATCTGCATATATATATATATATATATATATATGTTTTATTACTGTACATGTAATAATGCCCTGTAAATGTTTCATACACCCATACACAACAGTACATGCATGTTAAAGTACTGATGATGATACAAATGTGAGGCATGGACTGTCACAGAAGCTCTCAACTCCCACACAATTCTAACACAACATGGTGTTAAAATACCAGGTGTTACACACAACACATGTTCAGATACCAGCTGTTACACACAACACATGTTCAGATACCAGGTGTTACACACAACACATGTTCAGATACCAGGTGTTACACACAACACATGTTCAGATACCAGCTGTTACACACAACACATGTTCAGATACCAGCTGTTACACACAACACATGTTCAGATACCAGGTGTTACACACAACACATGTTCAGATACCAGCTGCAAATTTTGGAATCTCAAAGGCACTGTTTAACATACACTTACAATACATTTTTTTCAGGATAATTTGATGTCCAAACAAGTAGTTACTCAAACAGTTGAAGATATGAGTGCACAGTGATTGAGTGCACATAAGAATGATTAAGTAGATGAGTAAGTGTAAAATGAGTGCACAGAAAACAGAGAAGTAGACTGAGTGAGAGCACAATGAGTGTATGCACAGAAAACTGAGTAAGCAGATGTGTGCAAAATAAGTGTGTGCACTGAAAACTAAGCACATGAGTGCACAATGAGTGTATGCACAGAAAACTGAGTAAGCAGATGTGTGAGTGAAAACATCAATGAGTTCACTAGAAAGTGAATCAGAAATCATTACCTGCAGATGACTGAACTTGGTTCTGTATGTCAATGAATGTATGAAAACATGCTGAGCACAAGACATTTGTCACACAGCTCCAGCCACTGCTATGAAATATCTGTCACACATCTCAAGACACTGCTATGAAATATCTGTCACACATCTTCAGACACTGCTATGAAATATCTGTCACGCACCTCCAGACACTGCTACAAAACATTTGTCACATAGCTCCAGCCAATGACACAAAACATCTATCAAACTGCTCCTGCCAATAACACAAAAAATTTATCAAACTGCTCCTGCCAATAACACAAAACATCTATCAAACTGCTCCAGCCACTGCCACAAAACATTTGTCACATAGCTCCAGCCAATGACACAAAACATCTATCAAACTGCTCCTGCCAATAACACAAAACATCTATCAAACTGCTCCAGACACTGCTACAAAACATTTGTCACATAGCTCCAGCCAATGACACAAAACATCTATCAAACTGCTCCAGCCACTGCCACAAAACATCTATCAAACTGCTCCTGCCAATAACACAAAACATCTATCAAACTGCTCCAGCCACTGCCACAAAACATCTATCAAACTGTTCTGGCCACTTTCACAAAACATCTATCACATTGCTCCAGCCAATTTCACAAAACATCTATCATATTGCACCAGCCAGTGCTACAAAATATCAAACATTTCATAATGGTGACATAATAAACTTTATGGATGTACAAAAATTAATTTTATAGATGTACAGAAATAAACTTATGGATGTACAGATATAAACTTTATGGACGTACAGAAATAAACTTTATGGACGTACAGAAGTAAACCAGTTCTGCTCAACAACGCCAGCCACGACTGCTCTGAAAGTTTCACTTTTGCTTGAAGTGCTGGGTACAGCCCCCTTATATTTTTTAACTTTTCCGTTTGTTTGCAAGAAGGTGGGACATGAAAAGTTGTTTTAGTGAACTCTGAATTTATAAAATAGACAAATAGACAAGAAATTAGACTCTTTTGAAAACAAATGCCTCAGGAAAATATTTGATATAAAGTGGAATGAATTCAAGAACAACGCAGAGATAAGACAAATGAGCAGACAACAGCCTGTCTCATGGGTGATCAGAAAAAGAAGATGGACATATGTAGGCCATGTGATGAGAAGAAACAATCAGAGAATACCAAAACAAGCTATCAAGTGGAACACAACAGGCAGAAGAAAAAGAGGTTGACCACTGAAACTCTAAAGAGGACATTGCTAAGAGAAGCCAGTTTAGTGGGCATAACATCCCTTGATGAAGTTGAAAGACTCACCGAGAACAGGAAAATTCGGCAAACAACTATGCGAGCCCTATATGACATTTAACGGCACGGGAAGGATGTAAGATGTAAGAATTTATAAATTCATTGTTAGTTTGTAACAGCATTAAAAAAAACCACAGATTATAAAATAACAGTAACATGAAATGTCCTCCAGTAACATTCTTCTACTACAACAAAGTAGTGATGTGTCACAAAACACAAAGTGAGAATCTTTGCTTTAATAACTTACATTTATTCAATATATGCACCACATAGTTTAACTTTAGCATGCACAAAGTTATTTAATATATTGTGCAGAATACCAGGTACAAAGATACAGGTCAAA
Source organism: Achatina immaculata (assembly GCA_009760885.1). Lineage (NCBI taxonomy): Eukaryota > Metazoa > Mollusca > Gastropoda > Stylommatophora > Achatinidae > Lissachatina > Lissachatina immaculata. The sequence continues at coordinate 4,060,047 of CM019714.1, forward strand.
AGCTTGAATGATTTAAACAGTGATCAACAGTGTGTAAGTGCTACACAGATACATCAAGTGCCTGGCTCACATATTAAATAGCACACATACTGGTGAACTGACATCTCCAGTCACATCACAAAAATTATCAATTTATCAATAATAAACATAGACGCTGTCTCAAATGCCAAACTAAAAAGATGTTAGAGAGGTAATATGTGGCCTCATGCGACAAGCAAGTGCTGCACAATCAAACATCCGTATATAAAAACATACAACAGAACAGGGGAAACGTCATTCACTTCAATGAGTGGGCCACAATCACTCGTTTTATTTCATGATTTCCCGGAGGCTGAGGAACAGTTACTTGTTTTCAGGTTGCTGACAAAAATGTCATGTAGTACTTCTTTTATGGCCTTTCCCAACCCTTAATCCATTCTTTTCTAGACTGTCCTCTTTGTTTTTTTTTCTCTCATTCTCACAGTCCCACTGTTACACAACTACATGCAGGCTTATTCAGCCTCACAGTGCCCCCACAACAAACAAGATTCTGTTTTCTTGTATGTTGCTACACTGCCAACAAGATTCTGTTTTCTTGTATGTTGCTACACTGCCAACAAGATTCTGTTTTCTTGTATATTGCTACACTGCCAACAAGATTCTGTTTTCTTGTATGTTGCTACACTGCCAACAAGATTCTGTTTTCTTGTATATTGCTACACTGTCAACAAACAAGATTCTGTTTTCTTGTATGTTGCTACACTGCCAACAAGATTCTGTTTTCTTGTATATTGCTACACTGTCAACAAACAAGATTCTGTTTTCTTGTATGTTGCTACACTGCCAACAAGATTATGTTTTCTTGTATGTTGCTACACTGCCAACAAGATTCTGTTTTCTTGTATGTTGCTACACTGCCAACAAGATTCTGTTTTCTTGTATATTGCTACACTGCCAACAAGATTCTGTTTTCTTGTATGTTGCTACACTGCCAACAAGATTCTGTTTTCTTGTATATTGCTACACTGTCAACAAACAAGATTCTGTTTTCTTGTATGTTGCTACACTGTCAACAAACAAGATTCTGTTTTCTTGTATGTTGCTACACTGTCAACAAGATTCTGTTTTCTTGTATGTTGCTACACTGCCAACAAGACTTTGTTTTCTTGTATATTTCTACACTGTCAACAAACAAGATTCTGTTTTCTTATATGCTCCAGTATTAATCAGCAATCTTCTCTCATATCTTTTTTTTAATCATCTTCATTGATTTCTTTATTTTCTTTTCAGACAACAAATATCTGACTGCATACAAAATACAGACAAACTATCAAAATGCCCTCAGCAGAAAAAATACTTTCATTGTTATTGTCAGATGATGGACCCCTTTTATAACTGTTTGCTTACTTCAGCAAAATAAATTGGAGAATCACATCTGTCAATCAAGTACCAACCACTGATGTAGCAGGTGTCAGCGTAAACAAAAGCAATGAAACAAGCTGTATCAGGCAACAAAACTTCAATATTTTTCTGCTTATGTCTTCATCAGACACCAACAAGAAAAACTAAGATAATGGGAGGAAGAAAAGAGTCTTTGAGTAAAAAGAACATTGTTAAACTTTGAAAAACACAACAATTATAACTCAGCATTTCTAGCACTAAATGTTGTGTCATGTGCTTGCTGCTGTCATCCTTTGGACAAAAAATCGAGGACTGGAAGTGATATTAAAAAGTGGTCTTCAGTGCAAGTTATTTCCTGGCACAATGTTTTTGTACAAGCAAACACCAAATGTACATGAAATTAAACCGTAAATTAATGTGCAAGGTTAGAAGCAACATGTGCAAATGTGAAAACATTCATGGCAATAAATAAATACTAAATGTGAATACCCTTTTTTGATACTGGCTGTTCTGATATAGCTCTTCCATCCACTGAAAGCAAAATTGGTCTTATTAAAAACATGGCCTAAAATAAAAATGAAAATAAGTTGCTGGACTGTGATGATTAGCAGCTGTGAATGAAGTTTCTATAAATTAAACATAATTTTGTTTTTTAGGGATAAAAGAAGTGCAAGAAGTGATTTAAGACACAAATTTTATTTACTGTTTGAACTGGATCTTCTTGTTTTCTAAATCTCCATCAGTTGTTCTTGAAACTGGGACAACTTCTGTGTTCTTCACATGAAACCACCCATGAAGGGTTGGTCTGTTTGTAGATGTAGATTTAAAGGATCTTTATTTCTTTAACTGTTATTTTTATCATGTTGCTCATCTTGTGTATTCTCTTTTCTAAAGCCTGCTACTTTTAACTCTTGTGTGTTTCTGAATATTTCTTTAAGTTTCTGTATATTTCTGAATATTTCTGTATGTTTCTGAATATTTCTGTATGTTTCTGAATATTTCTGTATGTTTCTGAATATTTCTGTATGTTTCTGAATACTTCTGTATGTTTCTGAATATTTCTGTATGTTTCTGAATATTTCTGTATGTTTCTGAATATTTCTTTAAGTTTCTGTACATTTCTGAATATTTCTGTATGTTTCTGAATATTTCTGTGTGATGTTATATGTTTCTGAATATTTCTTTGTGTTTGTCAATATTTCTCCATGTTTCTGTTTTTCTGTCTCTTCTATTTCTAGTTAAGTGACTGTTGTTGTCTTAGTGCTTCTCTCAAAGACTCAAACAACTTGATTCCAGTGATCTACACGAATGAAAGCACCTCACACAGTTTTATGTTACATTAAAATGTCCCATACTGGACTGATCTTATCAGTCCAAAAAAATCTGCAAAGAGCAGCACATCATTGGCAAAATGATCATACCACTTTCTGCAACCTAAATCTATTGCACAAAATTTTTGTATTAAATTCTAACACAAAATTGTTTCACTCAAGATCAAGGAAAGAAAAAAAAAAGTTTTCTCTGTCAGCCAGAAGAGAATAAGGAAAAGAATCGCTGTAAACTGTAGAAGGAAAGATGAGACTGAAGAAAATAGTGAACAAAACCATTCAGAAACAGGCAACTAAAAAATCTGGATAAGCTGGTAAAGCAATTTACATAAAAAGAGTATCAAATCCACAAGATTTCATTTCAAGAATACTGGACGCTGTGTCTATGGAGATGAGAAGTGCTCTTACCTCTGCGAGTGGAAAAAGAGATTGGCAAAGAGGGCTCAGTTATAACAGAATCCACTTCTGCTCGAACTCTGAATGCATAATCTTTGGCAGGTTGGATGCCAGTCACTCGATAACTTGGGTGAGGTAAGCGAGATACTAGAGGACGCCACTTCCAGGTTGATGGTTCCAGTGTTTCCACAGAGTAGGTGGTAGGTTTGGACAGTGCAGGTTGCTTCCATGACAAGCGGAAGGAGGTCAAGTCCACATCTTCAATCTCAGGTGAGTAGATAGCGGCTGTTTCAAGTTATAAGACAGTACATGCATCAGCGCTGGACAGTGACAAGTTAGTCAGCATTTGACAGGTCATGTGGGTCAATATTTGATGTGACATGTGAGTCAGTATTTGACAGGTCATGTGGGTCAATATTTGATGTGACATGTGAGTCAGTATTTGACAGTGACATGAGTGTCATTTCATGACTTTGACATGTAAGTCACTACTTTACTCTGGCCTGTAAGTCAGACATGTACTGTGATAATCTGTGCCATTCACCAAAGTATAATATTAATTCATTCATTTGCATGTCCCTTGTGGAACTTTGCCTCTCTAACAGCACTCCTGTAGGCCTCTCAGTTGTAAGCAAGATGGCCTGCTGCTGATGCATCAGTAAAATATAAAATTCTTTAAATACTACATATGCACAAACCCAGTATACTATTCAAAGATATGAACAGTAAGCAATGATGCAAGTAATGAACTGTAAACAATGATGCAAGTAATGATGACTGTGAGGACAAACTGGAAGGGGGGGGGGGCTTAGAGTTCGGAGCAAAACATATTAAGATGAAGCTCCCAGACCAGCTACCTCATAATGATGGAGCACTAGGTCATTATGGTGTGAGAACCTCTGAGATGTATGAGGGGTGATTGATAAGTTCTTGGCACAAGGTACAAATACTTGAAACACACAGTTGATGTTAGGTGCATTTGTAGATCAGGTTAATGTAAGATTAAACACCAAGTTTCAGGAAATTAACTGGAACCAATTTTTTTACATGCTACTGAAGTGGTAAGGGGTGGCAGAAATTGAGAAAATGGATAAAATTTTTCATCGAGCAGTCATTCGCTATCTCTGCATCAAGGGCTTATCATCGGAGGAGATCCATGAGGATATGGTAGAGACTCTAGGGGAGAGTGCCCCTTCTTACAGCACAGTGAAGAAACAGGCAGCTCAGTTCAAACATGGAAGGGAGAGTCTGGAAGATGATCCCCATCCAGGAAGACCAAGAACGGTAACCACTGATGAAACTACCAGCAGAATCCATGACATGATAATGGAGGATTGACGACTAATTGAGTAGTACATCGCTACTGAGTTAGGCATCTCCTAGGAACATGTTCATGCCATTATTCACAATGATCTTAAAATGACAAAGGTCTCTGCTCGATGGGTCCCGAAACTTCTTGGAGTTGATCACAAATGACAGCATCTCAACATGTCAAAAGATGATCTTGGCCATTTTTCTGCAGATCCTGAAAAGTTTCTTCAGCAATTTTTGACTATGGATGAGACTTGGGTTCATCATTTTCAACCAGAAACCAAAGAACAGTCAAAGCAGTGGAAACATCATGGATCCCCACCTCCAAAGAAAGCAAGGGTGGTTCTGTCTGCAGGTAAAGTGATGGCTTCCATCTTTTGGGATTCAGAAGGTGTGCTATTGGTAGACTATCTTTAAAAGGGCAGAACGGTCACCAGGGCCTATTACGTTAATCTTGTGAAGCAACTTCGGGTCAGATTGAAAGAAAAGTGTTGAGGGAAATTGATGAGAGGATTCAACTTTCATCAAGACAATGCTCCAGTTCACATGTCGGTTTTGGCAATGGCTGCCATTGATGAATGCGGCTTCCAGTTTCCTGAACATCTTCCTTATTCCCCAGATTTGGCCCCTTCGGACTATTACCTGTTTACCAAAAACTCAAAAAGGAGCTCAGTGGTCACAAATTTGCTTCAGATTGATGATGTCATTCATGCTGTAGACCACTTTCTACTGGCACAAGATGCTGACTTTTACAAATAAGGGATCCGTATGCTCCAGGATCGCTGGACTAAGTGCATAAACTTGCAAGGGGACTATGTTGAGAAATAACCCCAAAAATTTGTCCACAAATAATCCGTTGTACCTTAGGCTGAGAACTTATCAATCAGCCCTGGTAGCTACCTGCGTGACGTCGATGTAGCCTGCATGGGAAGCTTGGCAAGCTGGTCCCAAAGCTGTTCTCTGCCTGAATCCTGAAACTGTAGTCCTTGTCTGGAGCCAGTCCCATCATGTAGTAGCTAGTTCCTGCAACTCTGCGAGCTATCGGTTGCCAAGAGTGGTCTCCCTCCTCCTGTAACATTCATCACAGAAAATCATCACTTTTAGTATTAGAGTGATAAAAGAAGTCACAGACACAACATGAGTGATGAGACATGAGACTTCAACAACACAACATGAGTGATGAGACATGAGACTTCAACAACACAACATGAATGATGAGACATGAGACTTCAACAACACAACATGAATGATGAGACATGAGACTTCAACAACACAACATGAATGATGAGACATGAGACTTCAACAACACAACATGAATGATGAGACATGAGACTTCAATAACACAACATGAGCGATGAGACATGAACACAAAACAAAGTTATACTTATGTACAACTGGTGAAGAGCTACATCATCCCTTCATTCATTTATTTGCATGTCCCTTGCGGAACTTTGCCTCCCAAACAGCACTCCTGTAGGCCTCTCGGTTATAAGCAAGATGACCTGGTGCTGCTGCATCCATTTGCAGATCGTCAGCGATGTCTTGCAGCCATCTTCGTTTTGGTCTTCCTCTTTTTATTTTTCCCATTATGTATCCTTCCAATACGGTCTTCTCTAAATCATCATGACTTTTAATGTGTCCAAAATATTTAAGTTTGCTCTCTTTAATCCTCTTTACTAGCCAGCCTTCTTCAATATTAAGTTCTTGTAGTATAGATATATTTGTTCTTTTTTGTGTCCACGATATTTGGAGAACTCTTCTGTAGCATTTACATTCAAAGGCATTTATGTGTTTTTCAGCTGTTTTGTTAAGTGTCCAGGTCTCACAGGCATATGTTGCGATGGGAAAGATGCATGCCCTTAAAAATCTTATTTTTGTGGTTCTGTCTGCTCCTCTCCACAGATTCTTTATTTGTTTTACTTTCTGAAGAGCGATAGATATCCTCCTTTTAATTTCCCTCATTGTATCTCCATTATTAGTTAGCAGTGATCCAAGATATTCAAAACTCTCCACTTCTTCCAGTTTTTCCTCATTGATACATATTTCAGCTGCCTTGTTTGTTTTGTCAGTTGTCATCAATTTAGTTTTCTTTGCATTAAGATAGAGGTTCTGCTCTTCGCTGTTCTTATGGACTGATATAATTAGTTTTTTCATTCCTTTTTGTGTTGTGGACAATAACACTGTGTCATCAGCATATCTAATCTCTGGTATTTCATAACCTCCAATTGTTATGGCATTGTAATATTCTTTGTCTACATCTTCTCTAACATTCCTCATTATATTTTCAGTATACAAGTTAAATAAGTAGGGTGACAATATGCACCCCTGACGGACCCCTTGTTTTATGTCAAACCAAGTTGTTGTTTCACCATTTATTCTTACTGCTGCTTGTTGGTCTAGATACAGCAGTGATGTTAATTGTATCAAATGTGTTGGAAATCCCATTATTTTCCATTATTTCCCAAAGTTTCTGATGTTGTACACAATCAAATGCCTTTGAGTAGTCTATAAAGAATAAATATAGATTCACATTAAACTCTCTGCATTTCTCTATTATTAATCTTAGATTGAATATATGATCTCTTGATCCTCTTCCTTGCCTGAAACCAGCTTTTCTTCTTCTATTTTCTTTCAAAGTCTACCCATTATGATTTTTAACAGAATTTTACTGGCATGACTAATCAGGGCAACAGTTCTGTAGTTTGTGCATAATTTCAGATTACCCTTTTTTTGGCAGTGGTATGAATACAGCTCTTTTCCATTCTTTTGGCCAAATACCTGAATGCCATATCTTTTTACATAGTGCATGATAGATTGTTGCACACTTCTTTCCTCCTGCTTTAATAAGTTCAGCTGTTATCTCATCACATCCTGGTGATTTACCATTTTTCAGATTCTTTATTGCCCATAACACTTCTTCTATTGTTGGTTCAGGTTCTTTCTCCTCCAATAATAATTCACACTGTTAATTTCTGCTTTCATAATCAGTTGTTTCATACATTCCTCTGCAATATTCCTTCCATCTTTCTAGAATTTCCTCTGTCTCTGTCAAGGTATTCCCCATCTTGTCACAAATTACATTTAGCTTAGGTGTGACATTTCTCATCAATGTCTTCATTTCTTTAAACATTTCACTATCTCTTCTACACTTCTGATGCTCTTCCATTCTTTCACAACAATCTTGTATGTATTGTTTTTTGTCTTTTCTTATGTTTCTTCATACTTCTTTTGTTAAAGTTTTATATTTCTCTTTGTTGTTGTTTGTCACTTTCCATTACGTCTTCATTTCTCTACGTTGTTTTATCAGTTCTAGTGTACCTGCTGTAATCCATTCATTCTTTTGTGTTTTCTTTACTGGAACCATGTCTTTAGCTGTTGTTATTAAGATATCTTTGGCCTGCGTAGCCAATTCATCTGGTGTCATCTCCTCCTGTACAGCCATCAGGATTTCGAAACGGTTCTTCACTTCTATACCGTATTGTTCTGGTATATTTGTAAGATCAAAGCGGAGTGGTCTTGATCCTGTAACTGTCTTTGTTATCTTTATCTTCATGTCTGCTATTAATAACTCATGGTCTGTGTCACAATCAGCACCTGGTAAAGTTTTTTTTTTAAAGCTACATCAAATAAGATGAAATATGTCAACAAGAAATGAAACAAGACCTGTATAATCACCTGTATAAGTAGACAGGTACATAAAACAAAACACCTGTGTGAGGTGATACATTTGACAAGTACATGAAACAAGACATATGCCCACACCTGCTAGCAGATATATGAAACAAGGTATGTGATATACCTGCATGAGTGCTGTAGATGTGACATACCTGTATGAGTACAAAAGTAAATGTGACATACCTGCATGAGTACAGTATATGTGACAGGCACTGAGTCAGTAAGATAAGAAGGCATTTCTGCAGGCTGCCAGGTAAGTCTCAAAGAGTCGGCCCTCACATCCGAAATAAGAGGTTCGTGTGGGGACAGGACAGGTGGCACTGTGGTACAAGCAGTGAATCAGTGAGTCAGGCAAATTTAGCATTTGAATTATTGTACACATGTATGAGTCAGTCAAAGTGAACATATGATTGTACAAGTAAGTGAGTCACATGAGTCAAAGCAGGGGTGATACAGGTGAATGATTCAAAATACGAGTCAATGCACATATGAGTAAGTGCACACATTAATGAGTGCACAGATATGTGAGTGCACAGATGAATGCATGAATGTGTCATGGTATAAATGAATGTCCATGTAAATAAACCAGCAAGAGTGAACTGACTCGACACATCAATGAATCTGAGAATGTATGAATGTATGAATGTGTGAATGTATAAATGTGTGAGTGTATGAATGTGTGAATGTATGAATTTGTGAATGTATGAAAGTGTGAATGTACAAATGTGTGAACACGTGAGTATAAACTGTATTTTATCATGATTTGTAATGGTCTTCTTGAATCTCATGACTGTGAACTAAGCCAAAGATTTATGACTGTGAATTGAGTCAAAGATTTATGACTGTGAATTGAGTCAAAGATTTATGACTGTGAATTGAGTCAAAGATTCATGACTGTGGCTGAATGAACAACTTAAAATGTGACATATGATTAACCTGATGAAACACAGAGTCACAAGAAAGAACTTAAAAAAAAACAACTTTATGATCTCTCGTTTCAGAACCTGCGCATGCACTACTACGTGGTCAGAAGTAACTGGTGCATATTTATATAGTATTAGCGTGGGTATATGAGTATTATCATTAGTAACAACATTTTCATCTCACATGACAGGAAATAACTTCTTACCTGCCCTCTTTCTGATCAGAACAGAGTCTGTTGGGTCACTGATACCAAACTCGTTCTCAGCTCGGACTCTGAAAGAGTAATCAATGTCTGGGCGGAGTTTGGTTGCATGGAAGTGTGTCTGGTTTATTTGTCTTGCCAAGGGCCGCCAGTCGGAGTTTGGTCCTTCTTGGACCTTCATGACAGAAACATGAGAAAGGCATTAGTAATATTTTATCATCGTCATCATCATCATCATCATCATAATCATCATCATGAGGTCAATCTATTTCCCACTTCAATTTTTCAGTTTTCCTGTACTTTAAAGTGAAGTTTTCCTCATTATGTCTCTGGACCTTGCCCTGTCTTCTATCTCTGTGTAGAGTCTACTCCACTGCCTCTCTTGATCATCTGTTTTCTTTCAGTTCGGTATGTGCCCAACATGACTCATCCTTCATTTAGTTATCAAAGTTCATGGTGTTTATTCCAATACAGTTCTTTTCCAAAGCAGAGAAAACATCACTTCAAACTTCATACTTATCACATGTACTGTTACCATAACCGCATTTCTTTTTTTTTTAATCTGTAACTGCAACCAGAGACTAACATCCCTGAACTATGGGCATTCCTATATATGCTCCACCTTCCATTCCAACACCCAATGAAGCGTGCACCTGCTGATTTTTTTTAACCATCACAATAGAACAGCAGACACCACTAACACTACCGCTCACTGACATAAAATAAAGACACCATGATAACACAACCATACACCAAAAGTTGATGTGCCAGCCAGCCCAGTACAGATGGTCTCCGTCTTATGATGGAGTTCCGATCTGATGACTCTGTTGTAAGTCAGATAGGACAGAATACTGTTTCTAGTGTCATATTTTGTTCATTTTTACTGTTACAGTTATTTATCATCGGTATCTTAACATGTTGCTCATTTCAGGTTAGAAAACGTGAAATACAAAACAATTCAAATGTTATCATGAAATACCATGTGACATTTCACTCCTTGCTGGCCTGGTTGGCCGAGTGATTAGGTGCTTGGTTTACTAATCCGGTGGTACCGGGTTCAGTCCCAGCAGTAGGGATTTTTTTTCTGGTGCACACTGGAAAATGGGTACCAGAGAAATCTGGGAAGGTAAAGAGGCCAGGCGTGATACCGACCACATCACACTTTCATGTGCCGAAGGTCATGGAAAATACGGGCCTAACACCGTATTCCCCAATATGCCTTAACCCAATCCGCGCTACCGGTCGCCATAGCGACATTTCCGGTATCACGGGGCTACCGTATGATTGATATAGCGATAATTTTAATTCTAGAAAGTACTCCAATCCACCTTTTGCTTTGAATGTTAACTGCGCATATCAGAAATAACCTTCCTCCTTTCTACTCAGCGTGGGCGCCGAAGCAGACATTTTCTAAAGCTGTGCTTTTATATTTTGTGCAAATTTTCAAAGTATATTGAACTTTGGACACGCCCTTCGACATGGCAGATTTTGCTGAATGTACCTCCCATAGCTCTAGACCTTTTAGAAAGAGTACAATAGCTTTTAGAGATATGTTAGCGACAATAACAGGTAGGAAAAGTGTCAGTACTGACGAGAAATCGAAATCTGATCGGTGTGATTCCGACAGTGATACTGATTCTGACAATGGTTCTCAGTCTGACATTGCTAGTAGTGTCGTAGAAAGTGACATTTGACTGTCGTCAGTCATCACATTAGTCTGCACCATAACCAGGTCCTTTTCAGGGCCACCCCAGTCATCACATTAGTCTGCACCATAACCAGGTCCTTTTCAGAACCACCCCAATCTTCAAGATTTTTCTCAAACTGAATAAAACCAAAATTTGTTCTGCTTCTTTTATATTTTCTTGCTACTTTCATTGTTCTGCTTCTGTTTTTTTTTTTCCATTTGTGTAAAAAGTGATATTTCTTGGAAGGAATTCATTTTATCTTCAAATTGTGTGTAACAAGTGGATATTTACAGCTCTTGGTAAGTAGACAACCATTAGTTTAGTGATTTAGAGATTTTTTTTGGGGGGGGGGGGGGGGCCTAATATTTTGTCTAATTTTCTCACTAGTTATTTTTTCCTACAAAAACTATACATTTCTGGAACCTTCATTCATTTACCTTTTTTTAAATGTATATTTAGTACTTTTTAAACATGGAAATAATATTTTAAATTCACTTTTTCAACTCTACCCCTCAATTTTCTAAACACCCGCACATTTTGCCCCGTACACAACAGTACGTCCGCATTTTCCCGCTAGCACAGAAAGAGTTAATGGCATGAAAACAGGAATTTTATCTTTTATTTCATCTTACTTAAGTACAAAAGAAAGATAAAAAAGGTCAACAGTCTTAACTGCAGATCATCTAACTCCAGTATGTTGGAAGTCAGGGTCCAGGTGTAATATACTTGTATCTTTTGCAACATCACAAACCAACAACTGATATCTTTTGCAACATCACAAACCAACAACTGATATCTTTTGCAACATCACAAACCAGCAACTGATATGTAAAGTCTATCATATATCATCTACAGCATAACAAACCAACAGCTAATATGCCAGGTAAGCATACCTCAACCCTATATGAGACAGGAGTATAGTCAGTGATGCGGCTAGGTAACTCCACCGAACGCCAAGACAGAATGACTGACTCTGGCTGAACACTGGACACATATGGGGCATCTCGAGGCATTTTTGGAGGACCTAAAGTAATAAAGAACAGAACTAGTTTATCTCTGTAGATTTTTTTTAAACAAAACAGAATATCCCATAATTCATTCATTCAGTTTTTTTGTAGTCTCTAGAAAAGGAAGAGTTATGTTAAGAAACAGACTGTAAAATGTTTGTTTAAAATATAGTTTAAATAACAACCTTCTCTCTCTCTCTCTCTCTCTCTCTCTCTCTCTCTCTCTCTCTCGCTTGTCCTATCAGTGCCTAAGCACACAGGGCTGCTGGCAACAAGAGATTTCCACTTCTGTCAGCATTTTGTTTCAACAATTTGAAAAATAAGAATGTTCAGGATGTTATAATTAACATGAACTTAAATGATGCGTTCTCCCATTAGATGTTATGTCAAGACTGGACCTGCATATGCCATAAAGTTGTAGCACACATATTAGTAATCACATACCTGCTCTACGTGGCAGATAAACTGCCATCGTAGGTTCACTCTCGAGCCCGTCATAGTCGGCAAAAACCCTGAACATGTATTCCTGGTCCGGATCAAGAAAGTGCAGCGTGTGGGATGTTGTGGGGATCTGTCCGGCCACATCATACCAGACTGAACTGGGTGGTTCTCTCCCTTCCACTCGGTATGTGACCGGCCTTGTGGGTGCACCCCTTGCCAGGGAGGCTGATTGCCAGGAAAGTGTGGCCGAGGTTGGAGAGATATTCGAAAGGAGAGGTTCTCTCGTTGGCAGACTTGGAACTTGTATAAAAAAAAAAAAATAAGTTAGAATGAAAAATTCTCGTTTTTACTGGAATTAAACTGAGACAAAAATGCAAGAATAAGTTTTGTCTAAACAGAAAATCTAAGAACTCCAAAAACCTACACAGTAAAATGAATTGTGAAAATTGCATCTTAAATTCCCAAAATTTGAAAAGTACATGCTGATTAATTTGAAAAAGTCTATGCTAAGTGATGTGCTAAATATATGCTGAGTGATGTGCTAAATATATGCTAAGTGATGTGTTAAATAGAGCAGAACCTCTATCTTAATGCAAAGAAAACTAAAGTGATGACAACTGACAAAACAAACAAGGCAACTGAAATATGTATCAATGAGGAAAAACTGGAAGAAGTGGAGAGTTTTGAATATCTTGGATCACTGCTAACTAATAATGGAGATACAATGAGGGAAATTAAAAGGAGGACATCTATCGCTCTTCAGAAAGTAAAACAAATAAAGAATCTGTGGAGAGGAGCAGAAAAAACTACAAAAATAAGATTTTTAAGGGCATGCATCTTTCCCATTGCAACATATGCCTGTGAAACCTAGACACTTAACAAAACAGCTGAGAAACACATAAATGCCTTTGAATGTAAATGCTACAGAAGAGTTTTCCAAATATCGTGGACACAAAAAAGAACAAATATATCTATACTACAAGAGCTTAATATTGAAGAAGGCTGGCTAGTAAAGAGGATTAAAGAGAGCAAACTTAAATATTTTGGACACATTAAACATCATGATAATTTAGAGAAGACCGTATTGGAAGGATACATAATGGGAAAAAGAAAAAGAGGAAGACCAAAACGAAGATGGCTGCAAGACATCGTTGACGATCTGGAAATGGATGCAACAGCAGCAGGCCATCTTGCTCACAACCGAGAGACCTACAGGAGTGCTGTTTGGGAGGCAAAGTTCTGCAAGGGACATGCAAATGAATGAATGAATGATGTATTAAATATATGCTAAGTGAAACTGTATACACCTCTATCTACCTTTATTACTAGAACCAGCTTTACCACAGTCATTATTTCTTAAATCTATGCTAAGTGATGTTCTAAATCTATTTTAAGTGATGTTCTAAATCTATGCTAAGTGATGTGCTAAGTCTATGCTAAGTGATGTCCTATATTTTATCATCTTTTTTAAAAGATTCCCAACAAAAAGTTAGCTGTCTTTTTTTAAAGCAGACTGTCTTTCATGGCATACTTTAACTCAGAGAAAATATTACAGAGTTAGCATTCAGACACTAAGGGCAAGCCATGTGTTCTCTGATCTCTTGTGAGCAGAACTTGGAGCAAGCCATATGTTCTCTGATCTCTTGTGAGCAGAACTTGGAGCAAGCCATATGTTCTCTGATCTCTTGTGAGCAGAACTTGGAGCAAGCCATATGTTCTCTGATCTCTTGTGAGCAGAACTCAGGGCAAGCCATATTTTCTCTGATCTCTTGTGAGCAGAACTTGGGGAAAGCCATATGTTCTCTGATCTCTTGTGAGCAGAACTTGGGGAAAGCCATATGTTCTCTGATCTCTTGTGAGCAGAACTCAGGGCAAGCCATATGTTCTCTGATCTCTTTAGAAGGAAGATATTAACACAGTACACATACTGTGTGGAATGAGACATTTGGCATATATATATATATATATATATATATATATATATATATATATATATATCCCTTCATGAATTTACATGAACATATCTCCTTGTATACAGATTAGTTAGTTATTTAGTTCATGTTCATCACAGCTGTATGCCAGGCATGATCACAGATTCTCTTAATTTCTCTTTAGTGTATCTTTTAATGTTCACTGACAGAAATAACATCCAAGTGTTTCTATTACTTACTGGATGACATCTGAGTGTGTTAGATGCTTACTGAATGACATCTGAGTGTGTTATGTGCTTAACTGATGACACATGAGTGTGTTATGTGCTTAATGGATGACATCTGAGTGTGTTAGGTGCTTAATGGATGACATCTGAGTGTGTTATGTGCTTAATGGATGACATCTGAGTGTGTTAGGTGCTTAATGGATGACATCTGAGTGTGTTAGGTGCTTAATGGATGAAATAAAAGTGTGTAAAGTACTTTCTGAATGACACCAATTTGTTTCAGGTACTCAACATATCACACTCAAGTGTGCCATGTACTTACTTGATGACACCCAAGTGTGCCATGTACTTATTTAATGATGCCCAAGTGTACCATGTACTTACTGGGTGTGTCAGGCACTCACTAGATAACACTCAAGTGTGTCAGTTACTCACTAGATAACATTCAAGTGTAACAGGTACTCACTAGATAACATTCAAGTGTGTCAGGTACTCACTAGATAACACTCAAGTGTGTCAGGTACTCACTAGATAACACTCAAGTGTATCAGGTACTCACTAGATAACACTCAAGTGTATCAGGCACTCACTAGATAACACTCAAGTGTGTCAGGTACTCACTAGATAACACTCAAGTGTGTCAGGCACTCACTAGATAACACTCAAGTGTGTCAGGTACTCACTAGATAACATTCAAGTTTGTCAGGTACTCACTAGATAACATTCAAGTTTGTCAGGCACTCACTAGATAACATTCAAGTGTGTCAGGTACTCACTAGATAACATTCAAGTGTGTCAGGTACTCACTAGATAACATTCAAGTGTAACAGGTACTCACTAGATAACATTCAAGTGTGTCAGGTACTCACTAGATAACACTCAAGTGTGTCAGGTACTCACTAGATAACACTCAAGTGTGTCAGGCACTCACTAGATAACACTCAAGTGTGTCAGGTACTCACTAGATAACATTCAAGTTTGTCAGGTACTCACTAGATAACATTCAAGTTTGTCAGGCACTCACTAGATAACATTCAAGTGTGTCAGGTACTCACTAGATAACATTCAAGTGTGTCAGGTACTCACTAGATAACATTCAAGTGTGTCAGGTACTCACTAGATAACATTCAAGTGTGTTAGGTACTCACTAGATAACATTCAAGTGTGTTAGGTACTCACTAGATAACATTCAAGTGTATCAGGTACTCACTAGATAACACTCAAGTGTGTCAGGCACTCACTAGATAACACTCAAGTGTGTCAGGCACTCACTAGATAACATTCAAGTGTGTCAGGTACTCACTAGATAACACTCAAGTGTATCAGGTACTCACTAGATAACACTCAAGTGTATCAGGCACTCACTAGATAACACTCAAGTGTGTCAGGTACTCACTAGATAACACTCAAGTGTGTCAGGCACTCACTAGATAACACTCAAGTGTGTCAGGTACTCACTAGATAACATTCAAGTTTGTCAGGTACTCACTAGATAACATTCAAGTTTGTCAGGTACTCACTAGATAACATTCAAGTGTGTCAGGTACTCACTAGATAACATTCAAGTGTGTCAGGTACTCACTAGATAACATTCAAGTGTGTCAGGTACTCACTAGATAACATTCAAGTGTGTTAGGTACTCACTAGATAACATTCAAGTGTGTTAGGTACTCACTAGATAACATTCAAGTGTATCAGGTACTCACTAGATAACACTCAAGTGTGTCAGGCACTCACTAGATAACACTCAAGTGTGTCAGGCACTCACTAGATAACATTCAAGTGTGTCAGGCACTCACTAGATAACACTCAAGTGTGTCAGGCACTCACTAGATAACATTCAAGTGTGTCAGGCACTCACTAGATAACACTCAAGTGTGTCAGGTACTCACTAGATAACATTCAAGCATGTCAGGTATTTATTACTACTGCCAGGCAAACCATAGCACAACAGCACCATGTCTCCAGACACTAGACAAAAAGCTACCGTACTCCTGTACATCTGTACTCATGTGCTCTCTATTAACTGCAAACACAAAAATAACTTCCTGTTTTCATTTAACACTTTCTCTTCCATCAAAAAATCTGGCATCTCCCATCCAAATGATGAAAAATCTGGCAGGAAACAAACAAGCAGAAGCACAGACTTGTAATGAACTCTGACGTACACAGACATATCATACCAGTACGTCTGTGAATATGAGCAGGAAGACTATACTCTCCAGGGCCATACTCTGTCTCTGGACAAACACGGAAACGGTAATCTCGGTCCCCACGTAGTCCTCGAAATGTATATGATGTATCAGGGATACCCCGGGCTGCTACCACCCAGTCACGTCCGGGAACCTCCTGTGAAGAAAAAAAAAGTGATTTCATATGTGACATGTGGTGACATAAAAATAATGAGGACACATACTCATCACGTCATGTCCAATTTTTGACTATGTTTTGTGAGCTTAAAGTTATCACTTTAATCTATAGTTCCAGGGATCACTGACCTACATCTCTTCAGTTTAGAAGGTATTCCTTCACATCTGTTTCTTGTACAACCGTCAACAGCTACTGCTCTTACACTTTTCTTGCAAAACAGGCTTTATTAATTACAGGCTTTCATGTTCTCCTAAAGTCATCATTATTAATTACAGCCTTTCATGTTCTCCTAAAGTCACCATTATTAATTACAGGCTTTCATGTTCTCCTAAAGTCATCATTATTAATTACAGCCTTGTACGTCTAGATACTGCCAGCATTATAAACTTCTTTGTAGCAAATTTTGAGAAAGTCACAATTATTTCATGTTTATTCTTGTAATAACAGCCATTCAATCACATGCACACACAAATTTCTTAAATTGTCAGCAAGCATAAAGATGAAAATAAAATGCTCATATTCTAGATCTTGTTAAATCTGGACTCATGTCATAAGAAGAAAGTTCATATTTTTCTTCTGAATCTAGTAGTTGCTTCATTGCTTCTGCCACACATCAGCTACTGTCATAGATCAGCTTCTGTCACAAATTGGCTTCTGCCACAGTACATCTTCTGTCACAAATTGGCTTCTGCCACAGTACATCTTCTGTCACAAATTAGCTTCTGCCACAGTACATCTTCTGTCACAAAATGGCTTCTTCTCAAACGGAGATATAATGGGCCTGAATATTCTGTTACCGCCCAGTCTTGTGTTATTTTATGAATCAGAACAAAGACAAGTAAGAGGAGAAAAGTGATGAATAAACATCATGATTCTGATAATTATTATGACATTTGTGTCTATAAAAAAAATGTGCATTAAAATATGAGAAGTCAATACAAAACTGATGACATCTACAATGTTGTGATAAATAATGACAATAAACAGAGTCTGTCTACCTGATAGTCCACAGTGTATGTGATTGGTGTTACACGACGAGAGTAATATGGCAGTTCAGCAGGTTTCCACTGCAGTCTCACAGCGTCACTTCCTATCTCTGATACGATTGGCTCTCTCACTGGCAGCCTTGGTCTCACTAAAAAACACAAGTTTTTTTCTTAAAAATAATCACCTTCCAAACTAACACATAAAAAACTCATACTAAATACACAATTTTTAATTAACATGTTAACAAGAGAGTTCTACATTTCTGCTCTACTTGTGCCACATTTGGAGCACAACCTCACTCTCTATTTGAAAGAGATAAAGAAGGAGGTGAGGAGCTGCAGTTACTCTTCTAACTTGATGATCACATAAAGCCAGCCAATCAATGTACGCTGAGAATTTTCCTTAGGCATTTGTTTTCAAGAGTCTAATCTGTTGTCTATTTCTTTAGTTGTTTTCCAGTTTTCACATGCATAAATGAGGGTAGATATTATATTTGAATTGAATAATCTTAGCTTGGTTTTTGTGCTTATAATTTTTGAGTGCCATATGTTCTCAAGATTCTTGAAGGTCAATGCTGCTTTTGCAGTTCTAATTCTAATTTCCCTTCTGGTGTCACCATCCTGGTCTATGTAGCTGCCAAGGTATGCAAATTAATATATAATGCTACACAAGTGTTAGTTTAAAAAAGTAGTGTAATAAAACATACTTATCTTCCCTACAAACTACTTTTCCATCTTCTCTACAAACTACTTTTCCATATTTCATCTTGCTATACTCTAGTTCATATTTAAATATAGTAACTAAACACACTAAAAAACATAAAAAAGACATAAAACAGAAAATAAACAACTAAAGAAACTTAAAAAAGACAAATAAACAACTAAAGAAACATAAAAAAGACAAATAAGCAACTAAAGAAGCACAGAACAGAAAAACAAAACTAAACAGACTTAGAAAAATTTAAGCAACTAAATATATATATATATAATTTTTAAAAAAAACAATTAGACATGAAAAAGTTTAAAAACAGTTAAAGAAACATAAAAAGGAAAATAAAACTAAAAAGACATAAAGCAGAAAAATAAAATTTAAAAAATGAAATCCAAGGAAAATGGAACTCCACTTTACCTGGTAGTGAGGTCAAGGTCACTGGAGGTGTAGGCTCAGCCAGCCCCAGGGGAGTCTGAGCACGGACACGGAAGGAGTAGTCTGTGGAAGGTTTCAGTCCACCAAGATGGTAGCTGGTATCTCGGATATTGGTGACTAGAGGGCGCCACTCTTGCTTTGGGTACTCCATAGCTTCAATCTGATAAGACACTGGCTCACCTGCTTTGGCTGGTGGTACAGAAACTGATCTCCATGACAGCCTTCAAGTAGCAGATTGGTAGACAAGTAAACAGTGAATGTTTCAGTGATCATTCACATTTATGTCTTACATCTTACATCCTTCCCATGCTGCTAAACATCACATAGTAGTTTGCCAAGATTTCCTGTCTTCTGTGAGTTTTTCAATCTCATCAAGGGATGTTATGCCCCCTGAACTGGCCTCTCTCAACAATGTCCTCTTTAGAGTTTCACGTTGTGTTCCTCTTGATAGCTTGTTTGGGCATTCTCTGATTGTTTCTTCTCATCACATGACCAACATATGACCATCTTCTTTTTCTGATCAACCATGAGACAGGTTGTTCAGTCATCTGTCTTATTTCTGCATTGTTCTTGAATTCATTCCACTTTATACCGAGTATTTTCTTTATGCATTTGTTTTCAAAAGAGTCTAATTTCTTGTCTATTTCTTTAGTTGTTTTCCAGCTTTCACATGCATAAATGAGGGTGGATATTACATTTGAATTGAATAGTCTTAACTTGGTTTTTGTCCTTATAACTTTTGAATGCCATATATTCTCAAGATTCTTGAAGGTCAATGCTGCTTTTGCAATTCTAATTCTAACTTCCTTTCTGGCGTCACCATCCTGGTCTATGTAGCTACCGAGATATGCAAATATGTATACATTTGTGTGGAAATATAAAATTCCCACCAAGCTTCACAAACTATTTCACACTATTTTACCACTGAACTCATAAAATGTGAACAGAAATCCCCTATTTAGGTAGGTTAGAGAAGAATAGAAATCTAATGTCAGGCTGAGTGACTGGCCTTGTTTCATGGGCACATCACTCCATGGTCAGAAATGACAGGCAACTAAACTAATTAAGCCATATCACTTAATATTGCTATTTATTTTACCATCTCATATCACAGAACCGTTTCATTATTATTTTACAAACTCATCCCATTGTTCCATTATTCCCACATTTCACATCACTGTGTTCATTTCTAATGTTAATGCAGGGAAAGCCATTAGTGCTAACACAAACTCATTCACAGCTGCTGTCTAAACTGACCATTAACTGCTGCTGTCTAAACTGACCATTAACTGTTGCTGTCTAAACTGACCATTAACTGCTGCTGTCTAAACTGACCATTAACTGTTGCTGTCTAAACTGAAGACAACAAATCCCACATACCTAACTCCTTCAGGTTCAAGGCTGCTGATGTGCAGATCCTGGGGCAAAGGTCGCATGGGACCTGCAGATGCATGGAAAGATAACTCATCTAAAATGCTCACTAAATATCCAACTAAAACATCTCTAAGACAAGAAAAGTAATGTACAGAATAACCACAGATATAATCATCTGTAGAATATTATCTTTCTGCACCTGTTTGATAAACTTAACCGGACATGTCATTATAAGTGATAAAGCTGACACCAAGAAAGAACCATTTCAGATAAGAAAGCTGATTTTTTTTTCCCTGGAAACAAGTAACACAACCTATGTCAAATGGGGAACACATTTCAGAAAATAAAGCTGATTTTGGCAAGGAAGCAGGTAATAATGCTGATTTTGTTACAGAAATAAAATTTTCAGTAACACAAAATCAGTAAAACAGACAAAAGTCTCAGTACACAGGTGATCACTGGATGGATTTTGTTGGTTCACAATGCATTTGACTTCATAAAAAAAAGTTGGATGATGATGATGATGATGATATATTAAAAATAACAAACACAAACTTGCTCATCTACTGTCAGTGGTTCTCAACCTGTAGTTTGCAGAGTATCACCAGTTGTCTGTAACTGTTTATCAATCTGGCATTTTTTATATCTATTGGAGGTTTTCTTCATCATCATTATCATCATCCTTATCTATCTCCACACTGAAATATCTGTTCCTGACCTGGACAAATTGGTTCATGCCCTGGTCTTGAAATGTCAATCCATCCATGCTTTTAACATCCTTCTTCTCAATACTCCGAGTATTTTAATCAGTGATGATTCAGCATTTTGCTATATCTCTAAATTTCTATAAAATAACACTTTCGTGCATGGCTTCAGGGTCAGCCATCATCTATACAATTGGTCTGTACACATTAATCTCCACACTTTATCGTATATGCTCTGTGGACAGCTGTCAGCAAACACTGATGCTACAGCCACATCAGGATGTAGGTCAGCTTCTAAACACACACACACAAGGCTGCTTTCCTGGCTCCTTACGAGCAAACATTTGATTGTATCAGCACTCTCTAGAGGAAAAGGCAGTAACCTATCTCACTAGCTACTCCTCTCACAGCATTTGTAGGTCACATTTTTAAAACTGGTTTCTGGTGCATTCAGACAGCATTCAGGAAAAAGCATAAACAGACATTGATGTGCGGACACGACAGTGAAATGTGTTTATATGGATACACCCTGACAGTAAATTATGTGTTTGTTGTATGTGTGGATACAATATGACAGCAAAGAATGTGTGTGTGTGATACACCCTGACAGTGAAGTGTGTGTTTGTTGTATGTGTGGATACAATATGACAGCAAAGAATGTGTGTGTGTGATACACCCTGACAGTGAAGTGTGTGTGTATGTATGTATGTGTGGATACAATCTGACAGTCAAAAACTCATTCAGCTATCTACAAAATACATTGACTCATCTCACTCAATCATGTACAAAAGTACACTGAATAAACTCACTCAATCATGTACAAGAGTAAACTAAATCAACTCACTCAATCATGTACAAGAGTACACTGAATCAACTCACTCAATCATGTACAAGAGAGGAGTCTCCTCAGTTCCATAAGGTGGGATTTCCACACGTCGCCATGACAACCTGGCACTCTGGAGATCTGGGTCATACTCCTCCACCTCCAGATGATCAACAGGGGTGTGGCTTAGAGCTGTCACACAAATAATACATAGCAAATGAATAAACTGGGATCTGGTACAACATAAACAGGGGTGTGGCTTAGAGCTGTCACACAAATAATATGCAACAAGTGAATAAACATGGGATCTGGTACAACATAAACAAGGGTGTGGCTTAGAGCTGTCACACAAATAATATGCAACAAGTGAATAAACATGGGATCTGGTACAGCAACAGGAAATATTTATCTCCATAGATAATAAAAATATGGCATGATTTTGACTGATTATGTCAGAGTGAAAGTCTTGGTTGATGATGCCACAAAGAAGATCTTGAAATAAAGATTTCACAGATTACGCTGTATAAGGGCTTTGACAAGCACATTTGAAACAATCATTTCATATCCCAGGAAAAAACCACAATACTAGCTACTTAACTGAGTGAATCTATAAACCAAAACCTGACAAAAACTGCAGACATTACCCAGAGTTCTAAACAAGGATGTGGCAGGGCTTGGCTCACTGAGAAGTCCATCTCTAGACTCTGCACGAACTCGGAAGCGATAGTCCTGTGCTGGTTCAAGGTCACGGACAATATAGTAATTGGTGGGAACACGACGTGCCAGTTCTCGCCATCTGAAACAATAAGAAAATGCTCTCATTTTGTCTTTATACATTGAGGAGAGTTCAAAGAACATATAGAGACACAAAGAAATCAGCTACAGTTAAGTTCATCATCAGATTTCTGATTTAGTACAAAACTTACACATGCTGCAGTGGGCTTCCGATCATTCTCCATTTTTGTTTCAGTTTGTAGGAGGGTTTACCAGAAAAATATACAACATTATATTGGCAAGGTCGAAAGGGAGTTTCTCAAGAAGGTCAAGAATAAACTCTTTTGACACCCCAAAACTTCCAAGTAAACTGACAGACCCAAACTTCCAGGGAAATTGATAGACCCAAACTTCCAGAGAAATTAACAGACCACCCAAACTTCTGAGGAAAGACCTAAACTTCCAGGAAACTGATAGACCTACAATTTCATGGGAAATGACAGACCTAAACTTCCAGGGAAATTAATAGACCCAAATTTCCAGGAAACTGATAGACATATATTTTTAGGAAATTGACAGACCTGCATTTTCAGGGGAAATGAGAGACCTAAACTTCCAGGAAACTGAAAGACCTTGTCTTAATGTGGCCTCCTCCATTTCCTACTTCTGGAGGAGGCCACATTAAGACAAGTTCTTCATTTTTTGTTTTTTGTGTGTGTCTCATTGTGCATGTAATCCTTGAAAAAGGCTCACACCGAAATATCAGATGTTGTATGTTTTTCATTTATACATTCTCATATTTTCTATTTGTTTTTTCTCACTTTACTCACTCCCTCCCTCACTTTGTAAAACTGCACCATGCACCTCTGTCTACCTTTATTATTTAAACCAGTTTTACTGCAGTCGCCATCCCTTTTATCTGCCTATATTTCCAAGACCTTCGGCACATGAAAGTGTGATGTGGTCAGTATCGCGTGGCCATATTTGCCTTCCCAGACTTCTGTAGTACCCATTTTTAGAGGGAAGGTCAACCCCTGGGCCTTTTTTTCAGTGTGTACCAGAAAAAATTCCACTGCTGAGAATGAACCCCCAGTAGCACCAGATTAGTATACGGAGTGGCTAACTACTCAGCTAACCAGGCTGCCAAGTGCATGAGGGTGGCTCCTATATTTATATAATTGACAACAATGATGAGTTGGCCCACCTGTAAGAGGGTGGCTCCTGTATTTCTACCATGTACAGCAATGGCTCCTCAGAACTATCGAAAGCTGGGATGTCCACTCTGTTCCACTGAAGACGTGCTGTACCCTCCTCAATCTCAGCAATCGTTGGCCGACTCACTGGGACACCGGTGAAAGCTGGAGATAAGGTAAAAATAACAACCTGTTATCACTGTCAATATCAGCATCATCAACAGATCTGAGGGCATGATATCTCTCATGTTTTCTGAGTCTCAGTACCTTTATCTTTCATATCAGTTTAGTTTGCAATTTTTGCTAAATCTATCACAGACATATGAGAAATTCTTATCAATGTTTGAATGTGAAATCATCTCAGATATTTCCACCTAAAGTTTTATAAAGCTGAGCTGACAGCTTCCAGCTGTTTATTTCTTATAACTTTTTATGTGTGGACTGTTTTCATGTTTCACTTCTCAAGACAGTTTTTATGTTACACTTCTCAAGACAGTTTTCATGTTACACTTCTCAAGACTGTTTTCATGTTTCACTTCTCAAGACAGTTTTCATGTTTCACTTCTCAAGACAGTTTTTATTTTTCACTTCTCAAGGCAGTTTTCATGTTACACTTCTCAAGACAGTTTTCATGTTACACTTCTCAAGACTGTTTTCATGTTTCACTTCTCAAGACAGTTTTCATGTTTCACTTCTCAAGACAGTTTTTATTTTTCACTTCTCAAGACAGTTTTTATGTTACACTTCTCAAGACCGTTTTCATGTTTCACTTCTCAAGACAGTTTTTATGTTACACTTCTCAAGACTGTTTTCATGTTTCACTTCTCAAGACTGTTTTCATGTTACACTTCTCAAGACTGTTTTCATGTTTCACTTCTCAAGACAGTTTTCATGTTTCACTTCTCAAGACTGTTTTCATGTTTCACTTCTCAAGGCAGTTTTCATATTTCACTTCTCAAGGTAGTTTTCATGTTTTACTTCTCAAGACAGTTTTCATGTTACACTTCTCAAGACAGTTTTCATATTTCACTTCTCAAGACAGTTTTCATGTTACACTTCTCAAGACTGTTTTCATGTTTCACTTCTCAAGACAGTTTTCATGTTTCACTTCTCAAGACAGTTTTCATGTTACACTTCTCAAGACAGTTTTTATGTTTCACTTCTCAAGACAGTTTTCATGTTTCACTTCTCAAGACAGTTTTCATGTTACACTTCTCAAGACAGTTTTCATGTTTCACTTCTCAAGACAGTTTTCATGTTTCACTTCTCAAGACAATTTTTGAATTGTTTTCTCTAGGGTTTTTTAAAAAATTGGTTAAAGCTGTGAGAGGCTGGGTGTGGTAGTGTGAGAGGCTGGGTGTGGTAGTGTGAGAGGCTGGGTGTGGTAGTGTGAGAGGCTGAGTGTGGTAGTGTGAGAGGCTGAGTGTGGTAGTGTGAGAGGCTGAGTGTGGTAGTGTGAGAGGCTGAGTGTGGTAGTGTGAGAGGCTGGGTGTGGTAGTGTGAGAGGCTGAGTGTGGTAGTGTGAGAGGCTGGGTGTGGTAGTGTGAGAGGCTGAGTGTGGTAGTGTGAGAGGCTGAGTGTGGTAGTGTGAGAGGCTGAGTGTGGTAGTGTGAGAGGCTGAGTGTGGTAGTGTGAGAGGCTGGGTGTGGTAGTGTGAGAGGCTGAGTGTGGTAGTGTGAGAGGCTGGGTGTGGTAGTGTGAGAGGCTGAGTGTGGTAGTGTGAGAGGCTGGGTGTGGTAGTGTGAGAGGCTGGGTGTGGCACATTCCCTCATTTAAACCTTCCTACATCTCACATTTCTTTAATTATAACTTTATACACTACACATGAATGTCTCACAAGTGCTACATGTCTTCATCTAGAACTTCCTACATCTCACATTTCTTTAATTATAACTTTATACAGTACACATGAATGTCTTACAAGTGCTACATGTCTTCATCTAGAATTTCCTACATCTCACATTTCTTTAATTATAACTTTATACACTACACGTGAATGTCTCACAAGTGCTACATGACTTCTTCTAGAATTTCTCACATCTCACCTTTAGCTCTTGGAATCCACACTGGCTCTGTGGGCTGACTGACACCGTAGGGAGTCTGGGCTCTGATTCTGATGTTGTAGTCTCTGTCTGACTCCAGATCTGACAAGTAGATGCTGGGTTTCTTGACCCGGCTGGCAAGCGGGACCCACTCCTCACTGGGCAGTTTCTGGGCTTCAACCCGATAAGTCACCGGTGGCATAGATGTGGCACGCTCTGGGTAGTAGGGCACTTCCGCTGGCTTCCAGCCAATTTGTATGGTTTCTTTGCCAATGTCTGATACATAAGGTCGAGCTTTGGGCAGCACTGGGCGAACTGTAGGAAGAATGTTACAATCAGTTTTAACAAAGTTATACTCTGAAGTAAACAGAAGCTATACTCTGAAGTAACAGAAGCTATACTCTGAAGTAACAGAAGCTATACTCTAAATAAGGGGTGGCCAAACCACGGCTTGTGGAAGTATGTTGACTGCCCTCCTTTTTAATATCACATTCTTATATCCTTCCCATACCATTAAACGTCACATAGGGTTCGCAAGGTAGTTCGCCAATTTTTCCTGTTTTCAGCGAGCTTTTCAGCCTCATCAAGGGATTTTATGCCTGTTAATTTGGCCTCTCTTATCAACATCACATATAAAAGGTAAAAAGAAAATTTTAAGTCATACAATTATTTATCTGGTACAAAATTAGAGATTAAAACATTAATGTTCTTGATTGGCAAATGTATTTTAGAATTAATGCTAATTTTAAAGCTAGATTTGAGTCAGGGATTACAGAAATTTCACAATAATTAGTGTATAAGTATATAACTATACACGAAGCACTGCAGTAAAGCTGTGATACCAGAATGTATAAACTAGGAAAAATGTAGGAACAGCTTTATTACTTAAAGATTATTCATTATTATTATTTTTTTTAATATAGCATTCATGTGAATCTATACTTTGTCTCTTCTCTCTATTTCTTTGTCCTGTGTGTTTGTGTATGATTAAGGCTCATGCCGAAACGTCACAGCTTTGTAGTCGTTAAGTAATAAAGCTGCTCCTACTTTTTTCCTAGTTTATATATTTACAGAAATTTCAGGTCATACGGAGAGATTGTGTCAGAAAGTCAGTAATACTGCCAGGGCTGGTAGTAAATAAATATTACAATACACCTGTCTTAATATTTATGAATATTTTTGTAATAAAATTTGCATGTAACAACATAAGCGTGAGCGTAGTATTTTTTTAATGTCTTGCAACTCTCTAATATGTGAAGTTTATTGTACATTTAGAGCTCTGATATAACAAAAATCATTCCTGATGTGGCAATTTAAATGTGGGTAAACAAAATTGTGAACAAAAGTGACCATTAAGAACAACACAAATAATTTATACGTCATGTCAATGTTCTGCTATCATGGATATATTCTACACATGATGCTGATTACTTACAGACTGCACTGTTGCTCTTGTGTCATGTTTACAAGTGGTGTTTATATGTGATGTTGCTTATGTATAGTGTTGTCTACACATGACTAGATTTGATGATATTTTTAGTTATGTGTTGTTTACATATGATGCTGCTTATATATAGTATTTATGTGCAATGTTTTTTTATATATGATGCCATGTACATTTTGTGTTGTATGTGCAGTGCTGATTACAAATGATATGTAAATATGTAAATATTTTATGTCTGCATGGTTGTAGCCAACATGTGAAACTGTCTACATATTGTATGCCGACATGGATCCA
The DNA here is from genome assembly GCA_009760885.1 of Achatina immaculata. Taxonomy (NCBI): domain Eukaryota; kingdom Metazoa; phylum Mollusca; class Gastropoda; order Stylommatophora; family Achatinidae; genus Lissachatina; species Lissachatina immaculata. The sequence goes on from CM019714.1 coordinate 4,087,648, forward strand.
GCCAATATGTGAAACTGCTCACTGTAGTGCTGTTGAGTTCATGTGTTGCCTGCATGTGGCGTTGTCTCCATGTTGTTCTGTCATCATAGGGCACTGCACAATGTCATGCTTCCTACACAGTGTTGCCTACATAGGGTACTGCCTACATGTGATACTGCCTACATATTGTTGTCTACATGTGATACTGCCTACACATTGTTGTCTACATGTGATACTGCCTACATGTTGTTGTCTACATGGAGTATTGGCTATACATTGTTGTCTACATGGGGTACTGCCTACATGTGATACTGCCTACATATTGTTGTCTACACATGATACTGCCTACATATTGTTGTCTCCATGGGGTACTGCCTACATGTGATACTGCCTACATGTTGTTGTCTACATATGATACTGCCTACACATTGTTATCTACATGGGGTACTGCCTACATGTGATACTGCCTACACATTGTTGTCTACATGAGGTACTGCCTACATGTTATACTGCCTACACATTGTTGCCTACATGTGATAGCAGCTGTAGAACAGACTAACCTGGTGTCTCAGTTTCTCTCAGCACAGACTCCCTTCTCTTAGGTTCTGGGTAGTCATATGAAAAATTGTGAAATCATCAGCCACATATAATGATTATACTCTCAGCCACATATAATGATTATACTCTCAGCCACATATAATGATCATATTCTCAGCCACATATAATGATCATATTCTCAGCCACATATAATGATCATATTCTCAGCCACATATAATGATCATATTCTCAGCCACATATAATGATTATACTCTCAGCCACATATAATGATCATAATCTCAGCCACATATAATGATTATACTCTCAGCCACATATAATGATTATACTCTCAGCCACATATAATGATTATACTCTCAGCCACATATAATGATTATACTCTCAGCCACATATAATGATTATACTCTCAGCCACATATAATGATTATACTCTCAGCCACATATAATGATTATACTCTCAGCCACATATATTGATCATATTCTCAGTCACATATAATAATTATACTCTCAGTCACATATATTAATCATATTCTCAGCCATATATAATGATCATATTTTCAGCCACATATAACAGGTAACACACAGTTATCACATTATGAGCAATAAAATAACAGATAAGTTATAAAAAAATTCTGAATCATAAAAGAAAGTTAATTATCAAAGTCTTTGTCACAAATAAATAACATTTATCAAAATCTGGGCAATACATGAAATTACCAAATTCTGTGTTGGAGGTGGAGAACAGCTTTAAAACTGACTGTCATAAATAAATACTAAAGTCTGCAGTAAAAATATTGTGAATTTATAAATCAAAGTTTATACACAGAAAACTGTACCAACAGGAATGGATTATGTAAGACAGAAAACTGCAGCAACAAGAATGGATTATGTAACACAGAAAACTGTAGCAAAAGGAATGGATTATGGAAGACAGAAAACTGTAGCAACAGGAATGGATTATGTAAGTCAGAAAACTGTAGCAACAGGAATGGATTATGTAGGATGGAAAAAAATCTATGCTATAAAGTATGTGGCACAGCACAGGATTTTAATAAAGTTTATCTACCATATATAAAAAAAGAAAAAAAACAAACAAAAAAAGTGGTAAAGACACCAACCTTCTCTTGGTTTCAAGGTACAGGGCAATGTTGGTTCGCTTGTGCCAAAACGGTTCTCTGCCCTCACCCGGAATTGGTATTCTGTGTCCGGCTTAAGACCATAGACATAATGAGTAGTGGCCTCGATGTTGCTGTCAAGTCTGGGAATGATTGGACAATACAGGCCAAGTATGATCAGTCACTAAAACACATGGATAGGATGGTTTATACGGTACATGAAGAACATGGTTTAAATGGTACATAAAGAACTTGACTTGTATAGTTTATATAAAGAATATGATTTCTGTGATACATGTATGAGCTCTTCAGTCAGATGGAAGTGCAGTATCAAATTCTGATATAAGGAAGACAAGCCACTACTAAGAGAGTAAAGTTGGCCTATCATTATACAAAATTACAACACCAAACTCAAACAGGGAGTTATGAACAGAGAACAATCAGCATGATCAAGGCCAGCTTTCATTGACCATGTGACTCCTGCTAGTGACTGATTGTAACAAAGGAAATGACAGATATCAAATATAAAATAATTTGATTTAGCTGCAAAATGTGAGGAATAAAACAGAAACAGAAAAATCTAGATTTAAAACAAGCAAATGACTGATACAAAACATAATGAACACCGGCAAACTTCGAGATCCATTCTCACCTGACCCACTGGTTACTAGGCAACTGTCGTGCTTCTATAGTGTAAGAAATCTTTCGAGCATTCTCTGGCAACATGGCTGTTGGGGCAGGCATCCATGACAGTTTGACAGAATTTGGTCTAACATCAAGCGTTGCAGGTTTATCAATAACCATGGATGGAATCTTGTCTGTGGAGAAAGTATAAAAAGCTTCAACTGTATTTGGGTTTTCAAAATACTTTGAGATTTGACCCATGGGACCTAACTCTAAATTACATGTACAGAACTCTGTTTCAGCATTTCAAGTTGAATATTTCATGTTAGAATTACTGGTGCAGTTAAAATTGTGATTTTTATCCTGTTTTGAAATATTAGGAATGTTTATATTATTGTCTACTACCCTCCTCTGTGATGCAGACAGACAAAAAAAAATGTGCCATGGCAGACAAAACCAACAAACTGATTGTGAATCAGACAAAATGCAGGCAAAGCAATCACATACCAAACTAACAGACCTACAGCAAAGCTTCCCAAAGTGGGAGGTACAGGGCCCTGAAGGTGTTGGAAAGATCCAGGGTGGTGGTGAGGAAACAGAGAGTGGCATGTGGAACACTGGCCAACCGTGCGAATTAAAGTTGTCGAGAGAGCTAGATACACTGCTTGCAGACAAGAAGAAGGCAGTTCAGAAAAATCTGAGAACCATTGTACTAGAGGATCAGACAAACAGCAACATACATTCACATAACAGACTGAAGGATCAAATAAACAGCAACAAACATTCACACAACAGACTGCAGGATCAAACAAACAGCAACATAAAATCACATAACAAACTGGAATATCAGATGGGCAGAAAATGCAGAAAAATTAACGCTCCTTCAAACTTACCTTCAAGTGGAATCTCTCTCTCAACAGTTCTCTTGGCAGACGGAGCTGGTGAGGCTCGATATATGTCTCTGGCAGGAGACATAAACCTTGGTAATGAAGGTCGATATTTGTCCCCTGACGGTGAAATAAATATACATTTTTTTATGAAATACATCATCATCATCATCATCATCATCATCATCATCATCATCCTAGACCTTCAATTCATATTTTCAGCACTACCAAGACTGTGAAAGCAGCATTAAGTTAAGAAACTCCAACAAACATTTGCAAGAAGAAAATTACCAGAACTCTAATAATGGCAGGAAAATGTTTCTACTGTGCACTGCCGATCATATATTTGGCAAAAGATGAAGAACTTAATTTCAAAGACACATTCACATCTTTCTCGAACAGAAATCGGCTTAAGACTTCACATCTTTTCACAAAATAAACTTGACAAATAATGAACCTGGACATGAAGGTGAACATTTGAAAGAAATGTCTCAAAGACTTTATGAAGCAGTCGCAGCACAGCTGTCGCTAATCTGCTCCTGTAATTAAATGGAAGTCTCAGAAAACTTTCATTCGTTTGGTCTGGTAATTAAATTTCTGCCTGGAAGTCTCAGAAACCTTTCATTTATTCTGGGAAACCTTTCATTTATTCTGGGAAACATTTCATTTATTCTGGGAAACATTTCATTTATTCTGGGAAACATTTCATTTATTCTGGGAAACATTTCATTTATTCTGGGAAACCATTTATTTGATCTGGTAACTAAATTTCTGGTTGGAAGTCTAGGAAACCTTTCATCTATTTGATTTGGTAACTAAATTTCTGGTTGGATGTTTGGGAAACCTTTCATCTATTTGATTTGGTAACTAAATTTCTGGTTGGAAGTTTTGGAAACCTGTCATTTATATGATCTGGTAACTAAATTTCTTGTTGGAAGTCTAGGAAACCTTTATTTGATCTGGCAACTAAATTTCTTGTTGGGAGTCTAGGAAACCTTTAATTTATTTGATCTGGTAACTAAATTTCTGCTTGAAATTCTCCATAACTTGGAAACATAGGATGCCTCAATGAGAGTGGAGTCCCTTCATTTCTACTTACCTTGCACTCTAAGCTGTGCAGAACATGAAGCCTTGCCTGCATCATTGAAGAGATTGCAGGTGTAGGTCCCCTCATCTGAAACATCACAGTTCTCCACCACAAGAATGGCTGTGTTACCTTCACGACCCATCTTGTATTTTGGTCCATACTTTAGAGGGAAGCCATCTTTCTGCCTGTGGTTACAACAATCAGTAGAGAGCTCATGTTCATCAAATCTGCAGCAGACAATCAAGCACCATCAGATATTTTCTTAGAAAAGTAATAAAAACATCCTCGTAGACTGAAGCTCAAATTAAATGAAATGGATGAATGATGATGATAAAGGCCAGGATTTTAGGCTGAAAATAACGGCACCTACTTACCATTCAACTTCTGGTTCTGGTATTCCAATTGCCATAGCTTCAAACCTGGCCATTCTTCCTGGCAAACCTCTCTCATCCTGGATGCGGCGAGTGAATGCAGGTGGGAAGGCATACTTGCTCGTGTCGTATTCGATGCCTCCACTAAGACAAGACAAAGTCATTATCTAAACATAACCCATGTCATACAGGTTATAAACAGAGACAGGACAATCATGAAATGTGCAAAAGATATTATAAACAAGATGACAGCAGTGTGTGCTGTGTGATACAGTCTGTCATGTAATGTAGGCAAGTAGTCCACAAAGTGCTGTGTGATACAGTCTGCCATGTAATGTAGGCAGGTAGTCCACAAAGTGCTGTGTGCTACAGTCTGCCATGTAATGTAGGCAAGTAGTCCACAAAGTGCTGTGTGATACAGTCTGTCATGTAATGTAGGCAAGTAGTCCACAAAGTGCTGTGTGCTACAGTCTGCCATGTAATGTAGGCAGGCAGTCCACAAAGTGCTGTGTGCTAAAGTCTGCCATGTAATGTAGGCAGGCAGTCCACAAAGTGCTATGTGCTAAAGTCTGCCATGTAATGTAGGCAGGTAGTCCACAAAGATCTGTGTGCTACAGTCTGCCATGTAATGCAGGCAGGTAGTCCACAAAGTGCTGAGTATCTATTTTCAGACCTGGGCTGACTTGAGAACAAACACAGCAGAAAAAAGAAACAACCTTACTGCCTGCAATCAGAGAGAACAAGTGCTGTCAACTTGGCCATGTTCACACTAAGACCTGATTAGCTGAGTGGCTATGTGCTTGGTTTACTAATCAGGTGGTACCAGGCTCTGTCTCAGCAGTGGGATGTTTTCTGCCAAGTACCAAAAAGGTCCCAGGGTTAACCTAACCCTTAAAAATGGGTACCAGAGAAATCTGGGAAAGTAGAGCGGCCAGGCGTGATACTGACCGCATCACACTTTCATGTGCTGAAGGTCATGGAAAATACGGGCCTAGCACCGATTCCCAATATTCCTTAAAGGCCTGGGAATGGGAATTTTACTTTTTTTTAACCACTCTCAGACAAATATTATCCAATGAAATTTTATCATTCTTCAGACACCAGCTCCTTACAACTTATTTATAGAGTTTAACTCATTCATGGTTCTCCTTTCAGTAATCTAATCTAGCAACAATATAACAATAATACAACAACTTACTCATAGAGTTTTCCTTTCAGGAACTGGTCTGTTGGTAGCTCCTTCACAGACAGTTCTACAGCACAAGAGGCATCACCAGCCCTGTTGACGGCCTTACAAGTGTACACTCCAGCATTCTCTGGGATAACATCTTTGATTGTCAGGGTGTACTTCTGTCCAGCTTTACGTCGCATTGATCGCCGACGAGACTCCTGAACAGAATATTGAAAGGTGAACAAATTAGTTCAGACAATTTACAGGTCTTTCATAAGTTACCAGATTTTAATCAAATCTTAGAAGAAAAAAAAACAGCAAAAACACAAAATACCGTAATTTCCTGACCAGTATCTGAGCACGGGAGTAGTGAAACTTACAATGAACTGATTTCTAGTGGGAAGGCACTGTGGCCAAAGATTTTCTACTCTCAAGCTCCACTGAGCGAACTCGAAAAATAGGAACTTGTAAGGGAAAAAGTTTCACTGGTACAGAAGATGATCTGTCTGCAAATTCTGAAGCATTATTTTAAAAATGTACGTTTGGCTGTTAGTTCATGAGAAACATAAATAGCCTTATATTTCATGACTTGCTGTGATCACCATCACACCGCACCGCACCAGACCACACCACACCAAACCACATCACACAACACAACACCACACTGCATCACACCACACCACACAACACCACACCACACAACATTACACCACACCACACCACACCACACCAAACCACATCACACCACACCACACAACACCACACCACACCACACCAAACCACATCACACCACACCACATACTACACTTCATTACACATCATGAACACATAAAAGTGACACATACGAGGGGTGATTGATAAGTTCTCAGCATAAGGTACAACGGATTATTTGTGGACAACTTTTTTGGGGTTATTTCCCTTGCAAGTTTATGCATTTAGTCCAGTGATCCTGGAGCATACAGATCCCTTCTGTGTAAAAGTCAGCATCTTGTGCCAGTAGAAAGTGGTCTACAGCATGAATGATGTCATCATCTGAAGCAAATCTGAGACCACCGAGTTCCTTTTTGAGTTTGGTGAACAGGTAATAGTCCAAAGGGGCCAAATCTGGGGAATAAGGAGGATGTTCAAGAAGCTGGAAGTCACATTCATGAATGGCAGCCATTGCCACCTCTGACTTGTGAACTGGAGCATTGTCTTGATGAAGGATGACTCCTCTTGTCAATTTCCCTCCACACTTTTCCTTCAGTTTGACTTGCAGTTGCTTCACAAGATTAACGTAATAGGCCCTAGTGACCGTTCTGCCCTTTTGAAGATAGTCTACCAAAAGCACATCTTCTGAATCCCAAAAGATGGAAGTCATCACTTTGCCTGCAGGCAGAACCACCCTTGCTTTCTTTGGAGGTGGAGATCCATGATGTTTCCACTGCTTAGACTGTTCTTTGGTTTCTGGTTGAAAATGATGAAACCAAGTTTCATCCACAGTCATAAATTACTGAAGAAACTTTTTAGGATCTGCAGAAAAATGGCCAAGATTGTCTCTTGACATGTTGAGACACTGTCATTTGTGATCAGCTCCAAGAAGTTTCGGGATCCATCGAGCAGAAAGCTTTGTCATTTTAAGATCATTGTGAATAATGGCATGAACACGTTCCTGGGAGATGCCCAACTCAGTAGCAATGTACCGCTCAGCTAGTCGCTGATTCTCCATTATCATGTCATGGATTCTGCTGGTGGCTTCGTCGGTGGTTACCGTTCTTGGTCTTCCTGGATGGGGATCATCTTCCAGACTCTCTCTTCCATGTCTGATTTGAGCTGCCCATTTCTTCACTGTGCTGTAAGAAGGGGCACTCTCCCCTAGAGTCTCCACATATCCTCATGGATCTCCTTCGATGATAAGCCCTTGATGCAGAGGTAGTGAATGACTGCTTGATGAGAAGTGTTATCCATTTTCTCATTTTCTGACACCCCTTACCACTTCAGTAGCCTGTTAAAAAAAATTGGTTCCAGTTAATTTCTTGAAACTTGGTGTTTAATCTTACATTAACCTGATCTACAAATGCACCAAATATATCAACTGTGTGTTTCAAGTATTTGTACCTTATGCTGAGAACTTATCAATCGCCCCTCGTAATAACCAAAGCATAGATCACAAAAGTTTGCCCATGTAGCACAAACAAAAACTACCAACTTACATGAAGTTCACGGCCATTGAAGTACCATGTGACCTCTGGTTCTGGAAGACCTGATATGACACACTCAAAAGTGACTTCTCCTCCCTCCTCCACCTCCTTGTCTGACGGCTGCTCCAGGAACAAAGGACGGTCTCCTTTCTTGCTTAGGTCTTCCTTCACCTTCAGCCTAGCCTTACACAGAGCCTGGCCAGCATCATTCTTGAGCTTACAGATAATCTCTCCTGAGTTCTCGATTTTCACAGATCTATGTAGATTATACAGTTTATAGTAAAGATGGAGAAAGCAATATAAACAATCAACTTTCACTTCTTCTTCTCCTTCTGCGTTTGAGGTTGTTGGTCACATCAGATCTTGATCCCTGTCAACATGGCAAAGACCGCAGCCTTCTTCAGATCCTGATAGGAGCCCCAAAAATCAAGCACACCTGACCTCGCTGCAGCAACTTTCACTGGTTTATGTAGCATGTAGATCATATAGTTTACAGCAAAGATGGAGAAAGCAGTAAAAACGATCAACTTTCACTGGTTTATGTAGCATGTAGATCATATAGTTTGCAGCAAAGATGGTGAAAGCAGTAAAACAATCAACTTTCACTGGTTTATGTAGAATGTAGATCATATAGTTTACAGCAAAGAGGGAGAAAGCAATGATAGCACTATAATTTCTCATGTTACTTTTAAAAGCTTTCTTCTATTCCTGAGGTCCAGCACTGTTGGAATTATATTTTTCACTTTTCTCTCCATCTGCATCTTAAGCCTTTTTGTTCAGAATTTAGTCATCAAAGCAACAAGTGGACACACATTTTATCTGATGTGAAAACATAACTTCACTCTTCCTTTTGTGTGACTGTGTGTGTGTCACTGCTGTTATTTTCTCAACCTGCAGAGTCTATGTTCTTGGCAGATGCTGTTGAATGATAAGTTAACTGTTGTTTATTTTCTATCTTTCCAAATCAGACTTATAAAGATGACTTCTTGATAAGTTCCACCACCCTGGGGTGTACACTGATCACCTTCCTTGTTGGTCAACATCTGACCACAACATCATGAAGAGATAGAACAGAATCCTGGACAGACTAGGTTTGCTGACTTCCTATGAAAGTCTCATCACTTCAGCTCCTACTTTCTTCTTCTCCTACACCAGCATAAAAATAACAGCTATGCTACATGTAACAAAATCTTTCATGGTTTTCTGTACACTTGAAACTTGTACATCAATCCCAATTCTTGCCATTACCCTAAACCTGAAATATGTACATCAATCCCAATTCTTGTTATTACCTAAACCTGAAACATGTACATCAATCCCAATTCTTGCTATTATCTAAACCTAAAACATGTGCATCAATCCCAACTCTTGCCATTACTGTAAACCTGAAATATGTACATCATTCCCAATTTTTGTTATTATCTAAACCTGAAACATGTACATCAATCCCAATTCTTGCTATTACCTAAACCTAAAACATGTACATCAATCCCAATTCTTGCTATTACTAAACCTACCCTAGTCCTAGGTAAATCTTAGACTTCATAATACAAGCCCCTGAGAAGAACTCATACTACAAGCCCCAGAGAAGACATCATACTACAAGCCCCTGAGAAGAACTCATACTACAAGCCCCAGAGAAGACATCATACTACAAGCCCCAGAGAAGACATCATACTACAAGCCCCAGAGAAGGCCTCATACTACAAGCCCCTGAGAAGAACTCATACTACAAGCCCCAGAGAAGACATCATACTACAAGCCCCAGAGAAGACATCATACTACAAGCCTCAGAGAAGACATCATACTACAAGCCCCAGAGAAGACCTCATACTACAAGCCCCAGAGAAGACATCATACTACAAGCCACAGAGAAGACATCATACTACAAGCCCCAGAGAAGACATCATACTACAAGCCCCAGAGAAGACATCATACTACAAGCCCCAGAGAAGACATCATACTACAAGCCCCAGAGAAGGCCTCATACTACAAGCCCCAGAGAAGACATCATACTACAAGCCCCAGAGAAGACATCATACTACAAGCCCCAGAGAAGACATCATACTACAAGCCCCAGAGAAGACATCATACTACAAGCCCCAGAGAAGACATCATACTACAAGCCCCAGAGAAGACCTCATACTACAAGCCCCAGAGAAGACCTCATACTACAAGCCCCAGAGAAGGCATCATACTACAAGCCCCAGAGAAGACCTCATACTACAAGCCCCAGAGAAGACATCATACTACAAGCCCCAGAGAAGGCCTCATACTACAAGCCCCAGAGAAGAACTCATACTACAAGCCCCAGAGAAGAACTCATACTACAAGCCCCAGAGAAGACATCATAATACAAGCCACAGAGAAGAACTCATACTACAAGCCCCAGAGAAGAACTCATACTACAAGCCCCAGAGAAGACATCATACTACAAGCCCCAGAGAAGAACTCATACTACAAGCCCCAGAGAAGAACTCATACTACAAGCCCCAGAGAAGACATCATACTACAAGCCCCAGAGAAGACATCATACTACAAGCCCCAGAGAAGAACTCATACTACAAGCTTTCTTCTATTCCTGAGGTCCAGCACTGTTGGAATTATATTTTTCACTTTTCTCTCCATCTGCATCTTAAGCCTTTTTGTTCAGAATTTAGTCATCAAAGCAACAAGTGGACACACATTTATCTGATGTGAAAACATAACTTCACTCTTCCTTTTGTGTGACTGTGTGTGTCACTGCTGTTATTTTCTCAACCTGCAGAGTCTATGTTCTTGGCAGATGCTGTTGAATGATAAGTTAACTGTTGTTTATTTTCTATCTTTCCAAATCAGACTTATAAAGATGACTTCTTGATAAGTTCCACCACCCTGGGGTGTACACTGATCACCTTCCTTGTTGGTCAACATCTGACCACAACATCATGAAGAGATAGAACAGAATCCTGGACAGACTAGGTTTGCTGACTTCCTATGAAAGTCTCATCACTTCAGCTCCTACTTTCTTCTTCTCCTACACCAGCATAAAAATAACAGCTATGCTACATGTAACAAAATCTTTCATGGTTTCTGTACACTTGAAACTTGTACATCAATCCCAATTCTTGCTATTACCTAAACCTGAAACATGTACATCAATCCCAATTCTTGCTATTACCTAAACCTGAAACATGTACATCAATCCCAATTCTTGCTATTATCTAAACCTGAAACATGTACATCAATCCCAATTCTTGCTATTACCTAAACCTGAAACATGTACATCAATCCCAATTCTTGCTATTATCTAAACCTGAAACATGTACATCAATCCCAATTCTTGCTATTACCTAAACCTAAAACATGTACATCAATCCCAATTCTTGCTATTACTAAACCTACCCTAGTCCTAGGTAAATCTTAGACTTCATAATACAAGCCCCTAGAGAAGAACTCATACTACAAGCCCCAGAGAAGACATCATACTACAAGCCCCTGAGAAGAACTCATATACAAGCCCCAGAGAAGACATCATATACAAGCCCCAGAGAAGAATCATACTACAAGCCCCAGAGAAGGCATCATACTACAAGCCCCTGAGAAGAACTCATACTACAAGCCCCAGAGAAGAATCATACTACAAGCCCCAGAGAAGACATCATACTACAAGCCCCAGAGAAGACATCATACTACAAGCCCCAGAGAAGACTCATACTACAAGCCCCAGAGAAGACATCATACTACAAGCCACAGAGAAGACATCATACTACAAGCCCCAGAGAAGACATCATACTACAAGCCCCAGAGAAGACATCATACTACAAGCCCCAGAGAAGACATCATACTACAAGCCCCAGAGAAGCCTCATACTACAAGCCCCAGAGAAGACATCATACAAGCCCCAGAGAAGACATCATACTACAAGCCCCTAGAGAAGACATCATACTACAAGCCCCAGAGAAGACATCATACTACAAGCCCCAGAGAAGACATCATACTACAAGCCCCAGAGAAGACCTCATACTACAAGCCCCAGAGAAGACCTCATACTACAAGCCCCAGAGAGACATCATACTACAAGCCCCAGAGAAGACCTCATACTACAAGCCCCAGAGAAGACATCATACTACAAGCCCCAGAGAAGGCCTCATACTACAAGCCCTAGAGAAGACATCATACTACAAGCCCCTAGAGAAGACATCATACTACAAGCCCCAGAGAAGACATCATACTACAAGCCCCAGAGAAGACATCATACTACAAGCCCCAGAGAAGACATCATACTACAAGCCCCAGAGAAGATATCATACTACAAGCCCCTAGAGAAGACATCATACTACAAGACCCAGAGAAGACCTCATACTACAAGCCCCAGAGAAGACATCATACTACAAGCCCCAGAGAAGACATCATACTACAAGCCCCAGAGAAGAACTCATACTACAAGCCCCAGAGAAGAACTCATACTACAAGCCCCAGAGAAGACATCATAATACAAGCCACAGAGAAGAACTCATACTACAAGCCCCAGAGAAGAACTCATACTACAAGCCCCAGAGAAGACATCATACTACAAGCCCCAGAGAAGAACTCATACTACAAGCCCCAGAGAAGAACTCATACTACAAGCCCCAGAGAAGACATCATACTACAAGCCCCAGAGAAGACATCATACTACAAGCCCCAGAGAAGAACTCATACTACAAGCCCCAGAGAAGACATCATACTACAAGCCCCAGAGAAGAACTCATACTACAAGCCCCAGAGAAGAACTCATACTACAAGCCCCAGAGAAGAACTCATACTACAAGCCACAGAGAAGACATCATACTACAAGCCCCAGAGAAGACATCATACTACAAGCCCCAGAGAAGACATCATACTACAAGCCCCAGAGAAGACATCATACTACAAGCCCCAGAGAAGACATCATAATACAAGCCCTAGAGAAGAACTCATACTACAAGCCCCAGAGAAGACATCATACTACAAGCCCCAGAGAAGACATCATACTACAAGCCCCAGAGAAGACATCATACTACAAGCCCCAGAGAAGACATCATACTACAAGCCCCAGAGAAGACATCATACTACAAGCCCTAGAGAAGACATCATACTACAAGCCCCTAGAGAAGACATCATACTACAAGCCCCAGAGAAGACATCATACTACAAGCCCCAGAGAAGACATCATACTACAAGCCCCAGAGAAGACATCATACTACAAGCCCCAGAGAAGACATCATACTACAAGCCCCTAGAGAAGACATCATACTACAAGACCCAGAGAAGACATCATACTACAAGCCCCAGAGAAGACATCATACTACAAGCCCCAGAGAAGACATCATACTACAAGCCCCAGAGAAGACATCATACTACAAGCCCCAGAGAAGACATCATACTACAAGCCCCAGAGAAGACATCATACTACAAGCCCCTAGAGAAGACATCATACTACAAGCCCCTAGAGAAGACATCATACTACAAGCCCCTAGAGAAGACATCATACTACAAGCCCCTAGAGAAGACATCATACTACAAGCCCCAGAGAAGACCTCATAATACAAGCCACAGAGAAGACTTCATACTACAACATTAGAGATTACCTCATACTACAACCCCCCAGAGATTACCTCATACTACAAGCCCCCAGAGAAGACATCATACTACAAGCCACAGAGAAGACATCATACTACAAGCCCCAGAAGTGACCTCATACTACAAGCCTCAGAAGAGACCTCATACTACAAGACCCAGAGAAGACATCATACTACAAGCCCCAGAGAAGACATCATACTACAAGCCCCAGAGAAAGCCTCATACTACAAGACCTAGAGATGACCTCACACTCCAAGCCCCAGAGATGACCTCACACTACAAACCCCAGAGATGACCTCACACTACAAGCCCCAGAGATGACCTCATACTACAAGACCCAGAGATGACCTCACACTACAAGCCCCAGAGATGACCTCACACTACAAGACCCAGAGATGACCTCACACTACAAGACCCAGAGATGACCTCACACTACAAGACCCAGAGATGACCTCATACTACAAGCCCCAGAGATGACCTCACACTACAAGCCCCAGAGATGACCTCACACTACAAGCCCCAGAGATGACCTCATACTACAAGCCCCAGAGATGACCTCACACTACAAGCCCCAGAGATGACCTCACACAACAAGACCCAGAGATGACCTCACACAACAAGACCCACCTGAAGGCCAGCATGACAGTGTCCTCCTGCCTGCGTGTGAGAATCTCCGAGCTGTTCTCCACCTCCCTGCCGTTCAGGAACCAAGTGACGCTAGGGTCAGGGTTGCCATCGATTATGCAGACAAACTCCACTGGGACTCCCTCAATGGCCTCCATATCATAAAACTTAGTCAGAAAAGATGGAGCCACATGAGCATCTGTGATCTTCTCTTTCAGACCTGCAGGAAGTAAATTCTTGCTAAATCTTGTCTCAGATAGATCATAATTAAGTTAATTAAGACTAATATCATTTCAGTCATGTGTTAATAGGTACAATGACAACATTAAGATATCTGAGACAACTTACATCCTTCCCATGCCCTTAAACATCACATAGGGCTCGTATGGTAGTTAGCCAAGTTTTCCTGTTTTCGGCGAGCTTTTCAATCTCATCAAGGGATTTTATGCCTACTAATTTGGCCTCTCTTAACAATGTCCTCTTTAGAGTTTCACATGGTTGACGTCTTTTTCTTTGGCCTGTTGTGTTCAACTTGACAGCTTGTTTTGGGATTCTCTGATTGTTTCTTCTCATCATGTGACCGATATATGTCCATCTCCTTTTTCTGATAACCAATGAGACTTGTCGTTTTCTCATCTGTTTTATCTCTGCATTGTTCTTGAATTCGTTCCACTTTATACTAAGTATTTTCCTTAGGCATTTGTTTTCAAAAGAGTCTAATTTCTTGTCTATTTCTTCAGTTGTTTTCCAACTTTTGCTTGCATAAATGAGGGTGGATATTACATTTGAAACGAATAATTTTAGCTTGGTTTTTTTTTGTGCTTATAACTTTTGACTGCCATATGTTCTCAAGATTCTTGAAGGTCAATATCTGAGACAAGACCTATGTAATCAATGACATATCTGAGACAGATACATGATATCAATGACAACATTAAGATACCCGAGACAATGATTGTATGAATATTCTCAAGAAATTTAGAGGCAGAAAAAGACACAAAATGTATCCTCAAGTCATATCTATATTTCTCTACAAGCACTTTCAGAATGTGTAGGAAACAAAAGTAAGTTTTTAAAAAAAGGTAGTTTAAAACAAAAGTAAGTTTTGTCTAACTCAGCTCTTACACTGAGGATGCCAGTGTAAGTAGAATATGCATTAACATATTTCATTCCTTTGAAAATTTCATTGATATAGTGATCCTTTTTCTCAGTGCTGTCTGATTATTTGAATAGAATAGTGTTTGAGATGACCATGCACATCTGTTCTGTCTGTCTCTCCTGTCTGAAACTGTGTTCTTCCTCTCTCTTCTTCTTCTTTTCTCAATTTGAGTTTTTGTAAGTATCAGCACACACTGGAAGATCATGTGTAACTTAGAAGATTATGTAACAAATATACATTATTTTCTCATTACTTTCTGATTAGTCAATGTATCAACACAGACAACTGACATTACTTTCTGATATTCATCTTATCACAGACAACTGATGTCACTTTCTGATATTCAGCATACCACAGACAACTGATGTCACTTTCTGATATTCAGCATATCACAGACAACTGATGCCACTTTCTGATATTCAGCATATCACAGACAACTGATGTTACTTGTTGACAGGGTCAACATACCCAATACATTAAGCAAAGCTTCAGTTTTGGCCTCCCCGTAATCATTCTTGGCCACACAAGTGTAGCGCCCACTGTCTGCCTTGTCTACCTTCTTGATGAGCAGAGAGAAGATGTCATCGTGAAAGTTGAGCAGCTCATACTTGGCTGAGGGGGTCACCTTGTTCCCATCTTTGTACCTGGAAGACAGAGAGTGAGGTCAGAAACACAGCAAGGTCAGTGATACATTGAGTTTAGGAGCTCGGTCTTAAAGTGAGATATGTAAGTCAAATGTAGAACAAATACATTTAGATATTCAACAAGATCAGGAGGTTGGATATTCAATGAGGTTGGGAGGTCAGATATCGAACAAAGTAGGTATTTGGAATTTAGATATTCAACAAAGTTCAGGAGGTCAGACAGTTAATGAAGTCTTTAGGTCAGATATTCAGTAAGGTCTAGAGATCAGATATATACAGTGAGGTCAGAAGATCATATATATACACACTCAAGAAGATTTTATTGTCTGTTATTTGTACTGTGCCATATATACACAACAGATAATAAAATATTCTAAAACATTCAAATGTCTACACAAATTAACAAACATCCTAAATGTTCATAGAAATTTCTCAAGTTCCAACATTTCATACATTCATTCATTTGCATGTCCCTTACGGGAACTTTGCCTCCCTAACATCACTCCTGTAGGCCTCTCAGTTGTGAGCAAGATGGCCTGCTTTAGAAACTTCATTTATAAACATTTATAAACTTCAAAACACACATAAAAAAGCATCCTTAAGCATCCACAGAAGACAAAAATAATTCCAGGACACCTTAAAACATTTAGAACAGGATGTGACTGTATGATCTGTGGCACTTAAAAGTGCAGAAATGTTATCTCTATCAAGTGTAAAAACTTGGGCTAACTTGTCCACACATTTTCATGGCTGTGACTTCTGGGAGAAAGAGACTGACATCCTTCTCTGGCGAGAACTTATCTCATTGATCACGTGAATAAATTGTGCCAGGCAAAAAGCTACTTTTCTAGTTTTTAATGTCAGCCAGTTATATTTGAAACTTCCCTTCTCTATGATATTTAGGAAACTTAAATTCAGATATGATTTCCTGAAAATGTCTCATTTCTTTCATGATCTAAGTGCTGTCTTATAATGGAAGTACAGAAATGTGATCTAAGTGCTGTCATATTGTGGAAGTACAGTAATGTGATTTGTCATGTGGTGAAGTACAGTGATCTAAGTGCTGTCATGTGCTGGAAGTACAATAATGTAATGGAATATACTGTTACATGACTAAAGTACAGTAGTGCAATGGAATTACACTGACATAATCAACTACACCAGAAACAATGTACACAGATATCCCAAGCAGGACACTGAAACTTGGACCAAGCAGGACACTGAAACTTAAACCAAGCAGGACACTGAAACTTAGACCAAGCAGGACACTGAAACTTAGACCAAGCAGGACAATGAAACTTTTTTACCAAGCAGGACACTGAAACTTGGACCAAGCAGGACATTGAAGCTTAGACCAAGCAGAACACTGAAATTTTACCATGCAGGACACTGAAACTTGGACCAAGCAGGACAATGAAACTTTTACCAAGCAGGACACTGAAACTTAGACCAAGCAGAACACTGAAATTTTACCATGCAGGACACTGAAACTTGGACCAAGCAGGACACTGAAACTTTTACCAAGCAGGACACTGAAACTTGGACCATGAAGGACACTGAAACTTTTGCCATGCAGGACACTGAAACTTGGGCCAAGCAGGACACTGAAACTTGGACCATGCAGGACACTGAAACTTGGGCCAAGCAGGACACTGAAACTTGGACCAAGCAGGACATCAAATTAAACAACTTGGACCAAGAAGGACACTGAAGTAAACAACTCGGACAAAAAAGTTTACCATGTAATCTCTGGATCCGGGTAAGCTGAGACTCGACAGTCAAATCTGGCAAGTTCTCCGAGTTCTGTCACGCAGTCGTCCATGGCTTTTACAAATCTGGGAGCCGATACTTTATCACTGTCTTTTCTTTGCTTTCTTTCTTTTCCTTCCTCTACAAAAACTTTCTCTGTGGCTCTGTATTCTCTCTCTGATGTTTTCTCTGTTGGTTGAAATCTCTTTGAATCTTTGTAATCTTTCTCTTGTTTAGATTCCTCTTTTTCTCTGTATTTTCTTTCTGCACTCTCTGCTGGTTCAGATTTCTCTGTGTCTCTGTATTCTCCTTCTAATTGTTTCTCTGTTGGTTCAAATTTCGGTGTGTCTCTGTATTCTTTCTCTAATGGTTTCTCCTTTGGCTCTAATTTCTCTGTGTCTCTGTATTCTCTTCCTAATGGTTTCTCCTCTAATTTCTCTGTGTCTCTGTATTCTTTCTCTAATGGCTTCTCCTTTGGCTCTAATTTCTCTGTGTCTCTGTATTCTTTCTTTAAAGATTTCTCCTCTAATTTCTCTGTGTCTCTGTATTCTTTCTCTAATGGTTTCTCCTTTGGCTCTAAGTTCTCTGTGTCTCTGTATTCTCTTCCTAATGGCTTCTCCTTTGGCTCTAATTTCTCTGTGTCTCTGTATTCTCTTCCTAATGGTTTCTCCTCTAATTTCTCTGTGTCTCTGTATTCTTTCTCAAATGGTTTCTCCTTTGGCTCTAATTTCTCTGTGTCTCTGTATTCTTTCTTTAAAGATTTCTCCTCTAATTTCTCTGTGTCTCTGTATTCTTTCTCTAATGGTTTCTCCTTTGGCTCTAATTTCTCTGTGTCTCTGTATTCTTTCTTTAAAGATTTCTCCTCTAATTTCTCTGTGTCTCTGTATTCTTTCTCTAATGGTTTCTCCTTTGGCTCTAATTTCTCTGTGTCTCTGTATTCTTTCTCAAATTGTTTCTCCTTTGGCTCTAATTTCTCTGTGTCTCTGTATTCTTTCTCAAATTGTTTCTCCTCTGGCTCTAATTTCTCTGTGTCTCTGTATTCTTTCTCAAATTGTTTCTCCTTTGGCTCTAATTTCTCTGTGTCTCTGTATTCTTTCTCAAATTGTTTCTCCTTTGGCTCTAATTTCTCTGTGTCTCTGTATTCTTTCTCAAATGGTTTCTCCTTTGGCTCTAATTTTTCTGTGTCTCTGCATTCTTTCTCTAACGGTTTCTCCTTTGGCTCTAATTTCTCTGTGTCTCTGTATTCTCTCTCTAATGGTTTCTCCTTTGGCTCTAATTTCTCTGTGTCTCTGTATTCTCTCTCTAATGGTTTCTCCTTTGGCTCTAATTTCTCTGTGTCTCTGTATTCTTTCTCAAATGGTTTCTCCTTTGGCTCTAATTTCTCTGTGTCTGTGTATTCTCTCTCTAATGGTTTCTCCTCTAATTTCTCTGTGTCTCTGTATTCTCTCTCTAAAGAAACTTTCTCTTTGATGTCTACTCTTTTCTCTTTCTGTTTCTTAGAATCCTCCTCTTCTTCTTCTTTTCTTTCTCTTGTCTCTTCTTTTACTTTTTCTCTCTTGTCCTCACGGACTTCTTCTGTATTCTCTGTATCCTGACTTAAACCAGCACCTGCCTGGCTTTCTAAACTTTCCTTAACTTCTGCCTCAGAAAAGCTCTTGTCTTCCTCTGAGCTCTTCTCTATCAAAAAAAGACTTTTATCCCTTTTATCTGTAGCAACTTTTTCGAAATTTGTGTCTTCTTGTTCTTTGAACTTGTGCTTCTGAGCTTGAGCTAAAGTTTTGTCTGAGTCTGATTCAAAAGCTGCCGATTGTTGTCCTGAACTCTCCTCAAGGAATTCTGTGACCTCTGTAGTAGGTTCACTAGGTTCTGCAGTTCTAGAAAATGTGTCTGTTTTGTCTTCTAACTTTTGTTGAGCAGTTTCTTGTTCCGGGCTGTGGTTTAATGCTCTCCCTGCAGCGTACGAGTCTTCCTCTAATGTGTCCTCTCTCTTGGAAGCCTTGTCAGTTTCAACTTTAGAAACTTTGCTTTCTGTAAAGGTGGGGACACTCGCTGAATCTACGAGGAGAGTTGTTTCTGCCTGAGTCTGTGATTTCTTCTCCTCTCCAGCACGTTCTGAAAGATCCTGGAAAGCTGCCTCTACTTGTATGCTCTCACAGACTTCAGGTTGCGAACCAAATCTTGCTTCTGCCTTGGTCTCTGAGACCTGCTGAACAGTTGCTACAGGTACAGCACCAAATTCTGCAAATACTTGTTGAGGAGTTTCAGTTTGACCTCCTGCTTCTGCCCCAGCAAAGATTTCTCTGGAGGCCCTGTCTCTGTTCTTGCTCTTGAGCTGTAAAGGTTCTGAATCTTCTGTTACCAGAAAATCTTCAGAAACCCCGTTTGATTTGGCTCTCTCCTGGAGGATGTCCTTCCAAAAATCAAAAGTGTGTTCCTGATCTTCTTGTTTTGCTGTCTTCACTAGCAATTCTTCTTCTAGGTTGTTCCCCTTTTCTTTGTCTTGCTCCTCTGCGATTTGTGCAACAAAAGACTCCTCAACAACGTTTGTTTCTTCTGCCTTTCCTAAAGCTTTTTGTTTTAGTTGTTCCTGTTGGTAAATGAAAGTCTCAGCCCGCGCAGTCTCCTTCTGTTCTCCGGTGTTGAGTTCTAGAAGTGTCTCAACAGAGTTGGATATATCAGCTTCAAAAGTTGGTGAAGTCTCTTTCTTCTTGACTGTAGAGCTGTCAACTGATGTCTCACTGCTGACAGCAAGATTTTCTGAACGTAACTTTGCCGAGTCTTGTACAACTTCAGTTTTTAGGTCAAAAACAGTCTCAGCAGTTTCAGAACTTGATATCTCAGTATCAAAAGTAAGAGAACTTGGTGCAACGTCTATTTTCTTACAAGCTAAGCTGTCGACAGATGTATCACTGCTGACAGCAAGATGTATAGAATGTAGTTTTTCTTCCTCAACTTTAGTTTTTAGGTCAAATATAGTGTCAGCAGTTTCAGAACTTGATATCTCAGTATCAAAAGTAAGTGAACTTGGTGTAACGTCTGTTTTCTTGTATGTAGAGCTGTCAACAGATGTTTCACTGCTAACACCAAGATTTTCTGAACGTAACTTTGCCGATTCTTGTTGAACTTCAGTTTTTAAGTCAAAAACAGTCTCAGCAGTTTCAGAACTTGATATCTCAGTATCAAAAGTAAGTGAACTTGGTGTAACCTCTGTTTTCTTGTATGTAGAGCTGTCGACAGATGTTTCACTGCTAACACCAAGATTTTCTGAACGTAACTTTGCCGATTCTTGTTGAACTTCAGTTTTTAAGTCAAAAACAGTCTCAGCGGTTTCAGAACTTGATATCTCAGTATCAGAAGTAAGTGAACTTGGTGTAACCTCTGTTTTCTTGTATGTAGAGCTGTCAACAGATGTATCACTGCTGACAGCAAGATGTACAGAATGTAATTTTTCTTCCTCAACTTCAGTTTTTAGGCCAAATATAGTTTTGGCAGTTTCAGAACTTGATATCTCAGTATCAAAACTAAGTGAACTTGGTGTAACTTTTGCGCTCTTGTATGTAGGGCTATCAAGTGATGTCTCACTGCCAAGGGAAAGATTTACAGCATGTGGTTTCACAAACTCCTCCTCCTCTTCTGCTGTTTCAAACTCTAGAACAGTGTTATTACTCTCAGATCTGAATATCTCAGTTTCAGTTGAAAGTAAGTTTTGCGTAGCAGCTTCTAGTGCAGATGAGCTGTCAACAGATGTGTGGCTTGTGAATGTCAGAACCTCAGACTGGACTTTATGGATGCTTGTTTCATTTAGCGTTGAAGATACTGCAAGAGTAGTGGTTTCAAACTCTTCTTTCTGAGAGATAGATCTGGTACTTTCTGTTCCAAAAACTACTTCCTCTTCTGGGAATATTCTCTGCTTCACTTCTGTTTGATGTTCTTGACTCTCTTCACTTTTCTGTTTTATATCTTCAGACTCTTCTAAGTCTTCTCTTGTGACTGTTGTCTTGTCAGACCTCTCCTTGTTGGTGACTTCTCTCTTGAAAGCAAAACCTTTCCTGTCTGCAAAAGACTCGTAGATCTCTTCGATGACCGTCTCAGATCCAGACTCAGTATCAGCGGTTTCCCCGGTGGTTCTGTCAGTTGATGTATCTGTCTCTGTCAGATCTGGAGAAAAGAAAATATAAAGAAATGAGAAAACACAAAATATAAAAAATTATTTTTTTTTTAACTGAGAAAACTCATCTGGCAAATTTATATGTCAGTGTATCTTATCTCATTTCATAGCTGGTAAAAAAACGTTGGTTCCATGGTTGAAACCAGAAACCAGCTAAATCATGCAGACAACCACTGTGAGCAAGCAGCATGAAGTACTTAGTACTGTAAGCCTTCATACTTTCATCTGTGACTAGACACAGAGCTGGAAATTAAGTGATCAGACACAGAAAACTGTATGAAAATGTCTAGACACAGGAACTTGTACCAAAGTGTCTAGACACAGGAGCTTGTATAAAAGTGTCTAGACACAGGAGCTTGTATAAAAATGTCTAGACACAGGAGCTTGTATAAAAGTGTCTAGACACAGGAGCTTGTACCAAAGTGTCTAGACACAGGAGCTTGTATAAAAGTGTCTAGACACAGGAGCTTGTATCAAAGTGTCTAGACACAGGAATTTGTACCAAAGTGTCTAGACACAGAAACTTGTACCAAAGTCTCTAAATACAGGAATTTGTACTGAAGTATCTTTGCTTTTCAATTTTCACTGGTCTTGGGAGAATTATAAATATAGAAAGTTAGGTCTGCAGTTACTCAAGTTGATACTGTGAAACAAATGGATTGACAAGATCAAATAAGATGAGAACATAATTTAAAATAGGACAGAAAGATTATACTGTAAAGTAAGACAACATGGTTACATTGTAAAGTAAGACAAGATTACATTGTAAAGTAAGACAATAAGATTTACACTGTCAAGTAAGACAGCAAGATTACATTGTAAAGTAACACAAGAACACAATTTAAAGTAAGACAACAAGATTACATTGTAAAGTAAGACAACAAGAACATAATTTAAAGTAAAACAACAAGTTTACATTGTAAAATAAGACAAGATTACACTGTAAAGTAAGACAACAAGTTTACACTGTAAAGTAAGACAACAAGATTATACTGTAAAGTAAGACAACAAGAACACAATTTAAAGCAAGACAACAAGATTATACTGTAAAGTATTTTAAAAAAACAAGATTACACTGAGAGACATTAAGAAGATAGAGGGTAATGTAAGATGATATAAACAACAGAGAAGCTTGGCCTAACACAAAGACTGGCAGACTACAACTGGTCAAGACCCAACCTCACTTCTTGATGAGCTTACAGGGTGTGTCAAAATATTTGGATGGGTTAAGTGTCTATAGACATGACAGTCCACTGGGTGAGATTGGGGTAAGTGTCTCTAGATGTGACAGTCCAGTGGGTGAGATTGGGGTAAGTGTCTCTAGACATGACAGTCCACTGGGTGAGATTGGGGTAAGTGTCTCTAGACATGACAGTTCACTGGGTGAGATTGGGGTAAGTGTCTCTAGACGTGACAGTTCACTGGGTGAGATTGGGGTAAGTGTCTCTAGACATGACAGTTCACTGGGTGAGATTGGGGTAAGTGTCTCTAGAAGTGACAGTCCACTGGGTGAGATTGGGGTAAGTGTCTCTAGATGTGACAGTTCACTGGGTGAGATTGGGGTAAGTGTCTCTAGGCATGACAGTCCACTGGGGTAAGTGTCTCTAGATGTGACAGTCCACTGGGGTAAGTGTCTCTAGACATGACAGTCCACTGGGGTAAGTGTCTCTAGACATGACAGTCCATTGGGGTAAGTGTCTCTAGACATGACAGTCCACTGGGGTAAGTGTCTCTAGACATGACAGTCCACTGGGTGAGATTGGGGTAAGTGTCTCTAGACGTGACAGTCCACTGGGTGAGACTGGGGTAAATGTCTCTAGACGTGACAGTCCACTGGGTGAGATTGGGGTAAGTGTCTCTAGACGTGACAGTCCACTGGGTGAGATTGGGGTAAGTGTCTCTAGATATGACAGTCCACTGGGGTAAGTGTCTCTAGACGTGACAGTCCACTAGGTGAGATTGGGGTAAGTGTCTCTAGATGTGACAGTCCACTGGGTGAGATTGGGGTAAGTGTCTCTAGATGTGACAGTCCACTGGGGTAAGTGTCTCTAGACATGACAGTCCACTGGGGTAAGTGTCTCTAGACATGACAGTCCACTGGGGTAAGTGTCTCTAGACATGACAGTCCACTGGGTGAGATTGGGGTAAGTATCTCTAGACATGACAGTCCACTGGGTCAGACTGGGGTAAGTGTCTCTAGACGTGACAGTCCACTGGGTGAGATTGGGGTAAGTATCTCTAGATGTGACAGTCCACTGGGTGAGATTGGGGTAAGTGTCTCTAGATGTGACAGTCCACTGGGGTAAGTGTCTCTAGTCGTGACAGTCCACTTGGTGAGATTGGGGTAAGTGTCTCTAGATGTGACAGTCCACTGGGTGAGATTGGGGTAAGTGTATCTAGACATGACAGTCCACTGGGGTAAGTGTCTCTAGACATGACAGTCCACTGGGTGAGATTGGGGTAAGTGTCTCTAGACGTGACAGTCCACTGGGTGAGATTGGGGTAAGTGTCTCTAGACGTGACAGTCCACTGTGTGAGATTGAGGTAAGAGTCTCTAGACGTGACAGTTCACTGGATGAGACTGGGGTAAGTGTCTCTAGATGTGACAGTCCACTGGGGTAAGTGTCTCTAGGCATGACAGTCCACTAGGTGAGATTGGGGTAAGTGTCTCTAGATGTGACAGTCCACTGGGTGAGATTGGGGTAAGTGTCTCTAGATGTGACAGTCCACTGGGGTAAGTGTCTCTAGACATGACAGTCCACTGGGGTAAGTGTCTCTAGACATGACAGTCCACTGGGGTAAGTGTCTCTAGACATGACAGTCCACTGGGTGAGATTGGGGTAAGTATCTCTAGACATGACAGTCCACTGGGTCAGACTGGGGTAAGTGTCTCTAGACGTGACAGTCCACTGGGTGAGATTGGGGTAAGTATCTCTAGATGTGACAGTCCACTGGGTGAGATTGGGGTAAGTGTCTCTAGATGTGACAGTCCACTGGGGTAAGTGTCTCTAGTCGTGACAGTCCACTTGGTGAGATTGGGGTAAGTGTCTCTAGATGTGACAGTCCACTGGGTGAGATTGGGGTAAGTGTATCTAGACATGACAGTCCACTGGGGTAAGTGTCTCTAGACATGACAGTCCACTGGGTGAGATTGGGGTAAGTGTCTCTAGACGTGACAGTCCACTGGGTGAGATTGGGGTAAGTGTCTCTAGACGTGACAGTCCACTGTGTGAGATTGAGGTAAGAGTCTCTAGACGTGACAGTTCACTGGATGAGACTGGGGTAAGTGTCTCTAGATGTGACAGTCCACTGGGGTAAGTGTCTCTAGGCATGACAGTCCACTGGGGTAAGTGTCTCTAGATGTGACAGTCCACTGGGGTAAGTGTTTCTAGATGTGACAGTCCACTGGAGTAAGTGTCTCTAGGCATGACAGTCCACTGGGGTAAGTGTCTCTAGGCATGACAGTCCACTGGGGTAAGTGTCTCTAGACATGACAGTCCACTGGGGTAAGTGTCTCTAGACGTGACAGTCCATTGGATGAGATTGGGATAAGTGTCTCTAGACATGATAGTCCACTGGGTGAGACTGGGGTAAGTGTCTCTAGACGTGACAGTCCACTGGGTGAGACTGGGGTAAGAGTCTCTAGACATGACAGTTCATTGGATGAGACTGGGGTAAGTGTCTCTGGGCATGACAGTCCACTGGGGTAAGTGTCTCTAGGCATGACAGTCCACTGGGGTAAGTGTCTCCAGACGTGACAGTCCATTGGATGAGACTGGGGTAAGTGTCTCTAGACGTGATAGTCCACTGGGTGAGACTGGGGTAAGTGTCTCCAGACGTGACAGTCCATTGGATGAGACTGGGGTAAGTGTCTCTAGACATGACAGTCCACTGGGGTAAGTGTCTCTAGGCATGACAGTCCACTGGGGTAAGTGTCTCTAGATGTGACAGTCCACTGGGGTAAGTGTCTCTAGATGTGACAGTCCACTGGAGTAAGTGTCTCTAGGCATGACAGTCCACTGGGGTAAGTGTCTCTAGGCATGACAGTCCACTGGGGTAAGTGTCTCTAGACATGACAGTCCACTGGGGTAAGTGTCTCTAGACGTGACAGTCCATTGGATGAGATTGGGATAAGTGTCTCTAGACATGATAGTCCACTGGGTGAGACTGGGGTAAGTGTCTCTAGACGTGACAGTCCACTGGGTGAGACTGGGGTAAGAGTCTCTAGACATGACAGTTCACTGGATGAGACTGGGGTAAGTGTCTCTGGGCATGACAGTCCACTGGGGTAAGTGTCTCTAGGCATGACAGTCCACTGGGGTAAGTGTCTCCAGACGTGACAGTCCATTGGATGAGACTGGGGTAAGTGTCTCTAGACGTGATAGTCCACTGGGTGAGACTGGGGTAAGTGTCTCCAGACGTGACAGTCCATTGGATGAGACTGGGGTAAGTGTCTCTAGACATGACAGTCCACTGGGTGAGACTGGGGTAAGTGTCTCTAGACGTGACAATCCATTGGATGAGACTGGGGTAAGTGTCTCTAGACGTGACAGTCCACTGGGTGAGACTGGGGTAAGTGTCTCTAGACGTGACAATCCATTGGGTGAGACTGGGGTAAGAGACCCTAGACGTGACAGTCCACTGGGCGAGACTGAGGTAAGAGACCCTAGACGTGACAGTCCACTGGGCGAGACTGAGGTAAGAGACCCTAGACGTGACAGTCCACTGGGTGAGACTGAGGTAAGAGACCCTAGACGTGACAGTCCACTGGGTGAGACTGAGGTAAGAGACCCTAGACATGACAGTTCACTGGGCGAGACTGAGGTAAGAGACCCTAGACGTGACAGTCCACTGGGTGAGACTGAGGTAAGAGACCCTAGACGTGACAGTCCACTGGGTGAGACTGAGGTAAGAGACCCTAGACATGACAGTTCACTGGGCGAGACTGAGGTAAGATTGATTGATTGATTGATCTTTATTTCAAAAAGGTTAAGAATTTGGCACGCAGGCCCGTCTGACATTCTGCCCTTTATCATACATCTTTCACTCTATTCCAGACATTCTGCAAATATGTCCCTAGACATGAGTTCCGTGGACGAGACAGGAAGAAAGATGCATCAATCAGCTGTCAGCAACATTATTATCATCAGTACCAAGCAGAAGAGCGGACAGAAGAGGAACTCCATGGCTCTGAGAACAAGTAGGAACATGGCTCTGAGAACAAGTAGGAACATGGCTCTGAGAACAAGTAGGAACATGGCTCTGAGAACAAGTAGGAACATGGCTCTGAGAACAAGTAGGAACATGGCTCTGAGAACAAGTACAGAATATACCAACCTTCTTGAACAATGAGATCAAAATTGGACGATAAACTTCCGAGCCTATTAGCGAGGGTTACTGTGTAGGAGCCCGAGTTGTCGCCAGTGACTTGAGCAAAGAGCAAACTGCTGCTCTGGCCCTCACTAGTTATAGTAATTCCGTCTCCTTTGACAAGTTTACCTCCCTTGTACCAGGTCACTGAGGGGCAGGGGTTACCTCCCAGTGAGCAGTCTATACGAACAGGGTGACCTTCTGAAAGTAGAACAATAAGAAGGCACTGGTCATTTCTTTCAAACAGGGCAACAGAACTTTAATATTATGTGTGTGTGTGTGTGGACATAACGTTAGCAACAGAACTTTAATATTATGTGTGTGTGTGTGTGGACATAACGTTAGCAACAGAACTTTAATATTATGTGTGTGTGTGTGTGGACATAACGTTAGCAACAGAACTTTAATATTATGTGTGTGTGTGTGTGGACATAACGTTAGCAACAGAACTTTAATATTATGTGTGTGTGTGTGTGGACATAAAGTTGGCAACAGAACTTTAATATTGTGTGTGTGTGTGTGTGGACATAACGTTAGCAACAGAACTTTAATATTGTGTGTGTGTGTGTGGACATAACGTTGGCAACAGAACTTTAATATTGTGTGTGTGTGTGTGGACATAACGTTAGCAACAGAACTTTAATATTATGTGTGTGTTGGCAACCACTGAAATAATCTTTGCCAAATCTTACAGAACTCCTTCCAGCACACAAGGAGAACCACTGAAATAATCTTTGCCAAATCTTACAGAACTCCTTCCAGCACACAAGGAGAACCACTGAAATAATCTTTGCCAAATCTTACAGAACTCCTTCCAGCACACAAGGAGAACCGCTGAAATAATCTTTGCCAAATCTTACAGAACTCCTTCCAGCACACAAGGAGAACCACTGAAATAATCTTTAGCAAAAGCTTAGTCCAATCATCATCCTGTGCCGTCTCCTCGTGGAAAATTGGCTGCTGCGGCGACCCTACAACTTACTGTTGTAAGATGACTGAGCTATGACTCAAGTTTTCAGCTAAAACTGAAACAAATTATTTCACCCAATAACTTCACTGAATGTTTCCACCCCAAACAGAAAATGATTTTTCTTAAACTGCACAGAGATTTTTTTTTTTTAACCATTCAGTAAAAATAAAAATTGTTTCGTTTTTTTCTTTAAACATGTATACATTTTTTAAAATATCCGAACTTGTAACTCGCTTCCTGAGACAGGTGGTATCGGTTGCTATGGCAACTTGAAGTTCTCGCCAGAAATAAACGCTTTCTCATAGCGGCCTGGGCCAAGATGGAGGTAAGCAAGTCTTGCCTCACCTGCTAGTGCCAGAAATAGCTCGCCTGGCTGAGGCCAAAGTCTTCTTTACCCGTGATGATGTGAGTAGCGGGCCAGGCAAGCGCCAACACACTCACACTCTGCAGAGTACACAGCCCACACTAACCATGGCTGTCCTTTTACATGAAGAAAATCTGCCAGAAATCTTCAACGTCAGCCAGGAATCAACAATACATCTTGTTTCCTGCCACAAGTCTACCTGTACTTGATATGGCCACATTTCGTCAGTCTCACTATACATACTCGCACATCTAAGAGAAATGACGACTGCGCTAAAATGAGTGATCCTTGAAAAGGTCTTTTTTCCAAAAAATTAGATGGGTGTATGTTTTTCTTTTATATGTATTCATCTAATTATTGTCTCTTCCTTCTTTCCTCACGCTTTGTCTTTTTGTAAAAGTGAACCATACACCTATATCTACTTTAAAACTCTCACATCTAACATTTCTTACAGCTTACATCTTATCACAGTCTCACACCTAACATCTCTTACAGCTTACATCTTATCGTAGCCTCACGCCTAACATCCCTTACAGCTTACATCTTATCATAGTCTCACACCTAACATCTCTTACAGCTTACATCTTATCATAGTCTCACACCTAACATCTCTTACAGCTTACATCTTATCATAGTCTCACACCTAACATCTCTTACAGCTTACATCTTATCATAGTCTCACACCTAACATCTCTTACAGCTTACATCTTATCATAGTCTCACACCTAACATCTCTTACAGCTTACATCTTATCGTAGCCTCACGCCTAACATCTCTTACAGCTTACATCTTATCACAGTCTCACACCTAACATCTCTTACAGCTTACATCTTATCGTAGCCTCACGCCTAACATCTCTTACAGCTTACATCTTATCATAGTCTCACACCTTGCACCTCTTACAGCCTACATCTTATTATAGCCTCGCGCCTAACATCTCGTACAGCTTACATCTTGTCACAGCCTCGCACCTAACATCTCTTACAGCTTATATCTTATCCTAGTCTCACATCTAACATTTTATCTCTTACGTATTACACATAAACATGACCACCTATGACAGAAGATAACGGAAGCATGTATCTGTTACAGATTATATATATAAACACCACATGTGGCTGATATATATATATAATATATATATATATATATATAGAGAGAGAGAGAGAGAGAACAAACGCAAACCAGAAAAGTTAAAGCTGATCAGAGAGAACAATCAAGGTCATCAGCAGAGAGAGAGAGAGAGAACAAACAAATAGAGGGAGAGAGAGAGAGAAGGGGTGAAGAGAGTTCTTCCATTACAATTCATTCATTCACTCATTCACTGAGGTGGAGTCACTGCGGCTCACTGGCGCAGACAAGACTTCTCCTCCTCCCTGTTCTTAGTCTTCTCCTGCCAGATGTTCACTCAGACTTCTCCTCCTCCCTGTTCTTAGTCTTTTCCTGCCAGATGTTCACTCAGACTTCTCTTCCTCCCTGTTCTTAGTCTTTTCCTGCCAGATGTTCACTCAGACTTCTCTTCCTCCCTGTTCTTAGTCTTCTCCTGCCAGATGTTCACTCAGACTTCTCTTCCTCCTTGTTCTTAGTCTTTTCCTGCCAGATGTTCACTCAGACTTCTCTTCCTCCCTGTTCTTAGTCTTCTCCTGCCAGATGTTCACTCAGACTTCTCTTCCTCCCTGTTCTTAGTCTTTTCCTGCCAGATGTTCACTCAGACTTCTCTTCCTCCCTGTTCTTAGTCTTTTCCTGCCAGATGTTCACTCAGACTTCTCTTCCTCCCTGTTCTTAGTCTTTTCCTGCCAGATGTCCACTCAGACTTCTCTTCCTCCCTGTTCTTAGTCTTCTCCTGCCAGATGTCCACTCCAAGAACTTGTAGGTCTTCTTCCAAGTCTGTCTCTGTTTGTCTGCCTGTTCTTGTCCGTCCTCTCCAAGTGTCCAAGCCGTCCTAGTCTGCTTGTTTTCCCTTACAGTAACTGTTAAGTGGAGACTAGAGTAGCGTGCGTGTTTGTTATTTCTAACTTTCCCTTATTGTCATCTAGTATTTCTAACAGGTCCAACAATTCTCTTCGACATTCTATTTTCAAAGATTTATAGCTGAGGTTATATTTGTTTTGCTTCCATTACAAGCTGTCCTGACATCCACCCTGTGACAGCTAGGATACCATCTTGTTTTTTTTCTCTTGCGTCTGCTTACATAAAAAAAGTCATTATTTCTTTCCTCTGTTTACCAAAAAATCTTATTTCTTCTTCTTTTTTTAATGCAAACTTCTCTTTCGTTTTTTTTTCACATTACCTGGGGGGGGGGGTTGGTTTTATTTTATATTTGAAATCTGCTGCAAGCCAACCCTTGCCTACAGAAGTTGCTGGCTTATTGCCTGAAGATTCCAACCTCGCCTTTCTGTCGGTCTGTGCGATGTTTTTCTCTCTCCACTTGTCAGATGTTTTCTACTCAGTCACCAGCATGGAATGTTGAGAGTGAGCCAAGAATCAAGATATGTTCTCACTTTTCTAGCAGAGCGTTTCTCATTGCTTGCTTCTTGTTGCAGTACATCACTATCAAGTTTCTTGATATCGAACACACAGCCAAATGTCTTGACTCAGTAAATCACGGCCAAATTTATTGACGCAGTACATCACTGTCAAGTTTCTTGAAGCAGTACATTACTGTCAAGTTTCTTGTTGCAGTACATTATTGTCAAGTTTCTTGTCGTGGTGCATTACTGTCAAGTTTCTTGTCGCAGTACATCACTGTCATGTTTCTTGATGTCGAACATCACATCCAAATGTCTTACTGCAGTACATCAGTGGTAAGTTTCTTGATGTCGAACATCACAGCCAAATGTGTTAACACAGTACATCTTTGGCAAGTTCTTTTTTTTTATGTAGAACATCACAGCCAAATGTCTTAACGCAGTAGATTACTGTCAAGTTTCTTGTCGCAGTGCATCGCGATCAAGTTTCTTGTCGCACTACATCACTGTCATGTTTCTTGATGTCGAACATCACAGCCAAATTTCTTGACGCAGTACATCACGGCCAAATTTCTTGATGCAGTACATCAGTGGCAAGTTTCTGGATGGTTCTATTCTTGGCTTGATAATAACCTCATGACGGCGAGGTCCTCATCATTTTCTTCCATCAACTTCACGGCAGTCCTTGTAGTTTATCTCATCAACTCCATGTCAGTCCTTGTACTTTATCTCATCTCTTTCCATCAACTCCATGGCAGTCCATGTACTTTATCTCATCAACTCCATGGCAGTCCTTTAGTGTCAATCTAAAGACAGACTTTCTGTTTCTGTTGTATCTCTTGTCATCATGTTCTAGAACCACAGATATCTCGCTCCTGCTTACTATAACTTTCTGTCATCACAACTTTCTGTCACTTTGTTCCTGTTCAGTGCCTTTCTGTCACTATAACTTTCTTTCACTATAACTTTCTTTCACTATAACTTTCTTTCACTATAACTTTCTTTCACTATAACTTTCTTTCACTATAACTTTCTATCACTATAACTTTCTGTCACTATAACTTTCTTTCACTATAACTTTCTATCACTATAACTTTCTATCACTATAACTTTCTTTCACTATAACTTTCTGTCACTATAACTTCTCCAAGTCCTCAATGCGTTTGTAGTTTTACTGCAGTGGCTTTATGTATATACTTAGTTTTATATACACTTACACCCCAAAATTATTCGTCTATTTTTATAACTGTAGTCTTATAGTTTCGGTACTAGCAGTTCCTATCGTTATTGCGTTGTACGCTGATGTACACCTCTCTTATCTTCACTGAGTTGTACAGTGATGTACATCTCTCTTATCTTCTCTAACAGATGTTGGTATCACCAATTATTATGTTTTATTTACGTAGTCTATCGATGTAACGTTACAGAAGATTAACCACAAGACAGGGAATGTAGTGATTTGTGCACCTGACCAGAGTATGGTCACATGATGCTACTGACCTGAATAAAAACGAAATAGAAGAAGTTGGACGCCCCAGAATAAAGCGGATAGATGGTGCAATATGTATGATTTGTTCGGATATATTTTCTTTTGTCGTAATATGCGTCCATTTTTCGGATCTTTCATATTTCGGCAAGGCGAGTGTTACTATATCTGAAACTATATCTGAAAAACTTCTCAACAGGTAATCTCTTTGACAGAAGAAGACGGGGATACCAGAGATGGTACACACAGTTGTTTTCCTAGCATTATAATGCGGGACAAAATGATCAAGAAGGAAAAATAATTATGTTGAGGAAAAAAACAAAACAAAACTTCCGCTCTTATCACTCTTCGCGCCACATGATGATAGTTAAACTGACCCTACAAACCTACACTAACTTGTGAGCCCACGGAGAAAATCTTGACTTCAGTCTCTTGTTAAACAATCTCGGAAACACACTCTCAGCTCACCTTTAGCACACGACAAAAAGTAGCTGCATTAGAACTGTGCTCACTAGAAACAATTTACTCACTTTTCTAGAAGTATACCTGCAGCTCTGTGCAGATCCTGGACAACACTAAGGCCAGAGAGGAGCCTTGACTGTAGGCGAAAGCTCACCTCCTCCACGAAATACCTTCAAAGTGTTCACGTTCCCAGCAGAAACAACCCAGAGAGTCTCTAGAACTTTCACAGCACAGGCGATGGGCCAGCGAGCGAGCAGAGAGAAAGAGAGAGAGAGAGAGAGAGAGAGAGAGGCTTGACTGCTCACGTACAGAGCAGGTAAGTGCTAGAAGTTAAAACATGAGAGAGACTGCAGACAGGTATTATATGTGAGGGCGTTTGGCAAGAGGCTGTAAGAAGAGAGACCACGATATAAAGAGAGAAAGGGAACATTCTCCGAATGTTCACGTCCGTACGTATGTGAGTCTACCGTATGTTTCCCAACAAACGCGCGCACTTGGCTTTCAGAAGGGAAACTGCATCAAGATGAAGACAGACAAACATTACAGCAAATGATGCAAATATTACCTACCTCTCTCTCTCTCTCTCTCTCTCTCTCTCTCTCTCTCTCTCTTTCTCAATCATTATCATTTTTCCCTGAGTGTGTGAGTAAGAGTGAGGGAGAGAGAGAGGTGGTATGACAGAAGATAGAATAAAACACAAAGACAAATGGACGTGGCTGCCAAATGTCACTCTTGTACAGTTTACATTTATGTAAAATGACCAGATGTATCGATTCTCGTTATTGTTAGCTAGAGCCCTTCTGCAGACGCTGTCAAGTTGATTGTCGTTATTGTTAACTACAGCTCTTCTGCAGACACTGTCAAGTTGATTCTCGTTATTGTTATCTAGAGCTCTTCTGCAGCCAATGTCAAGTTGATTCTCGTTATTGTTAGCTAGAGCTCTTCTGCAGACACTGTCAAGTTGATTCTCGTTATTGTTAGCTAGAGCTCTTCTGCAGCTAATGTCAAGTTGATTCTTGTTATTATTATCTAGAGCTCTTCTGTACCCAATGTCTAATTGATTCTCGTTATTGTCAGCTAGAACTCTTCTGCAACCAAAGTCAAGTTGACTGGCACTGTACATTAACCAAGCAGACAGCCGGTCTTCTGCATAGAGATGCCTGTAGAACTCTCTGCCAGTCAGGCATGAAGACAGATCTGACAGTACAAGTGGGGATCACATTCACAAACATTTATCATGATATACATAAATACACAAACATCCAGACCCACATAACATTCACAAACATACATAAAGACACACATGAGGAGACAGATATCCTGACCCACATAACATTCACAAACATACATAAAGACACACATGAGGAGACAGATATCCTGACCCACATAACATTCACAAACATACATAAAGACACACATGAGGAGACAGATATCCTGACCTACATAACATTCACAAACATACATAAAGACACACATGAGGAGACAGATATCCTGACCTACATAACATTCACAAACATACATAAAGACACACGAGGAGACAGATATCCTGACCTACATAACATTCACAAACATACATAAAGACACACATGAGGAGACAGATATCCTGACCTACATAACATTCACAAACATACATAAAGACACACGAGGAGACAGATATCCTGACCTACATAACATTCACAAACATACATAAAGACACACATGAGGAGACAGATATCCTGACCTACATAACATTCACAAACACACATAAAGACACACGAGGAGACAGATATCCTGACCTACATAACATTCACAAACACACATAAAGACACACATGAGGAGACAGATATCCTGACCCACATAACATTCACAAACACACATAAAGACACACATGAGGAGACAGATATCCTGACCCACATAACATTCACAAACACACATAAAGACACACATGAGGAGACAGATATCCTGACCCACATAACATTCACAAACACACATAAAGACACACATGAGGAGACAGATATCCTGACCCACATAAAACATCCAGAAACAGATATTTAGACATACATAATCACCAGGCATCTAGACATATAACCACCAGGCATCTAGACATATAACCACCAGGCATCTAGACATATAACCACCAGGCATCTAGACATATAACCACCAGACACACATCTAGACATAATCATCAGACGTCTAGACATATAACCAGCAGACACACATCTAGACATATAACAATCAGACACACATCTAGACATATAACCATCAGATACACATCTAGACATATAACCATCAGATACACATCTAGACATTTAACCACCAGACGGACATCTAGATATATAACCAACAGACAGACATATAGACATACAACCATCAGACAGACACATAGACATATAACCACCAGATACACATCTAGACATATAACCACCAAACACACATCTAGACCTATAACCACCAGACAGACATCTATACATATAACCACCAGACATCTGGACATATAACTATCAGACACACATCTAGACATATAACCACCAGACAGATGTAACACTGCCGCGAAGATGCCACAGGGGAGTGGGATTTGAAGCACTCAACAGCGATGATGGTTGTCTAAGTAATAAACAAAAACAGAGATAGGATAAGATTTTGCCTAAGCAAAAAACAAAAATAGAGACAAGTTGCCTAAGTAATAAACATAAACATAGACCGGTTTGCTTAAGTAATAAACATAAACATAAACCGGTTGCTTAAGTAATAAACATAAACATAAACCGGTTGCTTAAGTAATAAACATAAACATAAACCGGTTGCTTAAGTAATAAACATAAACATAAACCGGTTGCTTAAGTAATAAACAAAGATTTTCCACTGTCTTTTCATCTGAGACTAAACGTTCACAACCATGGCTTTCAGTTCAAATCAAGTGCCGTGCCGCGTGGCGTAGGCGATCATTTCTCTCCACAATTCCCTGTCTTTAGACTTGATTATGAGATCCGCCGGTGACTTTCTTCCTAGCCACACTGACAGCCCATCCAGTAACTTCTCTCTCTCTCTCTCTGTCTTCCTCTGTCTCTTCTTCCTTTAATTTTTCAAGCTGCCACAGTGTGTTCCAATTTTCCTCTTCTCAGAAAATGTCCTACAAATCTCGCTTGTCTGCCTCTGATCTTTGCTGTAATTTGCCTTTTAACTCCAGCCTCTCTTAAGACTTCTTCATTGGTTTTCTTGGCTGTCCATGGAATCTTCAACATCCTTCTTATGAACTATATCTTCATGGCCTCCATTTCTCATTGTACTCTCTTATTCATTGACCATGCTTCACATCCATAAAACAAAACTGGCTCGATGTAACATTTAAGTATTCGGAATCTTGTTTCCATTGATATAGATCTGTTGGACAAGATGTTTCTCATTTTCTGGAATGCTGACTTGGCCTGAGCATGTCTGCTTTTTATTTCGTTGTGACATTACCCATCAGCTGTTATAATTGTTCCTAAGTACTTGAATCTATCAACTTGTTTCAGTTCTGTGCCAACGATGGTAATGCTACATTTTGGTGGTATTCTTTTCTTTGAGATGACCATCGCTTCAGTCTTCTTTTTGTTCAGGCTGAGACCTTTACTCTTACTTTCACGAACCACGATGTCCAGAATAGCCTGTAGCTCCCATTCACTTTTAGCAATCAGAACTGTGTCGTCTGCTCATCTTAAGTTGTTAAGGTTATACCCGCCAACTGATATTCCTGGCATGTTCTCTATATTTCTCATTATATTTTCCCTGTACAAGGAGAAGAGGTCAGGAGATAGAATACATCCTTGTTTAACTCTACATTTTATGTCTTGGAATGCTCCTATTTGATTCTCAACCTCCATTGCTGCTGATTGCTGCCAGTATATGTTTTTGATAAGTTTCAGATCTTTCCCATCTATGTTGATGTCTTTCAACATTCTTATAATTTCTGTGTGTCTCACTTTATCAAACGCTTTACAGTAGTCTATGAGGCGTTTTTACTTCTATTGGTCTCTCCATCAATGTTCTTATTATATATATATGGCGTTACTTGTACCTTTTCCTTCGACCAAGCCGCACTGTTCTTCAGCGATTTTTGTTTTTATTTTGCTCCTGACTCTTCTCATAACAATGTGAAGCAGGATTTTGGTAACATGGCTCATAAGACTAACGGTTCGATGGTCTTCACATTCAACTGCACCTTATTTCTTTGATAGGGCAATGAAGACTGATTGCAAGGGTCTAATGGGACATAGTTACTGTTATAGATGTCATTCAGCAATCTGGTAATTATTTCTATGCCAAGCTCTCCTAATGCTTCCAATTCTTACTTGGTGATTTTATCTGGTCCTGGTGCTTTGTTGTTTTTCATGTGTTTGATGGCTTCTTCCACTTGTGCTTTTAATATGTGGGGCCCTTTATTATTATTTTGTATATCTATTTCATTTCTATTGTCCTCATAGAGTTCTCTAATGTATTCGCTCCATCTTGCCATTATTTCATCTCTGTCCATTATTGTATGCCCCTCCTTTGACTTCAGGCAACTAGTCTTGTGGTATGCCTTTTTGTTTGTTAACTCCTTTATTTGTTTGTACACATCTCTTGTGTTTCCATGATGGTGTGTCTCTATTTCACTAAATTTCTTATTTAGCCACATCTCCTTAGTTTTATTGCATTTGTGTCTTATTTCTTTATTTTGTCATATTCATCTTTATCAAACTTCTCCGATCCATTAACTGCAAAATTTCTTCTGCCATCCACTCCTGTTTAGCATGTCTTTTATTTTGAGGTAGGATTTCGATAGATGTTTGCTGAATAGAGTCTTTGAGCATATTCCATTACTCATCAACCGCTGCTATAGAAGACTATTCAGAAATACTGTCCATCTGCTGGGATTACGTCCATCTATCTGCTGGGATTACGTCCATCTATCTGCTGGGATTACGTCCATTTATCTGCTGGGATTACATCCATCTATCTGCTGGGATTACGTCCATCTATCTGCTGGGATTACGTCCATCTATCTACTGGGATTACGTCCATCTATCTGTTGAGATTATGTCCATCTGTCTGCTGAGATTATGTTCATCTATCTGCTGAGATTATGTTCATCTATCTGCTGAGATTATGTCCATCTATATGTTGAGATTATGTCCATCTATCTGCTGAGATTATGTCAATCCAGTTGCTGGGACGAGAGGTTATGTCGAGCTAGATACTGAGACGAGAGATTACATCGAACTGGCTATTGGGACGAGAGATTTACGTCAGTCTAGCTGTCGGGACTAGAGATTAAGTCGAGATAGCTGCTGGGACGAGAGATTTACGTCAGTCTAGCTGCCGGGACTAGAGATTAAATCGAGATAGCTGCTGGGACGAGAGATTTACGTCATGCTAGCTGTCGGGACTAGAGATTAAATCGAGATAGCTGCTGGGACGAGAGATTTACGTCATGCTAGCTGTCGGGACTAGAGATTAAATCGAGATACCTGCTGGGACGAGAGATTTACGTCAGTCTAGCTGTCGGGACTAGAGATTAAATCGAGATAGCTGCTGGGACGAGAAATAACTCAAGCTGACTGCTGGAACGAGAGATTAAGTGGGGGTAGCTGCAAGGACGATATATTAAGTCGGGCTAGCTGTTGGGACGAGAGCTAGCTGTTGGGACGAGAGATTAAGTCGGGCTAGCTGTTGGGACGAGAGATTAAGTCGGGCTAGCTGCAAGGACGATATATTAAGTCGGGCTAGCTGTTGGGACGAAAGATTAAGTCGGGCTAGCTGCAAGGACGATATATTAAGTCGGGTTAGCTGTTGGGACGAAAGATTAAGTCGGGCTAGCTGTTGGGACGAAAGATTAAGTCGGGCTAGCTGCAAGGACGATATATTAAGTCGGGTTAGCTGTTGGGACGAGAGATTAAGTCGAGCTAGCTGCTAGGACGAGGAAAAGTCTCTCTCTCTCTCTCTCTCTCTCTCTCTCTCTCTCTCCTAGGACATACATAAAAACATACCACCAGTTGCTGTTGTTCTGTCTTCCTGTAACTAACAGTAGCATGTTCTTTATAGCCGACATGATCTTTGAAGCAGAGAACTGTGTCGAATTCCAGGTGGGTTACGCTGCCTTTCTTCAGATCATGTAGAAAGGATTGGTGTGTGGGTGGGGGGTGGGTGCGTGCTCGCAATGTTTCTTGCACACATGGAGATGTTGGACAAGGGCTTAGGTGGCTATGATTTCGCCAACCCTAACGCAAGCAGCCCGCCATGGTTTGATAAGCGCTACGAAAACAAGCGTCTACGCTGTTAAATACATCAGCAGAAGACATACAGACACATACATAACCATAACAATAAGCAGACACACAGAAACGTAACCATAACAATAAGCAGACACATACATAACCATAACAATAAGCAGACATCTACAACAAAACATATAAATGTGCAGACCATGGGATTCTGATAAAGATATCAACAAGCAGCATCTAGACACAAAGTTACATTAACATACATTAACATACATTAACATACAAACAAACAAGCAGACGTCTAGACACAAAGTTACATTAAAAGACAAACAAACAGGCAGACATCTAGACATATAGTTACATTAAAAGACAAACAAACAATCAAACAAACATACAAGCAAACACACACATCAAACAGACATCTTGACACAAAATATGAGCAAACATCTGGTACACAAACTGACAGAGAATCTGTTACCTTGACAGACAACCTTTTTCTGCAGATTTCTGATGAAAGGTTTGCTTGGGATGTCCTCGTCTACAGCTGTGGCGTGGTTGGCGAGATCCCTCTCATCAGCTGTGTGGACAGTAGCAGACATATAGACTAGGTCAGATGGTGAACATATCAAGCAAATATGTGTACACAACCAGTTTTTGTGAACATATCAAACACATATGTGTACATAACCAGTTTTTGTGAACATATCAAACATATGTGTACACAACCAGGTTTTGTGAACATATCAAACACATATGTGTACACAATCAGTTTTTGTGAACATATCAAACACATATGTGTGCACAACCAGTTTTTGTGAACATATCAAATATATACTTGTACTCTTCCTCCCATCCCAGATCGTGTAAGGACTCTATTCCTTTTTCGCAGCTTCTTAGGTTGTGTCGTTTGTGTAATGAGGATTTGGATTTCTAGGATCAAGGCCATAAAATGCTAGATTTCTTCTGTCAACGCGGCTATCCAGAACATGTTCTCTCGTCATCTTGGAACCGCATCAGCCATATATCAACAAGCCCTCACTCCTAAACCGCACTGTAGCTCGGACAGAGTGAAACTAGTACTCACATACCACCCTCATAGCTTGGCAGTTAAAAACATACTATTTCGCCATCTCCATCTCCTCCAGAACTAGCCTGATACACGTGAACTTTTTGGGGAACCCCCATTGGTGGCCTACAGACGGGACAAGAACCTTAGGGACCTTTTAGTTCGAAGTCGCCTTAAGACAGATAACACTTTTTATGGTACCATACGTTGCGGACGCCGTAGATGCAACAGTTGTCCGTTTGTTGTCGAGGCTAGCCAGATCTCCTTCCCTAAGTCCACGTTATCAGTTCAGGAGGGTTTCACTTGTACTTCACGCAACTATCATGTGCAAACGTTGCGGTTTGAAGTAGATAGGGGAAACCGGTTTATGCTTATGAGATCGTTTTCGCCAACATCTTAACGATATTTCTAAGAGGGCCTGGACCCCTGTGGCTAAACATTTTTGCCTTAGCAACCACAGGGGAAAACAGGACATTTCTGTTAGTGCGATCCGCTCTTGTTCTGCTGATGTACGATCTCGGAGGGTCCTAGAACAGCGCCTTATTTTCCAGGCTGACTGTCTCCACTCAGCTGGAATTAACAATGTCTTCAGCTTTCTGTAACTTCTTTAGTTTTCCACTTTTTTTCAGTGATTTATACTCTACTTTCTTGTTTCTTTCTCCTAGCTCCCCTCCATATCGCCACCTTCTCTTCTTCTCTAACGGCTTTCATGTTTCTATTACCCTTCCCCCGGTCCCCGTCCCCCCCCCCCTCTCTCTCTCTCTGCCTCTTCTTAACGATTGGCTCTATCGGCTTGTTCTTTGTGTGGCCTCGCGTGGTCTCTATGTCTCGTCTAGTGGACAGGAACTTCTGCGTTCCCTTCTGTTGGAGAATGCCACATTAAGATAAGTTTCCGGTTTAGTTATTCGTTTTTTATCTCGTTTGTGACGTAATCTTCGAAAAAGACTCATGCCGAAATATCGGATGTTTTATGATTTTCATTTATACATTCTCATACTTTCTATTCGTTTTTTTTTTTTACTTTACTCACTCCCTCTGTCACTTTGTAAAACTACACCATACACCTCTATCTACCTTTATTATTTGAACTAATTTTACTGCAGTCGCCATCTCTTTTACTCTGTCATCCTAACAGAGTTTACTAAACTTCATGC
This sequence comes from Achatina immaculata, assembly GCA_009760885.1. Lineage (NCBI taxonomy): Eukaryota > Metazoa > Mollusca > Gastropoda > Stylommatophora > Achatinidae > Lissachatina > Lissachatina immaculata. The sequence continues at coordinate 4,129,104 of CM019714.1, forward strand.
TTCTTATATGCACTTATATGTGAGACAGTGTCAAGATAACCTGCTCCCTATCCAGCACGCTGTTTGTAATCCAGGTCATCAGTGCAGCAGCCACAATGACCCTGAGTTCAGATTATGACAGACACTGAAGAAGAAGATTGCATGTTATACAACTTACAAAAAATGTAATGCTCTTACCTGACTCTTTCCCAGCATCTTCATGTTCATCTTCTCTTAGTGCTGGTGGGGAAGACTCTGGTGATGCTCTAGGTGTCAGCTCGTCTGAGGGCTCTGAGATCTTCTCTCGTCATCTTGGAACCGCATCAGCCATATATCAACAAGCCCTCACTCCTAAACCGCACTGTAGCTCGGACAGAGTGAAACTAGTACTCACATACCACCCTCATAGCTTGGCAGTTAAAAACATACTATTTCGCCATCTCCATCTCCTCCAGAACTAGCCTGATACACGTGAACTTTTTGGGGAACCCCCATTGGTGGCCTACAGACGGGACAAGAACCTTAGGGACCTTTTAGTTCGAAGTCGCCTTAAGACAGATAACACTTTTTATGGTACCATACGTTGCGGACGCCGTAGATGCAACAGTTGTCCGTTTGTTGTCGAGGCTAGCCAGATCTCCTTCCCTAAGTCCACGTTATCAGTTCAGGAGGGTTTCACTTGTACTTCACGCAACTATCATGTGCAAACGTTGCGGTTTGAAGTAGATAGGGGAAACCGGTTTATGCTTATGAGATCGTTTTCGCCAACATCTTAACGATATTTCTAAGAGGGCCTGGACCCCTGTGGCTAAACATTTTTGCCTTAGCAACCACAGGGGAAAACAGGACATTTCTGTTAGTGCGATCCGCTCTTGTTCTGCTGATGTACGATCTCGGAGGGTCCTAGAACAGCGCCTTATTTTCCAGGCTGACTGTCTCCACTCAGCTGGAATTAACAATGTCTTCAGCTTTCTGTAACTTCTTTAGTTTTCCACTTTTTTTCAGTGATTTATACTCTACTTTCTTGTTTCTTTCTCCTAGCTCCCCTCCATATCGCCACCTTCTCTTCTTCTCTAACGGCTTTCATGTTTCTATTACCCTTCCCCCGGTCCCCGTCCCCCCCCCCCTCTCTCTCTCTCTGCCTCTTCTTAACGATTGGCTCTATCGGCTTGTTCTTTGTGTGGCCTCGCGTGGTCTCTATGTCTCGTCTAGTGGACAGGAACTTCTGCGTTCCCTTCTGTTGGAGAATGCCACATTAAGATAAGTTTCCGGTTTAGTTATTCGTTTTTTATCTCGTTTGTGACGTAATCTTCGAAAAAGACTCATGCCGAAATATCGGATGTTTTATGATTTTCATTTATACATTCTCATACTTTCTATTCGTTTTTTTTTTTTACTTTACTCACTCCCTCTGTCACTTTGTAAAACTACACCATACACCTCTATCTACCTTTATTATTTGAACTAATTTTACTGCAGTCGCCATCTCTTTTACTCTGTCATCCTAACAGAGTTTACTAAACTTCATGCTTCTTATATGCACTTATATGTGAGACAGTGTCAAGATAACCTGCTCCCTATCCAGCACGCTGTTTGTAATCCAGGTCATCAGTGCAGCAGCCACAATGACCCTGAGTTCAGATTATGACAGACACTGAAGAAGAAGATTGCATGTTATACAACTTACAAAAAATGTAATGCTCTTACCTGACTCTTTCCCAGCATCTTCATGTTCATCTTCTCTTAGTGCTGGTGGGGAAGACTCTGGTGATGCTCTAGGTGTCAGCTCGTCTGAGGGCTCTGAGATCTTCTCTGGCATTTTGTCTGGATCTGACACACCTGCATACAGCCAGTGAGTATGTTACGTCTTTACATGAGGAGCACCCAACCAACCAGTCACCCGAACAGTCAAACAGCAAACCAGTTTATCAACCATCCTAACAGTCAAACACTGAACCTGCCTACCAACCATCCTAACAGTCAAACACTGAACCTGCCTACCAACCATCCTAACAGTCAAACACTGAACCTGCATACCAACCATCCTAACAGTCAAACACTGAACCTGCCTACCAACCATCCTAACAGTCAAACACTGAACCTGCCTACCAACCATCCTAACAGTCAAACACTGAACCTGCCTACCAACCATCAAAACAGCCAACCATAGAACCAGGCAACCATTCATCAGAGCCATTGTCCGATACTAATATTCTGAAATGATGTAAATGAATATCTCTGACATTTAGATAAACAAAGCAACAGAGACATCACTGTTAGCTTGTACTTCAGCCAGTCAGACAACTCGGGCTGGCCACACCTTGTACACACAATATTCTCACAGTCACGCAAGAAATAAGGAAACACTGAAATGCTGGTAATAGAATAGTAGGAGAATCTGTTCTCTAAGTGATAGTAGTGCTCTCTAAGAAAATCTGTTCTCTAAGTGATGGTAGTGCTCTCTAATAAAATCTGTTCTCTTAGTGATGGTAGTGCTCTCTAAGAAAATCTGTTCTCTAAGTGATGGTAGCGTGCTCTCTAATAAAATCTGTTCTCTAAGTGATGGTAGTGCTCTCTAATAAAATCTGTTCTCTTAGTGATGGTAGTGCTCTCTAATAAAATCTGTTCTCTAAGTGATAGTAGTGCTCTCTAATAAAATCTGTTCTCTAAGTGATAGTAGTGCTCTCTAATAAAATATGTTCTCTAAGTGATGGTAGTGCTCTCTAATAAAATCTGTTCTCTTAGTGATGGTAGCGTGCTCTCTAATAAAATCTGTTCTCTAAGTGATGGTAGCGTGCTCTCTAATAAAATCTGTTCTCTAAGTGATGGTAGCGTGCTCTCTAATAAAATCTGTTCTCTTAGTGATGGTAGTGCTCTCTAATAAAATCTGTTCTCTTAGTGATGGTAGTGCTCTCTAATAAAATCTGTTCTCTTAGTGATGGTAGTGCTCTCTAATAAAATCTGTTCTCTTAGTGATGGTAGTGCTCTCTAATAAAATCTGTTCTCTTAGTGATGGTAGCGTGCTCTCTAATAAAATCTGTTCTCTTAGTGATGGTAGCGTGCTCTCTAATAAAATCTGTTCTCTTAGTGATGGTAGCGTGCTCTTTAATAAAATCTGTTCTCTTAGTGATAGTAGTGCTCTCTAATAAAATCTGTTCTCTAAGTGATGGTAGTGCTCTCTAATAAAATCTGTTCTCTAAGTGATAGTAGTGCTCTCTAATAAAATCTGTTCTCTTAGTGATAGTAGTGCTCTCTAATAAAATCTGTTCTCTTAGTGATGGTAGCGTGCTCTCTAATAAAATCTGTTCTCTAAGTGATGGTAGTGCTCTCTAAGAAAATCTGTTCTCTAAGTGATGGTAGCGTGCTCTCTAATAAAATCTGTTCTCTAAGTGATGGTAGTGCTCTCTAAGAAAATCTGTTCTCTAAGTGATAGTAGTGCTCTCTAATAAAATCTGTTCTCTAAGTGATGGTAGTGCTCTCTAAGAAAATCTGTTCTCTAAGTGATAGTAGTGCTCTCTAAGAAAATCTGTTCTCTAAGTGATAGTAGTGCTCTTTAATAAAATCTGTTCTCTAAGTGATAGTAGTGCTCTCTAAGAAAATCTGTTCTCTAAGTGATAGTAGTGCTCTCTAAGAAAATCTGTTCTCTAAGTGATGGTAGTGCTCTCTAATAAAATCTGTTCTCTAAGTGATGGTAGTGCTCTCTAATAAAATCTGTTCTCTAAGTGATGGTAGTGCTCTCTAATAAAATCTGTTCTCTAAGTGATGGTAGTGCTCTCTAATAAAATCTGTTCTCTAAGTGATGGTAGCGTGCTCTTTAAGAAAATCTGTTCTCTAAGTGATAGTAGTGCTCTCTAATAAAATCTGTTCTCTAAGTGATAGTAGTGCTCTCTAATAAAATCTGTTCTCTAAGTGATAGTAGTGCTCTCTAATAAAATCTGTTCTCTAAGTGATGGTAGCGTGCTCTTTAAGAAAATCTGTTCTCTAAGTGATAGTAGTGCTCTCTAATAAAATCTGTTCTCTTAGTGATGGTAGCGTGCTCTCTAATAAAATCTGTTCTCTAAGTGATGGTAGCGTGCTCTCTAAGAAAATCTGTTCTCTTAGTGATAGTAGTGCTCTCTAATAAAATCTGTTCTCTTAGTGATGGTAGTGCTCTCTAATAAAATCTGTTCTCTTAGTGATAGTAGTGCTCTCTAAGAAAATCTGTTCTCTAAGTGATAGTAGTGCTCTCTAAGAAAATCTGTTCTCTAAGTGATAGTAGTGCTCTCTAAGAAAATCTGTTCTCTTAGTGATGGTAGTGCTCTCTAAGAAAATCTGTTCTCTTAGTGATGGTAGTGCTCTCTAAGAAAATCTGTTCTCTAAGTGATAGTAGTGCTCTCTAAGAAAATCTGTTCTCTAAGTGATAGTAGTGCTCTCTAAGAAAATCTGTTCTCTAAGTGATGGTAGCCTGCTCTAAGAAAAATAACCTTCAAGAGTCTGCAAGAGAGTTTGGTGTGTTCATGAGAAAACTAGCTTCAACACTGAACTCTATACAGCACAGTTATTGCACAGTAAAAACCAGACAAATGATAAGAGGATCAACTGACCTAGCTTAACCAGGGCCTGACGAATGTCCTTCAGCCAAGCTTGTTTTGCTGGCCCTGACCTTGCCTGGAAGGTGATCTTCTCTACAGCCGAGTCCTCGATGAACCACAGCTCAAACTTCCGGTCATCGTCGGCCACGTCTTCTCGGACGCGAACACTCGAAAGCTGCAGGTAGAAAGTATACACACGACCTGGTGATGGACTGCATGATGCAGCTGATGTCAGAAATTGTTGTTACTGTTTTTGCTTTTAATAGTGAGACATAATGGGAAAAATAAAAAGAGGAAGACCAAAACGAAGATGGCTGCAAGAAATCGTTGACGATCTGCAAATGGACGCAGCAGCAGCAGGCCATCTTGCTCACAACCGAGAGCCCTACAGGAGTGCTGTCAGGGAGGCAAAGTTCCGCAAGGGACATGCAAATGAATGAATGAGTGAGACTAGATTTGATACTGGGGAAAAGTTTTCTCATTTGTGGCAGTGGTGATGATCTGTGTGGTTATGTGTACACACAACTAAGATTGTAGATGGGTAAACTTTTGGTTATATAAGATTGTAGATGGGTAAACGTGTGGTTATATGTACACACGACTAAGATTGTGTATGGCAAACTTGTGGTTGACAACATAAATAATAGTTTTCTTGCCACAAGTTTGTCACGGTTTGCTCTACAACATATATATATATATATATATATATATATATATATATATATATATGTAATTAATGCTGCTTACAGCATGAAAATATGATTATAAGTATAACACAACCAAACTATGCTATACAGTATATTCTAAAGAACATAACAGCCTCTACAACATAACTATTCTATACAACAGTAATTTTCTGTACAACTTGAATATTCTACTGAACATAGTAACCCTATACAACATTACCAATCTATATGACATGGCTATCCTATACAATAAAACTGTTCTATAAACTATTCTATGCAACATAACTAGTAAATACACTATGACTACACTACATGATTACCCTATACAACATAACTAGTAAATACAACATGACTACCCTATACAACATAACTAGTAGATACAACATGACTACCCTATGCAACATAACTAGTAGATACAACATGACTACCCTATACAACATAACTAGTAAATACAGCATGACTACTCTATACAACATAACTAGTAGATACAGCATGACTACGCTACTCAACTGATAAGATGAGTACTGTTCGCGGAGCAAACCTTTATAGCAATATTGACAAAAAAACGCACAGCCAAAAAAAAAAAAACTGAATAATGAAAACTTTTCACTGAAAAATGAAATGAAATTTTTAAAGTTATTCCTTTCTTGTTTTCTGAACAAGAAAGAAACAAGAAGATGGCCCTCTGTGTGGGCCCCTTCTAACATTCGAGCCCCAAACTTGCCACGAAAAAAAAAAAAAACGTTAGAATGAGCTTAGTAAGATAACGTGTAAGAAAACTTACGACAAGAGATGCACTTCAGCCGAACTCTCGAGAGATGTGTCAGAAGTGATGTGTTAGCACTGGCAATATGCTGATGTAGGGGTTGATGGAGGTGACTGCGAGGGCTAGAGTGGAGACCGGTTATCATCACCGGCAGCTGGTAAATAACGCGCGAAAAGTATGTGCATGTGCGTGTGTGTGTGTGTGTAAAAAACGGTGATAGGATGATGAGCCAGTCAGAAGTTATGAGAGTACTGTGATAGGTAACTGACAGAGACAGAGAGTGAGAGAGAGAGAGAGAGAGAGAGAGAGAGAGAGAGAGAGAGAGAGAGTTACTAGGACGTGCTCCAGGTGCCTCGTAACCGGAGGTAAGTAACACAGGTTCTCTCCAGGGGCGGAGAAACTCCAGGACAGATATATATGACTAGACCCGACCATTCAATATTTCGGCTTCTGTGAAATGTGAGGGCTTCAATGTCCAGTCATAAATGACAGTAATACAGGGAGTAACAGAGTCACACAGAAAGTAACAGAGTCACAAAGAAAGTAAGAGTCACACAGAAAGTAACAGTCACATAGAAAGTAACAGAGTCACACATGAAGTAACAGAATCAGACAGAAAGTAACAGAGTCACACAGAAAGTAACAGTCACATAGAAAGTAACAGAGTCACACATGAAGTAACAGAATCAAACAGAACGTAACAGAATCACATAGAAAGTAACAGAGTCACATAGAAAGTAATAGAGTCACATAGAAAGTAACAGAGTCACACAGAAATTAACAGAGGCTATAGATTAAGCTGAGGTGCCTAATAATCTCCTCTAGATATTCGTGGCCAAGGCGTTCTGCGATCTTGAAGCGAAAGCAAATCTTCAGATTCTGATGTTTGTGTCTAGGTTCTCGTCTCCTCTATGTCTGATGTTTGTGTCTAGGTTCTCGTCTCCTCTCTGTCTGATGTTTGTGCCTAGGTTCTCGTCTCCTCTCTGTCTGATGTTTGTGCCTAGGTTCTCGTCTTCTCTCTGTCTGATGTTTGTGTCTAGGTTCTCGTCTCCTTTCTGTCTGATGTCTGTGCTTCTATGCTCGTCTTCTCTCTGTCTGATGTTTGTGTGTAGGTTTTCATCTCCTCTCTGTCTGATGTCTGTGCTTCTATGCTCATCTTCTCTCTGTGTGGTGTCTGTGTCTAGGTTTTCATATCCTCTCTGTCTGATGTCTGTGTCTAGGTTCTCGTCTCCTCTCTGTCTGATGTTTATGTCTGATGTCTGTATCTAGGTTCCCATCTCCTCTCTGTCTGATGTTTGTGTATAGGTTCTCATCTCCTCTCTGTCTTATGTTTGTGTCTAGGTTCTCGTCTCCTCTCTGTCTGATGTTTGTGTCTAGGTTCTCGTCTCCTCTCTGTCTGATGTTTATGTCTGATGTCTGTATCTAGGTTCTTGTCTCCTCTATGTCTGATGTGTGTGTCTAGGTTCTCATCTCCTCTCTGTCTGATGTTTATGTCTTATGTTTGTGTCTAGGTTCTCGTCTCCTCTCTGTCTGATGTTTGTTTCTAGGTTCTCATCTCCTCTCTGTCTGATGTTTGCGTCTACGTTCTATCCTCCTCTCTGTCTGATGTTTATGTCTGATGTTTGTTTCTAGGTTCTCATCTCCTCTCTGTCTGATGTTTATGTCTTATGTTTGTGTCTAGGTTCTCGTCTCCTCTCTGTCTGATGTTTGTTTCTAGGTTCTCATCTCCTCTCTGTCTGATGTTTGTGTCTACGTTCTATCCTCCTCTCTGTCTGATGTTTCTGACATGGTGGTCCTAGTACAATCTTATCTGGGCCCCCCCCCCCCCACTAAACAGCGAGCCTGACATAGTGGCCCCAACAAAAGTCCTAGCTGGGTCGCCACTGCCCGGCGCTTACTTACCGCCATAAACTGATAATGAACTTCTACACCTGGCCCCAACCTTCTACCTGACCCCAACCTTCTACCTAACCCCAACCTCCTACCTGGCCCCAACATTCTACCTGACCCCATCTTCTACCTGGCTTTACCCACGTTTCTCCCACATCCCCCCCCCACATCTGGAGGAACAAACAAACAAAGACGCTGAGCGTGAGGAAGCTGGACTAATATCTAGCAGCAAGAGGGAGGGAGGGAGGAGGGAGGGAGAGAGAGAGAGAGGGAGAGAGAGAGAAAGAGAAAGAGAGAGAGAGAAAGGGAGAGAGAGAGAGAAAGAGAAAGAGAGAGAGAAAGGGAGAGAGAAAGAGAGAGAGGGAGAGAGAAAGAGAGAGAGAAAGGGAGAGAGAGAAAGAGAGAGAGGGAGGAGAAAGAGAGAGAGAGAAAGGAGAGAGAGAGAAAGAGAAAGAGAGAGAGAGAGAGAGAGAGAGAGGGAGAGAGAGAAAGAGAAAGAGAGAGAGAGAAGAGAAAGAGAGAGAGAAAGGGAGAGAGAGAGAGAAAGAGAAAGAGAGAGAGAAAGGGAGAGAGAGGGAGAGAGAGAAAGAGAGAGAGGGAGAGAGAAAGAGAGAGAGAGAGAGAAAGGGAGAGAGAGAAAGAGAGAGAGGGAGAGAGAAAGAGATATTAGTTTAGCTTTCTCTCTCTCTCCTGCTGCTAGATATTCTTTTCTCTTCATGTAGCTAAAAGTCAAAGTCTGTCTTCAAATAACACATAACTGAGCAACAACAACAAAAACAACAACAACAACCCTCTTTCCTTATCATCTGTGTTTCGTTTGTGACCTAATTTTCAAACTAACGGTTACAGCCATTTTTATGAACCCCTCCCTGGGTTTCAAACATTCTCTTTGTGCCAGGTTGGAGAATGCAAGTTTTGATCAAATTTGTAACACACAATCTATTGTTTGTTCTGGACCAGGTAAATTTAGAACACACAATCTATTGTTTGTTCTGAACCAGATAAAATGTATATCACTGTGTCCTGATCAGTTCTTCAAATGTCTCCTCTTTCACTGTGGTCCTAATGTTCTTTCTTCTGGGCACTTCTGTCCAGTTACATGAGACAATTTGAGGCTTGTTGCTTATTCTCGAGCCAATTCTAGCAGTTGTAACAAAATATCTGTCAAGAGCTGCGGACAAATGAGTGCCACATAACCAAAATATCTGTCAAGTGAGTGCCACAGAATCAAAATATCTATCAAGTGAGTGCCACAGAATCAAAATATCTGTCAAGTGAGTGCCACAGAATCAAAATATCTGTCAAGTGAGTGCCACAGAATCAAAATATCTGTCAAGTGAGTGCCACAGAATCAAAATATCTGTCAAGTGAGTTCCACAGAATCAAAATATCTGTCAAGTGAGTTCCACAGAATCAAAATATCTGTCAAGTGAGTGCCACAGAATCAAAATATCTGTCAAGTGAGTGCCACAGAATCAAATCTTGATTTGATTCTGTGTTGATAGTAAATTATGTGTTGAATTTTGTTCTCAAGTGTTGATAGTAAATTATGTCATGAAGTTTTGTTCTCATGTGTTGATAGTATATTTTGTCTTGAAGTTTTTATTCTCAAGTGTTGATAGTAAATTATGTCCTAAACTTTTGTTCTCAAGTGTTGATAGTAATTTATGTCCTAAAGTTTTGTTCTCAAGTGTTGATAGTAATTTATGTCCTAAAGTTTTGTTCTCAAGTGTTGATAGTAATTTATGTCCTAAAGTTTTGTTCTCAAGTGTTGATAGTAAATTATGTCCTAAAGTTTTGTTCTCAAGTGTTGATAGTAAATTATGTCCTGAAGTTTTGTTTTCAAGTGTTGATAGTAAATTATGTCCTGAATTTTTGTTTTCAAGTGTTGATAGTAAATTATGTCCTGAAGTTTTGTTCTCATGTGTTTATGGTAAATTATGTCCTGAATTTTTGTTCTCAAGTGTTGATAGTAAATTATGTCCTAAAGTTTTATTCTCATGTGTTGATAGTAAATTATGTTATAAAGTTTTGTTCTCAAATGTTGATAGTAAATTATGTTCTAAAGTTTTGTTCTCAAGTGTTGATAGTAAGTTTTTTTTGTAGTTTTGTTCTCAAGTGTTGATGGTAAATCATTTCCTGAAATCTTGTTCAGTAACAAAAGATAAATTACTGAAGGACAGATAACATGTAATCGATGTGGAAAATGTAAGAAAATATGTTGCTGGAACAAGATTCGAGGAATAAATTTGTATAAACTGCAGAGCTTTGATGTGTAGACCCAGGAGAAAAGCTGAAAGTAGAGCACATTTATTATATGAAGTCTGGTACCAGGTAAATTTGGCGCTAGCTGGGTACAGACATTGCGGATGGAGAAAGAGAGATGGAGAGAAATGGAGGGATAGAGAGTGTGTGGTCACAAGAATGTTAAAATATTTTTTGAAAAGACAGTACGAGAAAAAAAGGGAAGGAGTGTAAGAACTGTTTTTATGGCTTAAGTAACTCATATTTTGTCACATTACACCCAAAACTTTGAGAACCATCATTTGTAGAGTTGTTTTACACCGAGGAAAAAAGTCAAGAGAAACATCAACTTTTAGTCTGGTAAATAAACTATCATACAGAACTTTAACAGTTAGTCTGGTAAATAAACTCTCATGACACAACTTTAACATTTAGTCTGGTAAATAAACTCTCATGACACAACTTTAACATTTATTCTGGTAAATAAACTCTCATACACAACTTCAACTTTTGGTCTGGTAAATAAACTTTCATACACAACTTTGGTCTGGTAAATAAAATTTCATACACAACTTTAACTTTTAGTCTGGTGAATAGACTCTCGTGATACAACTTTAACTTTTGGTCTGGTAAATAAAATTTCATACACAACTTTAACTTTTAGTCTGGTGAATAGACTCTCATGATACAACTTTAACTTTTGGTCTGGTAAATAAACTGTGAAGACAAGATCCTCCACAAAAACCTCACAGAACTTCAACTTTTAGTCTGGTGAATAAACTATCATGACACAACTTTAACTTTTGGTCTGGTGAATAACTCTCATGAAACAACTTTAATTTTTGGTCTGGTAAATAAACTTTCATACACAACTTTAACTTTTGGTCTGGTGAACAAACTCTCATGATACAACTTTAACTTTTGGTCTGGTAAATCAGCTGTGAAGACAAGATCCTCCACAAAAACCTCACAGAAAATATGAGCCTAGTGTTCACACAAAACTGAAACAAATTTCTAAACCTTCCTGTCCCAACATGTCTCATCATCTGTCTCATTACATTGTGTATGTGAACATGGAAGTGACATATGTTCATCTATGGTTACCGTGTGACAACTTTGCTTTGTTTTCATGAGACACACAACTTTGCTTTGTTTTCAGGAAACAGAGAACTTTGCTTTGTTTTCATGAGAAAGACAACTTTGCTTTGTTGTCATGAGACAGAGAACTTTGCTTTGTTTTCATGAGATAGAGAATTCTACTTTATGTCTTCATGAGACAGACAAATTATGCTTTGTTTTCATGAGACAGATAACTCTACTTTATATCTTTATGAGACAGAGACATGTAACTTGTCTTCATATGACCATAATATGTTCTGTTTATATATCTTATATCTTATATCTTATATCCTTCCCGTGCCGTTAGACGTCACATAGGGCTCGCAAAGTAGTTCGCCAATTTTTCCTGTCTTCGGCGAGTCTTTCAACCTCAACAAAGGATTTTATGCCTGTTAACTTGGCCTCTCTTAATAATGTCCTCTTCAGAGTTTCACGCGGTCTGCCCCTTTTTCTTCGGCCTGTTGTGTTCCACTTGATAGTTTGTTTTGGAATTCTCTGATCATTTCTTCTCATCAAGTGACCAACATATGTCCATCTCCTTTTCCTGATCACCCGTGAGACTGGTTGTTGTTCAGTCATCTGTCTTATCTCTGCATTGTTCTTGAATTCATTCCACTTGATGCCGAGTATTTTCCTTAGGCATTTGTTTTCAAAAGAGTCTAATTTCTTTTCTATTTCTTTAGTTGTTTTCCAGCTTTCGCGTGCATAAATGAGGGTGGATATTACATTTGAGTTGAATAGTCTTAACTTGGTTTTTGTGCTTATAACTTTTGAATTCCATATGTTCTCAAGATTCTTGAAGATTGATGCTGCTTTTGCAATTCTGATCCTAACTTCCTTTCTAGTGTCACCATCCTGGTCTATGTAGCTGCCAAGGTATGCAAATTGATTGACTTTTTCAATATCTGTCCCTTCTATGTGTATTTTTCCATTTTGATTGATGGGAATTTTCATTATTTTTGTTTTGTCCTTGTTAATTTCAAGTCCTATTTTGCTAGCCAGTGAAGATAGGCTATCTGTTTTTTCTTGCATGGAATTCACATTATTACTGATAAGAGTTATGTCATCAGCAAAATCAAGATCTTCTAGTTGGGTCCCATGTACCCAGTCAATACCTGTGTTACCTGTGCAGCATTTTGTCATTATGAAGTCTATTGTAATCCCAAAAAGTAAAGGAGACAGTATACATCCTTGTTTCACGCCTGTTTCAATCTGGAACCATTCACTCATCCCTTCTTCTGTCTTGACTGCACAACCATATCCATTGTATAAGTCCTTAATGATGTTGACAATTTTAGATGGTATTCCATATAGACATAAAATTCTCCATAATGAATCTCTGTGTATGCTATCAAATGCCTTCTTAAAATCTATGAAATTCAGTATTAATGGTTTCTGCTTTTCAATATGTTCTTCAAGTATTATTCTGAGAGTAAAGATCTGGTCGAGACAGCTTCTCCCTTTTCAAAATCCTGCTTGTTCTTCTCTCATTGCAGTATCCACTATATCTTTGAGTCTATTCAAAATGACCTTGCAAAATACTTTTGACACAACTGATATTAAGATTACTCCTCTCCAGTTGTTACAGTCACTAAGGTTGCCCTTTTTTGGTATTTTAACAATGATTCCCTTCTTCCAATTAGAAGGGACCTTTTCTTCTTTCCAAATCTTGTTAAACATTCTCTGTAGTTGTCTCATGTTGTCACTATTGATAGCTTTTAGCATCTCGGCTGTTATTTCATCTTCACCTGCAGCTTTGTTGTTAGCCATTAAATTCACTGCTGTTTCAATTTCATGCAATTTAATTTCATCTAGATTGACATTTAGTTGTGGGGCTGGTAAGTCAGTTTCAAGGTTTAACAATTCTTTTGGGTGTGGTCGATTGAGTATTTCTTGGAAGTCTTCAGCCCATCTTTGCTTTTGGTCTTTATTTGATGTTAATAGTGTTCCAGTTTTGCTAAGGATTGGTCTTTCTTTAGATGTAATAGTACCTGTTAGCCTCTTTTGTATATTATATAAAGTTTTGCTATCTCCTGTTTTTGCTGCTTTTTCTGCCTCTTTCGCCATATTGTCTATGTATTCTCTTTTATCCCTTCTAGCTGAACTTTTTACTTTCTTGTCTATGTCTTTGTATTTTGCTTTTGCCGAATCTCTTTCATGATCTGCTTTTGCATTCAACATGTTTAATTTGACTGCTCGTCTTTCATGTATATACTTCCATGTTTTATCTGATATCCATGCTTTTCTATTTGGTTTTTCCAATCCAGCGCTTACTTTTGCTGCTGTGATTATGGCTGTGCTGTAAGAATTCCATAACTCATCTATACCTATCTCCTCAACTTCACTGGGTGTTTTGGAATGATTGGCAAGTTCCTGATTGAAATTAATGTTAGTATTTTCTTCTTGTAGGCTGTGGATGTTTTTATGTGGTAGCATTTATATATGCATTATACTTTATATGACATCCTGTAAGCTGACATCCTGTAAGGTCTCTCTTGTTGTCTGTACTCTTTTTTTTAACAACAAGAAAACACCATTTATGGAAGCTGAGTTTTTGTCAGCTGTAGACATGTCTGTCAGAAATCAGCTTCCACATCCGTCATTTATTTCCATGTCCCATGAGGAACTTTGCCTCCATAAAAGCTCTCCTACAGGCCTCTCTTTTGTAAGCAAGATCTATCAGCAAGATGCCCTACTGCTGATGCATCCATTCACAGATCATCAACAATATCTTGCAGCCATCTTTGCCTTGGTCTTCCTCTCTTTCTTTTTCCCATTATATATCCTTCCAAGACGGTCTTCTCTAGATTATCATGATGTTTAATGTGTCCAGAATATTTACGTTTTCTCTCTTTAATCCTCTTTACTAGCCAACCTTCTTCAATATTAAGTTCTTGTATTATGGATATATTTGTTCTTTTTTGTGTCCATGATATTTGAAGAACTCTTCTGTAGCATTTACATTCAAAGGCATTTATGTATTTCTCAGCTGTTTTGTTAAGTGTCCAGGTCTCACAGGCATATGTTGCGATGGGAAAGATGCATGCCCTTAAAAATCTTATTTTTGTAGTTCTGTCTGTTCCTCTCCACAGATTCTTTAGTTGTTTTACTTTGTGAAGAGCGATAGATGTCCTCCTTTTAATTTCCTTCATTGTATCTCCATTATTAGTTAGTAGTGATCCAAGATATTCAAAACTCTCCACTTCTTCCAATTTTTCCTCATTGATACACATTTCAGCTGCCTTGTTTGTTTTATCAGTTGTCATCAATTTAGTTTTCTTCGCATTAAGATAGAGGATTTGCTCTTCACTATTCTTACAGAATGACAATTAGTTTTACAATCCTTTTTGTGTTGTAGACAGTAATACCGTGTCATCAGCATATCTAATCTCTGGTATTTCATAACCTCCAATTGTTATGGCATCGTAATATTCTGTGTCTACATCTTCTCTAACATTCCTCATTATATTTTCGATATACAAGTTAAATAAGTAAGGTGACAATATGCACCCCTGACGGACCCCTTGTTTTATGTCAAACCAAGTTGTTGTTTCACCATTTATTCTTACTGCTGCTTGTTGGTCTAGATACAGCAGTGATGTTAATTGTATCAAATGTGTTGGAAATCCCATTATTTTCCATTATTTCCCAAAGTTTCTGGTGTTGTACACAATCAAATGCCTTTGAATAGTCTATGAAAGATAAATATAGATTTACATTATATTCTCTGCTTTTCTCTATTATTAATCTTATATTGAATATATGATCTCTTGATCCTCTTCCTTGCCTGAAACCAGCTTGGACCATATTGACTTCTTCTTCTATTTTCTTATGAAGTCTGTCTATTATGATTTTTAATAGAATTTTACTTGCATGACTAATCAGGGCAACAGCTTCCATGTACCTGTACATAAAATTATGTAAAACACACAAATAAACTCATTATGTTCATCTTTGCACATGTAGGTGTTTATACGTGTTTATATGTCTGTGTATAGAAGCTCATGTTTATGTTCATATTTTGTGGTTTTTTCTTATTTTGCTCATACATACATCTGTTAAGCCCTCTCTCTCTCTCTCTCTCTCTCTCTCTCTCTCTCTCTCTCTCTCTCTCTGAATCTTAAGTGCTCAGGGCACATAGGGCTTCCGCAGCGGTTTTCCACAAATGCTTGTCCTTTGCCTTTTTTCTGCTCTTGCCCAGGTGAGCCCTCTATTGCTCAACATCCTTTCTGTTGTTCTTCTCCATATCTCTTTTGGTCTACCCTTACTTCTGTTCTCCTGTGGTGTCCATCTTAGTCACACAACTTAACATTTGTTAAGCTGACATATCTTAATTAATGTTGGCAAACTAAGAACATATGTTTGTGTCAATGTATTTTTTTTACAACTCTACAACTGTACATTGCTTTTTAGTACACTTGTGTGAGTAAATATATTCACTACACTTGTGTGAGTAAATATATACAACATACTTGTGTGAGTAAATATATTCACTACACTTGTGTGAGTAAATATATACAACATACTTGTGTGAGTAAATATATTCACTACACTTGTGTGAGTAAATATATACAACATACTTGTGTGAGTAAATATATTCACTACACTTGTGTGAGTAAATATATACAACATACTTGTGTGAGTAAATATATTCACTACACTTGTGTGAGTAAATATATACAACACACTTGTGTGAGTAAATATATACAACACACTTATGTGAGTAAATATATACAGTATACACACTTGTGTGAGTAAATATATACAGTACACACACTTGTGTGAGTAAATATATACAGTATACACACTTGTGTGAGTAAATATATACAGTACACACACTTGTGTGAGTAAATATATACAGTACACACATGTGTGTGAGTAAATATATACAGTACACACATGTGTGTGAGTAAATATATACAGTACACACACGTGTGTGAGTAAATATATACAGTACACACACGTGTGTGAATAAATATATACAGTACACACACGTGTGTGAGTAAATATATACAGTACACACACGTGTGTGAGTAAATATATACAGTACACACACGTGTGTGAGTAAATATATACAGTACACACACGTGTGTGAGTAAATATATACAGTACACACACGTGTGTGAGTAAATATATACAGTACACACACGTGTGTGAGTAAATATATACAGTACACACACGTGTGTGAGTAAATATATACAGTACACACACGTGTGTGAGTAAATATATACAGTACACACACGTGTGTGAGTAAATATATACAGTACACACACGTGTGTGAGTAAATATATACAGTGTACTTGAGAAAGGAGAGAGGAGAAGTGCAGTCTACAGATATCACAAACAACAACTCGCAATAGATTCCACAAACAACAACTCTCTATAGATGCCACAAACAACAACTCTCTACAGATGCCACAAACAACAACTCTCTATAGATGTCACAAACAACAACTCTCTATAGATATCACAAACAGCTCTCTACAGATGCCACAGACAACAACTCTCTACAGATGCCACAAACAACAACTCTCTATAGATGCCACAAACAACAACTCACAATAGATGCCACAAACAGCAACTCACAATAAATGCCACAAACAACAACTCGCAATAGATGCCACAAATAACAACTCCCTATAGATGCCACAAATGCAGAGATAAGACAGATGACTGAACAACAACCAGTCTCACGGGTGATCAGGAAAAGGAGATGGACATATGTTGGTCACTTGATGAGAAGAAATGATCAGAGAATCCCAAAACAAGCTATCAAGTGGAACACAACAGGCCGAAGAAAAAGGGGCAGACCGCGTGAAACTCTGAAGAGGACATTATTAAGAGAGGCCAAGTTAACAGGCATAAAATCCTTTGTTGAGGTTGAAAGACTCGCCGAAGACAGGAAAAATTGGCGAACTACTTTGCGAGCCCTATGTGACGTCTAACGGCACGGGAAGGATATAAGATATAAGATAAGATAAGATAGATGCCACAAACAACAACTCTCTAGATGGCACAAACAACAATTCTCTATAGATGCCACAAACAACAACTCTCTATAGATAGCACAAACAACTCTCTACAGATGCCACAGACAACAACTCTCTACAGATGCCACAAACAACAACTCTCTACAGATGCCACAAACAACAACTCTCTATAGATGCCACAAACAACAACTCCCTATATATGCTGCAAACAACAACTCCCTATATGTGCCACAAACAATAACTCCCTACATATGCCACAAACAACAACTCACAACAGATGCCACAAATAACAACTCTCTATAGATACTACAACCAACAACTAACTATATACTCTGCAAACAACAACTCCCTACAGATGCCACAAACAACAACTCTCTACAGATACCACAGACAACAACTCTCTACAGATGCCACAAACAACAACTCCTTATAGATGCCATAAACAGCAACTCTCTATAGATTTCACAAACAACAACTCTCTATAGATATCACAAACAACAATTTTCTATACATGCCACAAACAACAACTCCCTATAGATGCCACAAACAACTCCCTATATATATCACAAACAACAATTCTCTATAGATATCACAAACAACAACTCCCTATAGATATCACAAAAAACAACTTTCTATAGATGCCACAAACAGCAACTCTTTATAGATGCCTCATACAACAACTCTCTATAGATGCCACAAACAACAACTCCCTATATATGCTGCAAACAACAACTCCCTATATGTGCCACAAACAATAACTCCCTACATATGCCACAAACAACAACTCACAACAGATGCCACAAATAACAACTCTCTATAGATACTACAACCAACAACTAACTATATACTCTGCAAACAACAACTCCCTACAGATGCCACAAACAACAACTCTCTACAGATACCACAGACAACAACTCTCTACAGATGCCACAAACAACAACTCCTTATAGATGCCATAAACAGCAACTCTCTATAGATTTCACAAACAACAACTCTCTATAGATATCACAAACAACAATTTTCTATACATGCCACAAACAACAACTCCCTATAGATGCCACAAACAACTCCCTATATATATCACAAACAACAATTCTCTATAGATATCACAAACAACAACTCCCTATAGATATCACAAAAAACAACTTTCTATAGATGCCACAAACAGCAACTCTTTATAGATGCCTCATACAACAATGCCCTATAGATACCACAAACAACACTTCCTATAGATGCCACAAACAACACTTCCTATAGATGCCACAAACAACACTTCCTATAGATGCCACAAACAACACTTCCTATAGATGCCACAAACAACACTTCCTATAGATGCCACAAACAACACTTCCTATAGATACCACAAACAACACTTCCTATAGATGCCACAAACAACACTTCCTATAGATGCCACAAACAACAACTCTTTATAGATGTCACATACAACAATGCCCTATAGATGCCACAAACAACACCTCCTATAGATGCCACAAACAACACTTCCTATAGATGCCACAAACAACACTTCCTATAGATGCCACAAACAACACTTCCTATAGATGCCACAAACAACAACTTACTTCAACGGAAGACCTGTATGAGAATCCTGCCTGATCACATGAAAGCTCTGGCTTCTTCTTCTTTGTCAGGACAATCTTGTCTGCAAACAGGAACACGTGTCTGTCCTTGACCCTGGAGGAGCTGACATCACCTTCCCACACAGACATGTCATCCTGGAGACATACATGTCAAAGATCATGACAAGAGATTGTGTGCTGGAGCATTCAGACTGCATCTGTTTGCAGACAGTGCTAGAGTTCAAAGTTCAAAGCTAAAAGTTCAGACTCTGGCTTCACTGCATTTGGGACAATCCCATATATGCTCCGCCACATGCAGCTGCATCCATCCAAGAGTATGTCTGCTAGCAGTTCCTGTCAAATGTTGGTTGTTGATGATGTGTTTTCTGCCACACAGTTCACATTTCCTGCTAGCACCTTTACTTTGACCTAACTCCAGCAAGTGCTACAGTGTAAGTGTCTAGGTGCTACAGTGCAAATGTCTAGGTGCTACAGTGTAAATGTCTAGGTGCTACAGTGTAAGTGTCTAGGCGCTACAATGTAAGTGTCTAGGTGCTACAGTGTAAGTGTCTAGGTGCTACAATGTAAGTGTCTAGGTGCTACAGTGTAAGTGTCTAGGTGCTACAGTGTAAGTGTCTAGGTGCTACAATGTAAGTGTCTAGGTGCTACAGTGTAAATGTCTAGGTGCTACAGTGTAAGTGTCTAGGTGCTACAGTGTAAGTGTCTAGGTGCTACAGTGTAAGTGTCTAGGTGCTACAATGTAAGTGTCTAGGTGCTACAGTGTAAATGTCTAGGTGCTACAGTGTAAGTGTCTAGGTGCTACAATGTAAGTGTCTAGGTGCTAAGTGTCCAGGTGCTACAGTGTAAGTGTCTAGGTGCTACAATGTAAGTGTCTAGGTGCTAAGTGTCCAGGTGCTACAGTGTAAGTGTCTAGGTGCTACAGTGTAAGTGTCTAGGTGCTACAATGTAAGTGTCTAGGTGCTACAATGTAAGTGTCTAGGTGCTACAGTGTAAGTGTCTAGGTGCTACAGTGTAAATGTCCAGGTGCTACAATGTAAATGTCTAGGTGCTAAGTGTCCAGGTGCTACAGTGTAAGTGTCTAGGTGCTACAGTGTAAGTGTCAAGGTGCTACAGTGTAAGTGTCCAGGTGCTACAATGTAAGTGTCCAAGTGCTACAATGTAAGTGTCCTAGTGACAGTCAAAAACTGTGATGAAAAAACCAACAGATGTATTTTCTTTCTTGTTCTAGCCTCAGTGAAAGTAGAGTGAGATACAGCTCTGTGAAAGTAGAGTGAGATACAGTTCTGTGAAAGTAGAGTGAGATACAGTTCTGTGAAAGTAGAGTGAGATACAGTTCTGTGAAAGTAGAGTGAGATACAGCTCTGTGAAAGTAGAGTGAGATACAGTTCTGTGAAAGTAGAGTGAGATACAGTTCTGTGAAAGCAAAGTGAGATACAGCTCTGTGAAAGTAGAGTGAGATACAGTTCTGTGAAAGTAGAGTGAGATACAGTTAAGTGAAAGTAGAGTGAGATACAGTTAAGTGAAAGTAGAGTGAGATACAGTTCTGTGAAAGTAGAGTGAGATACAGTTCTGTGAAAGTAGAGTGAGATACAGCTCTGTGAAAGTAGAGTGAGATACAGTTCTGTGAAAGTAGAGTGAGATACAGTTCTGTGAAAGTAGAGTGAGATACAGTTCTGACAAAGCCAGACAAAGTGTACAGCTCCAGGATCAGACAAGATGTACAGGTCCAGGATCAGACAAAGTGTACATGTCCAGGATCAGACAAGATATACAGGTCCAAGATCAGACAAGGTGTACAGCTCCAGGATCAGACAAGATGTACATGTCCAGGATCAGACAAAGTGTACAGGTCCAGGATCAGAAAAGGTGTAAAGCTCCAGGATCAGACAACATGTACAGGTCCAGGATCAGATGAAGTGTACAGGTCCAGGATCAGACAAGTTGTACAGTCCAGGATCAGATGAAGTGTACAGGTCCAGGATCAGACAAGGTGTACAGGTCCAGGATCAGACAAGATGTACAGGTCCAGGATCAGACAAGGTGTACAACTCCAGGATCAGACAAGATGTACAGTTCCAGGATTAGACAAGGTGTACAGTTCCAGGATCAGACAAGATGTACATGTCCAGGATCAGACAAGGTGTACAGGTCCAGGATCAGACAAGATGTACAGCTCCAGGATCAGACAAGATGTACAGGTCCAGGATCTGGCAAGATGTACAGGTCCAGGATCAGACAAGATGTACAGGTCCAGGATCAGACAAGGTGTATAGGTCCAGGATCAGACAAGATGTACAGCTCTAGGATCAGACAAGGTGTACAGCTCCAGGATCATACAAGGTGTACAGGTCCAGGATCAGACAAGATGTACAGGTCCAGGATCAGACAAGATGTACAGGTCTAGGATCACACAAAATGTACAGTTCCAGGATTAGACAAGTTGTACAGCTCCAGGATCTGACAAGATGTACAGGTCTGGGATCAGACAAGGTGTACAGGTCCAGGATCAGATAAAGTGTACAGCTCCAGGATCAGACAAGATGTACAGGTCTAGGATCAGAAAAAAGTGTACAGCTCCAGGATCAGATGAAATGTACAGCTCTAGGATCAGACAAGGGGTACAGCTCTAGGATCAGACAGAGTGTACAGCTCCAGGATCAGACAGAGTGTACAGCTCCAGGATCAGACAGAGTGTACAGCTCCAGGATCAGACAGAGTGTACAGCTCTAAGATCAGACAGAGTGTACAGCTCCAGGATCAGACAGAGTGTACAGCTCCAGGATCAGATGAAGTGTACAGCTCCAGGATCAGACAGAGTGTACAGCTCCAGGATCAGACAGAGTATATAGCTCCAGGATCAGACAAAGTATATAGTTCCAGGATCAAACAAAATATATAGTTCCAGGATCAGACAAAGTATATAGTTTCAAGATCAGACAAAATATAGAGTTCCAGGATCAGACAAAGTATATAGTTCCAGGATCAGACAAAGTATATAGTTCCAGGATCAAACAAAGTATATAGTTCCAAGATCAGACAAAATATAGAGTTCCAAGATCAAACAAAGTATATAGTTCCAAGATCTGACAAAATATAGAGTTACAGGATCAAACAAAGTATATAGTTCCAGGATCAGACAAAGTATATAGTTCCAGGATCAGACAAAGTATATAGTTCCAGGATGAAACAAAGTATATAGTTCCAGGATCAGACAAAGTATATAGTTCCAAGATCAGACAAAATATAGAGTTCCAGGATCAGACAAAGTATACAGTTCCAGGATCAGACAAAGTATATAGGTCCAGGATCAGACAAATTATATAATTCCAGGATCAGCAAAGTATATAGTTCCAGGGTCAGACAAAGTATATAGCTCCAAGATCAGACAAAGTATATAGTTCCAGGATCAGCAAAGTATATAGTTCCAGGATCAGCAAAGTATATAGTTCCAGGATCAAACAGTGTGAGCATTCACAGAGAGATAAAAAAAATGTAGGCACAAATCTGGAGACAGATTAGATAAACTGACAGTCCACACAGCAAAACATGAGTTCATCAAAATGGCTTTCCTCATTATTTGATAAATGAGAGTAGTTGCTTTAGATAAAGTAAGCAATTTTATTTCCAGCATTTTAATTAAACTTTTTCAAAATGTCTGTTTTTTGGTTACAGTCATCAAGTGGCAGTTTGGATTTTTGTTTAGATAAATTCACTTGTGTGACTCATGGTGGTTTATTAAATAAAGCATACTTTCATTTCATTTCCAACATTTTTGATAGGTCACAGCCTGTTACTGTAGAGTATTTGAAGTGAACACACGGAACAGAAACTTACATGCCGAAGTAAGTTACCCAGATCTCCAGTGTCGTCTTCAAATCCTTCCAGCAGGGGGAGTAACTTGCGATTAGCGACCGCCTTTTCTATAGCAATCAACATAGCACTGGCTGCCTCCACCTCCGAGCAGTCATCTCCAGCTCTGGCAGCGTAGCGAAGCACATCCTGGTGAAGGCCATGGATGAAGAGAATATATACTATTACTGTAGATGTCACCCAAAAAATACTTATTCCTCTCATTGGCTTCTGCCTCAAGAACAAAATTATATCAAGGTCACTGTGAAAACCTTCTTCTTCTGAACTATGTTGTCTACTAGGCTGTATCTTTCTTGTTTCCTGTTTCTTCTAGTATGTCTTCTACCAGGGCATGTCTTTCTTGTTTCCTGTTTCTTCTAGTATGTCTTCTACCAGGGCATGTCTTTCTTGTTTCCTGTTTCTTAGTATGTTTTCTACTAGTGCATGTCTTTCTTGTTTCTTCCAGTATGTCTTCTACCAGGGCATGTCTTTCTTGTTTCCTGTTTCTTCTAGTATGTCTTCTACCAGGGCATGTCTTTCTTGTATTCTGTTTCTTCCAGTATGTCTTCTACTAGGGCATGTCTTTCTTGTTTCTTCCAGTATGTCTTCTACTAGGGCATGTCTTTCTTGTTTCTTCAAGTATGTCTTCTACTAGGGCATGTCTTTCTTGTTTCTTCCAGTATGTCTTCTACTAGGGCATGTCTTTCTTGTTTCTTCCAGTATGTCTTCTACTAGAGCATGTCCTTCTTGTTTCTTCCAGTATGTCTTCTACTAGGGCATGTCTTTCTTGTTTCTTCAAGTATGTCTTCTACCAGGGCATGTCTTTCTTGTTTCTTCCAATATGGCTGGCAGTAGAGATCTTCAATTCAGTCTCTCCTGACCTGTAATATCAAAACTGACCACATCTGTTCTTTATTATGACCTTAATATTGAAATTCCTCTTAACTGATCTGTTTTATGGCTTTTTTATCAAATGTCAAATTCCATTTTTTTTAAGTAATGAAATAAATATCATGTATGGTAGAAATGACCATGTCATGATGATATAAATATCAGAGCTGATATGTCAGACTGTGACCAAACAGTATAAACATCACAGCTGATACATCACATCATAACAAAATGATAGTACTGATACATTAGAAAATGACAGAATGATAGTACTGATACATTAGAAAATGACAGAATGATAGTACTGATACATTAGAAAATGACAGAATGATAGTACTGATACATTAGAAAATGACAGAATGATAGTAATGATACATGACAGAATGACATGATTCACAAGACTGAAATGACCTTCAACAAAAGCTGGTACATCTTCAGTCTCTCTACAGGCTTCCTCAGAAGATCTGTGATGTCATTCTCTGAAGTGGAGGACTTTCTTTTCAGCTCCTGGAGAATAACAAGTGGAAACTGTCATGATGTACAGACCTTGTCAGGTTTTAAAGTAATTAAACTGTCATGACGTACTGATTTTGCCAAGTCTTAGTGTTATGATGTTGTGACATGTGTATACAAACTATCTTCAGAAACAAACAGAAAATGTACATAAAATGAAGCTACAAGAATACAAGTGTGCACATCTCTGAGTAGATGATGTCATGTCTGTATCACACGACAATGACATAATATCAGATGTTTGATAACTCTAGATAGGTTATCTATCTCTGGACAAGATAATCCTTCATTAGTAAATTTATACTTATGGGAGACAACACAAGTTGGGCAGGTTGTGAATAAAAGTATCAGGTTAAGTCCCTTTACGTTCTACAAAAGGAAATGTCAGAGACTTTGATCTGGTTGCATTAAGTAGATTTTGGTCATCAGAAGTGGACTGGGGGTTTGAGCTTAACACAGAGGCTACACGGCCATTGAGAAACTTGAAGAAATAAAGTGTCAGATATAGCAACAAGGCTTCAGATATAGCAACAAGGCTTTGGATATAGCAACAGGGCTTTGGATATAGCAACATGGCTTCAGACATAGCAACAAAACCTAAGATCTAGCAGTATGACTTAAGATATAGCAACAAAGCTTCAGATATAGCAATATGGCTTCAGACATAGTAACACGCCGTTAGATCTAGCAGTATGGCTTAAGATATAGCAACAAAACTTCAGATCTACTGATATGGCTTCTAATATAGCAACAAAGCTTCCTTTATAGCTATGTGGCAACAGACAGCAACAGTGCATCAGATATAGCAGTATGACTTCAGATATAGCAACAAAGCTTAATATAGCCAATATGGCTTCAGACTTAGCAACACAGCTTTGGATATAGCAATAAAATTTCAATTCTAGCAATATGGCTTCAAATATAGCAGCAAAGCTTCAGATCTAGCATGGCTTCTGACATAGCAACAAAAATTCAGATCTAACAAAATGGCTTCAGATATGACAACAAAGCTTCAGCCACAATATGGCTTCAGATCTAGCAACATTGCTGCAGGTATAGCAATGTGGCTGTATACATATCAATTCTTCAGATCTAGCAATAAAGGTTCAAATATAATGATGAAGGTCTAGATATAATAACAAAGCTTTAGATATAACAACAAGACTACAAATCTTGCAGTTATACTCCCAATGTAGCAACAAGACTACAGATCTTGCAATGATGCTCCAGATATAGCAATAAGGCTCCATACTGAATCACACACACACACACACACACAAACCATCACTAACACAGACAAACTTACTCTGAAGAAATGTTTAACTTCATCCGTTTCCAGGAGGAACGTAGCCGGCTCTCTGTCACTCCAGAACTGTACATAGTTGTCAAATTCACATTGCTGCAACAGACATCAAACAGAAGTCAACAAAAATGAAGGAGGATGGATGGATGGATTTCTCTGTTGGATGATTTCTATACTTATATGAGACAGATAAATGTTCTGGCTAAAGCATGAGGGGAGACAGAGAAAAGAAACTTGGAGAAAAATTATATATGAGTACGTACAGGTTTATTGATGCATATACGACTGAGAGCAGAACATTTTTAATCAGCATATGAAACCTGTCCACAAAGTAACTGAGATGACACCACTTGTGAAGATGACACCACTCATGAAGATGACACCACTCATGAAGATGACCCACTTGTGAAGATGACCCACTTGTGAAGATGACACCACTTGTGAAGATGAAACCACTTGTGAAGATGACACTACTTGTGAAGATGACACCACTTGTGGAAATGACACCACTTGAGAAGATGACACCATTTG
Source organism: Achatina immaculata (assembly GCA_009760885.1). Classification (NCBI taxonomy): domain Eukaryota; kingdom Metazoa; phylum Mollusca; class Gastropoda; order Stylommatophora; family Achatinidae; genus Lissachatina; species Lissachatina immaculata. The sequence continues at coordinate 4,155,034 of CM019714.1, forward strand.
TGAAGATGACACCATTTGTGAAAATGACACCACTTGTGAAGATGACACCACTTGTGAAGATGGCACCACTTGTGAAGATGACACTACTTGTGAAGATGACATCATGCTTTTAGGCAATCATAGTGGCACTATTTATCAGGAAAAGAGCTCACCCACTTCAGGAAAACAGAGCCAATGGCTGACGGTCTGGCACAGCACTCCGTGATATCTGCCAGAAAGTGGCTGTACAAGCAGAGAAATAAAAGCAATGAGTAAAACAAAAAATAAAAAACAGAGAAACATAAGCAAAGAGTAAAACAGAAAAATAAAAAATAGAGAAACAGAAGCAATGAGTAAAACAGAAAATAAAAAACAGAGAAACAGAAACAAAGAGTAAAACAGAAAATAAAAAAACAGAGAAACGGAAGCAAAGAGTAAAATGGAAAATAAAAAACAGAGAAACAGAGGCAATAAGTAAAACAGAAAATAAAAAACAGAGGAACATAGGTAATCAGAAAAACAGAAAATAAAAAACAGAGAAACAGAAGCAATGAGTAAAACAGAGAAACAAAGACAATGAGTAAAACAGAAAACAAAAAACAGAGAAACAAAGACAATGAGTAAAACAGAAAATAAAAAACAGAGAAACAGAGGCAATAAGTAAAACAGAAAATAAAAAACATAGAAACAAAAGCAATGGATAAAACAGAAATAAAAAACAGAGAAACAGAAGCAATAAGTAAAACAGAAATAAAAAACAGAAACAGAAGCAATGAGTAAAACAGAAAATAAAAAACTATCCACAATTGTAGGGATTTTCTGCTTTTTATGTTCAAGGTCACACACAGTCTCCATTTTTTCACATTCAAAAACTTTCCATGTGGCCTATTTCCATGTCACATTTTTTATGCTTTTTAATCTCTACACAAAATTTCTACATAAAACACATACCTTTGTTTCAAATGCTACACAAAATTTCTACGGTTTCTTTACTGGGAGTCTTTTTGCTTGCAACAAATCTTGGTGATGTTAGCTACACATTGTCCATACACTGACAGTCTGACTGCGCACAGGTAAGAACTCATACCTGTCATGAAACTTGAGGATATCCATGATGTTTGAAAAAACCGTGTCCACATTGGCTGAGACAATCTCTGGCACCATTTCTCGGTGGCTTATGATGTACTCCATGTAAGTTTCTACCAGCATCTTCAGATCTCTGATGTATTCTCTCTCTGTTTCTTCCATCTCCTTGACAACATAGCTGTGGGGTGGAAACATTTGAAACAAATTTCCAGAAAATCCAGTGAAATAATATTCCCCTTATATGAGATTTGTGTTAATGAATATGTAAGGTTCAGTTTTACTAAAAGATTGAAAGAGTGAGGAAATTGAGGAGGAACAAGAGTGGCAGAAAGTAAGATGAGTATCTATAAATGAAGAACATACAACAATCTAATATTTTGGCAAAAGCCTTTTTTCAAGGATTGCATACAAAAACAACACAACATAAAAACATGGAAATAGATGAAAAATTCTTCAGTTAGCTTGTTTGGTATCCTCTTCCAAAGAAAGCATTTGTGCCTGTCTTTCTTTCATGGAGGATATCTTTGAAAAAGGCTTTTGCCAAAATATTGTATTGTTGTATGTTCTTCATTTATACATACTCATCTCACATTCTGCCACTCTCGTTCTTGCCCAGTTTCCTCGAACTTTCTATTTTTTTTTTTTTTGTAAAATGAAACCATACACCTCAGTCTACTTTTATTGCTAGAACCAGTTTTACTGCAGTCACAATTTCTGTTCATGAATAAGTCAAGATTTCTTCATGTCAGCTTGACACACTCTGGGATTTCATGTACAAAATTTTATGGATTTAAGTTACCCAGATAATGGAATTTCTTTTATTTGGAAATCTATGGCTATAGTAAATGACAGAATGTTAGTGTTTTCACATGTATGATTATATGACTTTCTGCAAAAAACATAAAACAAAAACCATGAACATATAACAGGAATTGATTATTTACATTATATAGACAAGGTTGAGCACCACAAAGTTAGAACTATACAAAACAGATACTGTCTATGTGATATACAGGATAACAGATCATGTTACTTTGTTTAGAAAAAAAAAGTTGAATGTGATATACTTAGATATTTTGATACTTTAGTCATATCTAGTGATATATCAAAAGTGAGCTGGAATAAAGCAACAATAAATTAATTCATTCATTCATTTGTATGTCCCTTGCTGAACTTTGCCTCCCAAACAGCACTCCTGTAGGGCTTTCACTTGTGAGCAAGATGGCCCGCTGCTGATGCATCCATTTGCAGATCATCAACAATGTCTTACAGCCATCTTCGCCTTGGTCTTCCTCTCTTTCTTTTTTCCCATTATGTACCCTTCCAAGACGGTCTTCTCTAAATTATCATGACGTTTAATGTGTCCAAAATATTTAAGTTTTCTCTCTTTAATCCTCTTTACTAGCCAGCCTTCTTCAATATTAAGTTCTTGTAATATGGATATATTTGTTCTTTTTTATGTCCATGATTTTTGAAGAACTCTTCTGTAGCATTTACATTCAAAGGCATTTATGTGTTTCTCAGCTGTTTTGTTAAGTGTCCAGGTCTCACGGGCATATGTTGCGATGGGAAAGATGCATGCCCTTAAAAATCTTATTTTTGTGTTCTGTCTGTTCCTCTCCACAGATTCTTTAGTTGTTTTACTTTCTGAAGAGTGATAGATGTCCTCCTTTTAATTTCCCTTTTATATACTTAATATACTTTATATACTTCCCTTTTAATTCTTAACCCTTTGAAAATAAAGTATGTTCGTCAGTTCGTTTGTTCATTCCCTCATTGTATCTCCATTATTAGTTAGTAGTGATTCAAGATATTCAAAACTCTCCACTTCTTCCAGTTTTTCCTCATTTATACATATTTCAGCTGCCTTGTTTGTTTTGTCAGTTGTCATCAATTTAGTTTTCTTCACATTAAGAATGACTATTTTTCATAAATTAGATACACTGGTCATTGCCGTAAATTTGTGTACAAAGCTCGGCAGACAGACACTGTGGGATGACAATGTTCTGTAACAAGTAAAGTAAACTATATCTTTGCTCTCTTGTTATTAAACAGAGATAATCTTTATCATTCTATCATTTCTACTTTGCATTCTTCATAAAGAGAGGTATTTATTACAAAATGTTTCTTCTGTTTCTTAGTGTCAATCTGTGCACTTGTTTATGTCAAAACACTCTTATAAAACTCTTGTCAGTCTGTGCACTTGTTTATGTCAAAACACTCTTACAACAGACTTTTTAAGTATTTCTGTCAAATAATTAACTGTTTCTGTCAAAATTAACTATTTATAGATCTTTGTCTCACTCTTGTCAGTCTAGACCTCTCTGAAATGTCTTGTAGTCATGGCCACCTGCTGTCAATGGTACCACCTGGCAACTTCACATGACTGATTCTATTAATATTCTCATATTTCAATTGCCCATTACACCTTCACGTATGATATTAAAGACAACAGAATTCCACTCAGTTAAAACAGTGAAACAAAAATTGTGCATGGAAATTTAAAAAAACAAAATTATTGTGCATACAATTAAAACTGAAACTTTGGCCTAACAACTCAAGGGCAATGCCACACTATAGCAGTCATATGACAAAGATGTTAACATCACATAAACATCTGCTTAGTATGATTCGGTTTTTCTCAACACAAGATAATAGTTGAATAATCTACTGATAATCTTGTATCTTACCAGCATTGGTTGGCTCATACTTTCTTAACCTGAAGTTTTTCTATACACAAGACAATATTTGAGTATTTTATTGATCACCTTGTGTGTTACCCACACTATCTGGATCATACTCTCCTATCTTTTCAAACATTTATCCTTGATGGATGCTTTCAAAAACCTCTGCCAAGTTTGTATGCTCTAAACAAAGTGAGCTTAACTATGAAAACATGTCTGACAAGTGTTGGCTGTGTACGTGACTAAAAATAGATTGGACAGACAATACTGTCTTACTTGTAGCATCACAATAGGACAAATAAACTAACCAATCAGATTAGAACTTGAAACCTAACATTTGATTTTGATCAAAATTTTACAAAATGTTTATAAAATATTGAAAACAGTCACAGATTCTAGTTAGCGTAATCAGACCAAGCAGAAACAGGTGAATATTTTTTTAGCACTGTTATATTATTACATGTGATATTTATTACATGTTGTATTGAATATTTCTGGGAACAAATTTCACTTTCCTTGAGCTTGTCGTGTGTCACCCTCATGTGCTACTTGTGACGATTCGACACTGATGCTTCTACACCTGCTGTCAGTGACATTTCTCACATGCCCATTTTTACATATTCTCACAGCAACACTTGTTAAACATAATCACTATGTGACAGATAACAAACTCAATAAACACAAAAGAATCATCAAAAATCAACAAAAACAATTTCTGAGTAAATAAAAAAAAAACTGAGAAGGTAACAAATTTAAAAATAAAAGAAAATATCAAAATAACAAGAAAAATTTTCTACATTTCAAGAGAAATATACAAATGTTGGGATCTACAGCTACCTGGACAAACTCTTCTATCCCGAGGTTCAAACCGGAACATGCAAGAGGTTTATGTTTATGGAGGAAGACAACTCACACAGACAGGTTCTCGTCTGCTACAGTTACAGCAACGGGTCTAGAAGGAAGAAACATTCATGAATTTCTTCTTAAATTTCATGACTGGTAATTCATGGATGGTTATAAAAGTGATGTTGAGAAGGTATGTTGCAGTGTTGTCATGAATTTATGAAGTAGAGATTTCTGTATGAAAATAATTGAAAACTGACCTGACAGTAATTTCCAACCACTGAAAACATCCAAGGACCACTTCTCCAACCACACAAAAGTTGCAGACAACTACCTTATCAAACACACAAAAGTTGCAGACCACCATCTTACCAACCACACAAAAGTTGCAGACCACCATCTTACCAACCACACAAAAGTTGCAGACAACCATCTTACATGTAATATCATAAAGCCATAAACCCTTAATTGTTTTTGTTGAAAAGACAGTACTCAATACCACATTGATAATGCAGTCACGGGCCACCTGATAATGCAGTCATGGGCCACCTGATAATGCAGTCATGGGCCACCTATTAATGCAGTCACGGGGCACCTGATAATGCAGTCATGGGCCACCTGATAATGCAGTCATGGGCCACCTGATAATGCAGTCATGGGCCACCTGATAATGCAGTCATGGGCCACCTATTAATGCAGTCATGGGGCACCTGATAATGCAGTCATGGGCCACCTGATAATGCAGTCATGGGCCACCTATTAATGCAGTCATGGGGCACCTAATAATGCAGTCATGGGCCACCTGATAATGCAGTCACGGGCCACCTGATAATGCAGTCACGGGCCACCTGATAATGCTCTGAAAACCATAGGATGGTAACTGCTGATCTGAGAAAATGTTCTATATTCAAGACAATGTACACACCGCTGTAACCTTTGCTGAAATATTGACTGCTTTTGTTATGGTGTATATAATCTTTCTTACCTCCTGTAAAACTGCACATACACTCTCACCTCATTTGCTTCATGGTACATGGCTTACTCCACCCGTTACTTCTATGATTTACAAAGCTTTTACAGGCATGCGGAGCATCTGAGTGGTGTAGTGCTTAATGCATTAGTCTCTCATGGAGAAGGCTTGCAGTTCAGATCCAGCTGGAGAGACACCAGTCACCCAGGCTGTAGAACTAGGCACCTGGCTTGTTTTGAAGGTGGGGAAGGAGAAATGGCCAGGCATGATGCTGACCACATCACCCTCTAGTTTGCTGACCACATCACCCTTTAGTGTGCTGACCACATCACCCTCTAGTTTGCTGACCACATCACCCTTTAGTGTGCTGACCACATCACCCTCTAGTGTGCTGACAACATCGATATCTAGTGTGCTGACCATATTTCCATTTAGTGTGCTGACCACATCACCCTCTAGTGTGCTGACAACATTGATATCTAGTGTGCTGACCATATTTCCGTTTAGTGTGCTGACAACATTGATATCTAGTGTGCTGACCATATTTCCGTTTAGTGTGCTGACAACATTGATATCTAGTGTGCTGACCATATTTCCGTTTAGTGTGCTGACAACATTGATATCTAGTGTGCTGACAACATTGATATCTAGTGTGCTGACAACATTGATATCTAGTGTGCTGACCATATTTCCGTTTAGTGTGCTGACAACATTGATATCTAGTGTGCTGACCATATTTCCGTTTAGTGTGCTGACAACATCAACATCTAGTGTGCTGACAACATCAAAATCTAGTGTGCTGACCACATCACCATCTAGTGTGCTGACCACATCACCCTTTAGTGTGCTGACAACATCAACATCTAGTGTACTGACAACATCAAAATCTAATGTGCTGACAACATCACCATTTAGTGTGCTGACCAAATCATCATTTAGTGTGCTGACAACATCAAAATCTAGTGTGCTTACCACATCACCCTTTAGTGTGCTGACCACATCACTCTTTAGTGTGCTGACCACAAAAGGAAAATACAGGCACTAACATGGTGTCCTTGGTGCTTTGTGGCACAACAGGAATACCTTTTACCTTACAGATATACAGAAGACACTTACCACATAAAGATCATCTGATATCAGAAATATTGCCCAGCTATCTGACATATCATGCTGTTAGTTTTCACAGACAGCAGTTATGACAAAAAAACTAGCTTTGACAGACAACAGTTATAGCAGAACAAATTAACTTTCATAGACAGCAGTTATGACAGAACAAGCTAGTTTTCACAGACAGCAGTTATGACAAAACAAGCTAGCTTTCACAGACAGCAGTTATGACAGAGTAGGCTAGCTTTCACAGACATCAGCTATGATAGAGTAGGCTAGCTTTCACAGACATCAGTTATGATAGAAGCCTACTAAACATTCATATTCTTTGTATGTCAAATGTTTACTGGAAGATTTGCATTACACAAACAGAAAGTCATCTTTAACATCAAGCTATAATTTCTCAGTCATATATTTTTTGTGGTTCCATGATGGATCTACCACCAAAATGTAGCATTATCATCGATGGCACAGACTAAAGTTGATAGATTCAAGTACTTAGGAACAACTATAACAGCTGATAGGAAATGTCACAACGAAATAAAAAGGAGATGTGCTCAGGCCGAATCATTTCCAGAAAATGAGACACATCTTGTGCAGCAGATCCATATCAATGGAAACAAGATTCCAAGTACTTAAATGTTACACCGAGCCAATTTTGTTTTATGGATGTGAAACTTGGTCCATTAATAAGAGAGTACAGGGAGAAATGGAGGCCATGGAAATGTGGTTCATAAGAAGGATGTTGAAGGTATCATGGACAGCTAAGAAAAGCAATGAAGAAGTCTTAAGAGAGGCTGGAGTTAAAAGACAAATTATAGCAAAGATCAGAGGTAGACAAGTGAGATTTGTAGGACATTTTCTGAGAAGAGGAAAATTTGAACACACCGTGGCAACTGGAAAAATTGAGAGAAGAAGAGACAGAGGAAGACAGAGAGAGAAGTTACTGGATGGGCTGTCAGTGTGGCTAGGAAGAAATTCACCGGCGGATCTCATAATCAAGTCTAAAGACAGGGAATTGTGAAGAGAAATGATCATCTACGCCACGCGGCATGGCACTTGATTGATTGATTGATTGATTGATTGATTGATTGATCTGCAGAGGATCTGCCAGAGATCATGATGGAGAAATCCCTGCTGAGCACTTCTCACAGAACCCTGGAGCTACATGATTTTGTTCTTGTTCAAGACAGGTTGATCAAAAAGTCATTTTTAGCTCTACACAAGGGAAAAAAAGCAACTCTTGTACATGTCATGTATCACAAGCCAGACACGATCAACATTTTGTATGCCAGACACGATCAACATTTTGTATGCCAGACATGATCAACATTTTGTATGCCAGACATGGTCAACATTTTGTATGCCAGACACGATCAACATTTTGTATGCCAGACACGATCAACATTTTGTATGCCAGACACGATCAACATTTTGTATGCCAGACATGATCAACATTTTGTACACTAGACATTTATTCTGCAGCATCAGCCTGTTCTGAATAAACAAGGGAGAATATATGAAGCAAAAATGAAGTCGTAAATATTTTAGTACAAAGTTTCTAAGGTGACAAAAACAAAAAAACTATTTTCAAGGTTTCCACGGTGACAAAAAGGGTTCTGTAGGGGAAAAAGGTTGATAAAAGGGCTGATCTAGAAGTTGTAAAATGCATACATCTTTGTTTTTTGTTCAACTGAGATAGCAGACTGGGTAACTGGGTGAGTTACTTTTCATGGCAGCATTTCAATATACAAGCTCATAAAACTGCATTCAAAATTTGAAAGAAAAAAAAACAGGTTTTCAAGAGTACAACACCAGGTGGCAGCACAGTTCAAGGTACTATAATTATCCTAGGTAGGGAAGTATGCACTAATTCACATGGCTTTCAGTGCATCATGATAATCAAGTTTGACTACTCATTCATAAACTTCTCACTGAGTCAAGCTGTTGTCTTGAGCCAACATCTTACAGCAAGTTTCAGCACACTGCACTCCTTCTGCCCAAATAAATGTCACTATAGTGCCTTGTTCAGCAATGGTGTAATCCCATAATGGGGCATTCATGTTTACTGGACCGTGGCTGCAACTAGACTAAATGCAGAGAGCTGTACTGTGAGTGTTCGAACTACCCATCAGCCACTGGGAATGTGTTGCATCAGCTTCTACTAATTTTGGTCACAGTTTAATTTTCAACTTCCCTTTACTGTTTGATTCTGCCTCATACATAAGTTAAAAACCGGATATGAAAGTAGTAATGTAGTAACAAAGTATGAAGTACATGCACAACCTGATCAGATCTGACTCAGTCTTAGGATTAACTTCAACAACAAGTACACATGCTAGAACAAGTATATGATTTGATGAGTTCAAGCACGCTGTCCTACTCACCGCCTCTTAAGTGTAGCCTCCTGCTGCTTGTTGCTGACCTGTAGCACTTCCTCCCTGAAGGTTCCCCGAGTGGAGCGACGCATGAACTGGGCCGATATGCTCTTCTCTTCCAGGTACGCTGAGGGTACCCAGCCTTGTCTTGAGGGACTGGTTTTGGTTGGGCGAGTTTTTACTAACCAGAGGTCAGGCCGTTCCATGTCAATGACTTCAACAATCTGACCTTCAGATAACCTTGTAGAAGTTGTGTCACCAGCAGGTGGCACGTAGTCAGCAATAGCCACATAGTCTGGGTACGTCTGCTCAGGGGGAGGTAATCATAACAAGAGTTTATGGGGAGGTAATCGTAACAAGAGTTTATAGGGGGATGTAATAATAACAAGAGTTTATAGGGGGAATGTAATTATAACAAGAGTTTATAGGGGGAATGTAATTATAACAAGAGTTTATGGGGGGGAGGTAATCATAACAAGAGTTTATAGGGGGAATGTAATTATAACAAGAGTTTATGGGGGGGGGGGGGTAATCATAACAAGAGTTTATAGGGGGATGTATTCATAATAAGAGTTTGTTTTTCACGTCTGAGGTTAGTTTTGTTTTGCTATGTCTATGAGCAAACAATATGAGCTGTCTGTTCCTACATTTTCCAGTACTCACTCACATGCTTCTACCATCTAAATCACTGTAATTACCACCACTCATTCACACCACCAAAAGGTAATATCCACCACCATTAACCCCTACTATCACATTCAGTATCACAATCAACACTTACCAGTAACATCACCACTAATATCATCACCAGCACTTATCATTATCTTTAAAATCATTATGATCTCTGATACTTATCACTGCCATTAGCACTGACATCATCACCAGCACTTACCCTTATCTTCAACATCATCATCACCCCACAAACTCACCTCTCGAAGTCTGAGCTCATCCTCTGAAGTGTCGTTGTCCACCTCCACAGCTCCAGATTTGGGAGAATGGTTAGACTTCCTCTCTTTCTTCTTCTGGCTCAGCTCTTCTGTGTGTGTGTGAACAAAACCCAGTTAAACATGGCAGTCATTAGCTGTCCTGTGAGACTGTCTTTAACGACTGGTACTTTCCCTGTCATCACAACCTTACATCACAGCTTTACATCACAACATGCTGACAGACTAGTCAGGGCAAAGATAACTTTACATCACAACACTGCTTCATAACTTTACATCACAACCTTACGTCATAGTTGTACATCACAATATTACATCACAACCTTACATCATTAACTCTACATCATGACTCTACAACACAACATTACATCATAACTCTGCATCATGACCCTGCATCACAATATTATATCATAATCGTACATCATAACTCTACATCACAACCTTACTTCATAGCCCTACATCACAACATTACATCACAACTCCACATCATGACCCTACAATAAAACATCACAACCATAACAGTAAAGGTAAAGGTATGAGTTGTGAACCAGCGCCATTGCACATGATCAGAGTATAAGTGCTGTGCTGCCTAGTCAGTAGCTGACCAGAAACTGCCGACTTGTGTCACCACTAACTCTGTAGCTAGGGGTGTCATTCATCTTCCTTCTCAGAGAGTCAACCCTGGTACCCATTCTTCTTAAGGCTGGGTGAACCCCGGGGAGAGTGAGCCATGGTCTGACCGCCACTGTGGTAAATGGAAATCAAAACTGGGTCACCTGGTTGGTAAGCCAGTGTCTAATCCAGCGGTTCTCAGACCCTTTTGCTGCACGGCCCATATTTAAAAGTCAAACATTTTTGTGGCCCACTAATAAAGTGCTTTATATCTGCAAGGTATAAATCTAATTTATGTGATATTTTCTCTACATGTTTAACTGCATGTTCATTGCTACACAAAAGTTCTTTTCATTTACTAATAAAGCCACCTACAATTCTGCGACTTGCATCCGTGAAGTCTGCCCCTACGCATTGCATGAAAAATGTGTAATAATTTTATATTGTTTCTACTTTTCTCTGTTTTTTTTCTGCTGCTTTGAGACTTCAGCGTGGCCCACAATACTCCCTGTCATGGCCCACCGTGGCACATGGGTTGAGAACCACTGGTCATTACTGTGGTAATGCAGCCCCTGGACACACCCATACAAAACTCTACACCACAACCGTACAACCGTACATCATAACACTACATCATAACACTACATCATAACACTACATCATAACACTACATCATAACACTACATCATAACACTACATCATAACACTACATCAAAGCCAACATGAAACCCACAATGTATATTACTGAAACAGACTGAAATCTATTACTGAAATAGACTGAAATCTATTACTGAAATAGACTAAAATCTATTACTGATGACAACTTGAGACAGAAAAAAATGAGAAAATCCATGAATGAATCAGTTGTAAGAGTGAACCTGTTGTAAAAGTGGATTTGTCGCAAGAGTGGATCTGTAGCAAGGATAGATTTATTGCTTGACTGGATCTGATATGTTGTTTAGATAAACATATACATCTTACAACCTTCCCGTGCTGTTAAACGTCACATAAGGCTCGTATAGTTTTTTGCCAAGTTTTCCTGTTCTCAGTGAGTCTTTCAACTTCATCAAGGGATGTTATGCCCACTAAACTGGCTTCTCTTAACAATGTTCTCTTTAGAGCTTCACATGGTTGACCTCTTTTTCTTCGGCCTGTTCTGTTCCACTTGATAGCTTGTTTTGGTATTCTCTGGTTGTTTCTTCTCATCACATGGTCTACATGTGTCCATCTTCTTTTTCTAATCACCCATGAGACAGGTTGTTGTTTGTTCATCTGTCTTATCTCTGTGTTGTTCTTAAATTCGTTCCACTTTATACCAAGTATTTTGAAGAGGCATTTGTTTTCAAAAGAATTTAATTTCTTGTCTATTTCTTTAGTCGATTTCCAGATTTTCGCATGCACAAATGAGGGTGGATATCACATTTGAATTGAATAATCTTAACTTGGTTTTTGTGCTTATAAATTTTGAATGCCATATGTTCTCAAGATTTTTGAAGATCAATGCTGCTTTTGTAATTCTAATTTTAATTTCATTTCTGGTGTCACCATCCTGGTCTATGTAGCAGCCTAGGTCTATTATACATCATACAGACAGTATACATAACTTTATTATACATCACATACTTAACTTTATTATATATCACATACATAACTTTATTATATGTTTGTAACAATAATCTTTTCAGTTTTCCTCACTGAACTTTCTAATATGTGATGTACAATCTCGTACGTAAGCTAACAAGTTTATATGTATAACTTATACACCAGTTTTATTTACCATTATCATCATCATCATCATGCTTCAGTCAGTCTGTTATTATCTTACCTTCATCGGTGTCCTCCTCCTCTTTTTTATCAGCACCAACACCTCCAGCAACACACAGCAAGTAGGATGGAATAAAACACACCTGGGTACCGATGTTAGATAACAGGTAGAAAGTAAGTGCCAAATATCTTCAGAGATTTATTTAGATAACAGGTAGAAAATAAGTGGCAAATATCTTCAGAGATTTGTTTAGATAACAGGTAGATAATAGATATTATCAGTCTTTCTCCACCTTCTCTCTAGATATTATCCCTCTTTCTAAACATTCTCTCTAACTAGATTTTATCTGTCTTTCTCCAGCTTGCCTCTAACAAGATATTATCTATTCTCACACCTTATCTTTCTTCAGCTTGCCTCTGACAAGATATTATCTATTCTCACACCTTATCTTTCTCCAGCTTGCCTCTAACAATATATTATCTATTCTCACACCTTATCTTTCTCCAGCTTGCCTCTAACAAGATATTATCTATTCTCACACCTTATCTTTCTCCAGCTTGCCTCTGATCAACCAGTGGCCACTCTTCTGGCGTGAGTCTAAGACCTCAACCAACTGCCCCCCACTAAAAGTTGTCTGCGTGTCAGGGTCTGTGTAGTCCATGACAACCAGGTAAGATTTCAGGAATAATTCCTACAGAAAAAAGATAACAATTATGTCTACAGTATCTTATTATATAAACAATATCTTAGAACATCTTATTATATAAACAGTATCTTAAAATATATTATTATATAAACAATATTTTATTATATAAAAATATCTTAGATTATGTTATTATATAAACAATATTTTATTACATAAACAATATCTTATTTTATCTTATTATAAGAAATTTTCTTATTTTGTCTTATTATATAAACTTCTCTTATTGCCTCAAAATAATCTAGTTTGCTCACTTTTATTATTGTGACAAATGGTCACCTAGAATTACCAGCTCACCTCGACCCAGTTGATCTTTTCATCATTCTGTTACTCCAGATATCCATCATCCTTCACACAGAACTTATTCTCTCTCTCTCTCTTTCTCTTATTCTGAGATTATTATTCATTCATTCATTCATTTGCATGTCCCTTGCGGAACTTTGCCTCCCAAACAGCACTCCTGTAGGCCTCTCAGTTGTGAGCAAGATGGCCTGCTGCTGTTGCATCCATTTCCAAATCGTCAACGATGTCTTGCAGCCATCTTCGTTTTGGTCTTCCTCTTTTTCTTTTTCCCATTATGTACCCTTCCAAGACAGTCTTCTCTAGATTATCATGACATTTAATGTGTCCAAAATATTTAAATTTTCTTTCTTTAATCTTCTTTACTAGCCAGCCTTCTTCAATATTAAGCTCTTGTAGTATAGATATATTTTTTTCTTTTTTGTGTCCACAATATTTGGAGAACTCTTCTGTAGCATTTACATTCAAAGGCATTTATGTGTTTCTCAGCTGTTTTGTTAAGTGTCCAGGTCTCACAGGCATATGTTGCGATGGGAAAGATGTATGCCCTTAAAAATCTTATTTTTGTGGTTCTGTCTGCTCCTCTCCACAGATTCTTTATTTGTTTTACTTTCTGAAGAGCGATAGATGTCCTCCTTTTAATTTCCCTCATTGTATCTCCATTATTAGTTAGTAGTGATCCAAGATATTCAAAACTCTCCACTTCTTCCAGTTTTTCTTCATTTATATATATTTCAGCTGCCTTGTTTGTTTTGTCAGTTGTCATCACTTTAGTTTATTATTATTATTATTCTTGGTTTTTTTAAACATGATTATAATTAATGCTAGGACTAAACAGATGTTGAATGACTGGGTTCAAATGTGAAATGGGCCTATTTGCCCAAGATTTAACCCTTTGATAATAAAGTTTGCTTGGTCTCTTTCTCTCTCTCTCTCTCTCGTCTGTCTGTCTATCTCAGTCTTCCCTCACTCATGCTTCTCACTGAAGTACGCACATACTGAAAGCAGACCAACATAACAAAGCCTCAGAATATAGCCCTTTGTTTAATCACAGTTATAAATATATAAAGTACAGGTGTATAAATGTATAAACTGTGTGTATAAATATTTGATTATACTATTTCATCACAGAGAATATATTTTGGCAAGATAAATACTTGCACATCCAGTTACAGGATACAAATATTTGAAATAAAAACATATAAGCTAGCATAAGCTCTCTCCAACTGTGTGTGTGTGTGTGTGTGTGTCCATAATGTGTGGATATGCATGACATGTATATGTGGTGTGTGTATGAGTGTATATGTGTGTATGGTGCAGGTATATGTAGGTGTATGTGAGAGACACATATCTATGTGGAGTGTTTGTGACAGATCTATGTGGAGCATTTGTGACAGATCTATGTGGAGCATTTGTGACAGATCTATGTGACTTGTATCTGTGGTAGGTCTATGTGATGTGTGTATATCTGTGACAGATCTATGTGTTATGTGTGTGTGGGTCTATGTGAGCATCTGTGACAGACTTATGTGATGTGTGTCTGTGTATCTGTGACAGATCTATGTGATATGTGTATGTGTATCTGTGACAAAATGACCAAATCAAGACTGCTGCCATCTAGTATGAATGTATGAGTTAGGGACTGTATAATCCATGTAGGTATTACCAAACACAGAAACCAGCCATAATCCTATCACATAACTTCTTCTAGCATGGCTACAAGTTTCTGCCTGACTACCACATGACCTCTTCTAGCAAGGCTACAAGTTTCTGCCTGACTACCACATGACCTCTTCTAGCATGGCTACAAGTTTCTGCCTGACTACCACATGACCTCTTCTAGCAAGGTTATAAGTTTCTGCCTGACTACCACATGACCTCTTCTAGCAAGGTTATAAGTTTCTGCCTGACTACCACATGACCTCTTCTAGCAAGGTTATAAGTTTCTGCCTGACTACTGCATGACCTCTTCTAGCAAGGCTACAAGTTTCTGCCTGACTACTGCATGACCTCTTCTAGCAAGGCTACAAGTTTCTGCCTGACTACTGCACGCCTTCCGATACCGCCTTCTATGTCAAGGCTGTTTGAGAGGAACAGACGGGACTAGTTTTACACCCTCACATTAGAAACAATACTCACAGAGTATCTACTAATCTATTCATGTAGCACAGGCAGAGATCAACTATCTAATCTATTTATGTAGTGCACAAATAAGAACACATCATGCTATATGAAGAACTCTCTCATGCCAGGAAATAAGAACACATCATGCTATATGAAGAACTCTCTCATGCCAGGATATAAGAACACATCATGCTATATGAAGAACTCTCTCATGCCAGGAAATAAGAAAAGCTCAACTAGAACATCAGACACAGACTAGCACATTACTTCTGTTTGTCTTGTGCTAGCTAGTGTCTGCTGCTACAACTTACAATAATCTTATCTGATCTCAATCTTTCTTCTACTTCCTTGTAATCTGATGGCTGAGGAAAACTTTAGTGAACAGAATGAATGAGATGTGAGTGAATGTGGATGTGTATAATCAATAATAGAATTTGATTTTGAAGGAGGCTGCTTGCCCCAAACAAAAGCTCTGACAAATGTTTATATATTTGTGTGCACCAAGAAATTACTGACACAAGACTGGACCAATAAAATCTGTTTGCTTCAGAAATTTTTGATGCATGATTAGATCAATAAAATCTGTTTGTTTGGGAAATTTTTGATACATGATTAGATCAATAAAATCTGTTTGCTTGTGAAATTTTTGATACATGATTAGATCAATAAAACCTGTTTGCTTGTGACATTTTTGATACATGATTAGATCAATAAAATCTGTTTGCTTGTGACATTTTTGATACATGATTAGATCAATAAAATCTGTCTGTTTGTGAAATGTGTGATACATAATTAGATCAATAAAATCTGTTTGCTTGGGACATTTTTGTTACAAGACTAGACCAATAAAACATGTTTACCCAGGAAATTTTTGACACAAGACTGGACCAATAAAATATGTTTACCCAGGAAATTTTTGACACAAGACTGGACCAATGAAACCTGTTTACCCAGGAAATTTTTGACACAAGACTGGACCAATAAAACCTGTTTACCCAGGAAATTTTTGACACAAGACTGGACCAATAAAACCTGTTTACCCAGGAAATTTTTGACACAAGACTGGACCAATAAAACCTGTTTACCCAGGAAATTTTTGACACAACTGGACCAATAAAACCTGTTTACCCAGGAAATTTTTGACACAAGACTGGACCAATAAAACCTGTTTACCCAGGAAATTTTTGACACAAGACTGGACCAATAAAACCTGTTTACCCAGGAAATTTTTGACACAAGACTGGACCAATAAAACCTGTTTACCCAGGAAATTTTTGACACAAGACTGGACCAATAAAACCTGTTTACCCAGGAAATTTTTGACACAAGACTGGACCAATAAAACCTGTTTACCCAGGAAATTTTTGACACAAGACTGGACCAATAAAACCTGTTTACCCAGGAAATTTTTGACACAAGACTGGACCAATAAAACCTGTTTACCCAGGAAATTTTTGACACAAGACTGGACCAATAAAACCTGTTTACCCAGGAAATTTTTGACACAAGACTGGACCAATAAAACCTGTTTACCCAGGAAATTTTTGACACAAGACTGGACCAATAAAACCTGTTTACCCAGGAAATTTTTGACACAAGACTGGACCAATGAAACCTGTTTGCCTGGGAAATTTTTGATACAGGACTTGAAAAATAAAATAAAATAAAATTTGTGAAGAAATAAGTTGACTTTTTTAATCTTGTACTGATTAATTAATTATTAGTTATATCTTAAAAACTAGAAACATACAGATCATTTTCTAGTCATTATTAAAACTACTACAATATCTATTCTGTGAGTTTTCTATAAAAGTGAGTTTTGAACGTTGTGAATATCACATACATTTACTATATATAGCCAAACATTCAAGATCTCTCCAGGATATCACTCTGACTAGACTTGTCTCTAATAGTCTGACAAGTCTCATGCTCACATACTTCAGTCTAGTCACATTAATGCTTCTCTAACAGTCTGACAAGTTTCATGCTCACATACTTCAGTCTAGTCACATTAATGCTTCTCTAACAGTCTGACAAGTTTCATGCTCACATACTTCAGTCTAGTCACATTAATGCTTCTCTAACAGTCTGACAAGTTTCATGCTCACATACTTCAGTCTGACAAGTTTCATGTTCACATACTTCAGTCTAGTCACATTAATGCTTCTCTAACAGTCTGACAAGTTTCATGCTCACATACTTCAGTCTAGTCACATTAATGGTTCTCTAACAGTCTGACAAGTTTCATGCTCACATACTTCAGTTTCGTCACATTAATGCTTCTCTAACAGTCTGCTTATATATTCAGATAAATTAAATTCTGTCACCTACACATCAATGTTTCAGTATTACACTAAATTCTGTCACCTACACATCAATGTTTCAGCATTAAACAAAATTCTGTCACCTACACATCAATGTTTCAGTATTACACTAAATTCTGTCACCTACACATCAATGTTTCAGCATTACTCAAAATTCTGTCACCTACACATCAATGTTTCAGTATTACACTAAATTCTGTCACCTACACATCAATGTTTCAGTATTACACTAAATTCTGTCACCTACACATCATTGTTTCAGCATTACACTAAATTCTGTCACCTACACATCAATGTTTCAGTATTACACTAAATTCTGCGACCTACACTTAGGCAAATGAGAACCTACATTAGAGTGATATCTAGCCAAGGACTTGTTTTCTTACACACGTCACTTAAACACCTGTTAGGTGATACATGTAACATTCACTTTCAAATTAAAAAGAAAACTGTAATATTGTCAATAAAGAGTAGAAAAACACTTCACATATCACTTTATGTCAACTTATCAGAGACACAAACACATACAGCACATAACTATCAATGTAAATCTTTCTTACACAAAAGTTACACTCAAAGTAAATCAACAAAACAAACATACATAATAGTCTCATTTCCTTCTTGTTGACCAGGGCTTCTCAACTTTTCTAAACAATGGCCCACATGTAAAATGTGTTTGTGCTGTGAACGCAACAAAATAAATTGTTTTAAGAAATGACTGATGTCCTGTTTAAAAAGAAACCATTAAAAAGAAACCAAAAAACTGCTCAGTGAAGATGTAGTTTCTGTCAGGTAAGTACTTCAAGAGAAACTGGCTGCGCTCAACTAAATTCTGTAAAGTAAGTACTTCAAGAGAAACTGGCTGCGCTCAACTAAATTCTGTCTGCTTTCAACTAAATTCTGTCTGCTTTCAACTAAATTCTGTCTGCTCTCAACTAAATTCTGTCTGCTCAGCGACACAAACACACTAGCATCAGCAGCTTTCTGGTAAGTTGGTTACATGTGGCCAGACAAATATTCTCAGTAACCATTCAAATATTCCATGTCTCATCTGCTGTGTCTGAGATGCTGTAAATGGCAAGGCCCCCCCCCCCCAGTGCATGACAACTGCTGACCTAAACACAAAACTCACAGATGTTTGTCAAAAACTTGCTAAGGATGTTTAAATCTTATTTTATATCCTTCCAGTGCCGTTAAACGTCACATAGGGCTCGCAAAATAGTTCGCTAATTTTTCCTGTCTTCGGCGAGTCTTTCAACCTCATCAAGGGATTTTATGCCTGTTAATTTGGCCTCTCTTAATAATGTCCATTGGCGAACTACTTTGCGAGCCCTATGTGACGTTTAACGGCACAGGAAGGATATAAGATATAAAATAAGAATAATGTCCTCTTCAGAATTTCACGCGGTCTGCCTCTTTTTCTTCGGCCTGTTGTGTTCCACTTGATAGCTTGTTTTGGGATTCTCTGATCATTTATTCTCATCAAGTGACCAACATATGTCCATCTCCTTTTCCTGATCACCCATGATACTGGTTGTTGTTCAGTCATCTGTCTTATCTCTGCATTCTTCTTGAATTCATTCCACTTGATGTTGAGTATTTTCCTTAGGCATTTGTTTTCAAAAGAGTCTAATTTCTTGTCTATTTTTTTAGTTGTTTTCCAGCTTTCACATGCATAAATGAAGGTGGATATTACATTTGAATTGAATAGTCTTAACCTGGTTTTCATGCTTATAACTTTTGAGTTTCATATGTTCTCAAGATTCTTGAAAATTGATGCTGCTGATGTTTAAATGAAACATCATAATTTAATGCTACATGTACATGCCATAATGTCTATATTTTTAGAGACAACAGCATTTAGCTAAACAGTCAAGAATAGCATCCATACAGTCAAGAACAGCATCCACACAGTCAAGAACAAATTCCATGCAGTCATTAACAGCACCCACATGCTCAAGAAAAGCATGCACACAGTAAAAGAAAAGCTTGCACACAGACAAGAACATCACCCACACAACTGAGAACAGCACCCACACAACTGAGAACAGCACCCACACAACTGAGAACAGCACTCACACAACTAATAACAGCACCCACACAACTAAGAACAGCACCCACACAACTGAGAATAGTATCAACACAACTGAGAACAGCACCCACACAACTGAGAACAGCATCCACACAACTGAGAACAGCACCCACACAACTAAGAACAGAACTTACACAACCAAAAACAGCTCCCAGTTACACAGTATCATCACCAGTTACATACAGGAATACCCTGGAGATGTTGTAGGTTCCAGTCCATACCATCATAACAAAGTAAATCACACCCAGTTTTGTTCTGGTTTGCCCAGTGAATATAAAAACCTAAAATTGTGTTTATATTACAGTCTATTAAGTGTGTAACAGGCCAAGTCTTAACAAGAAAAATAAATGTATTGTCAAATTTAAATACCTAAATAAAAAATTATTTTTTTTGCTACGAATGCTAATCTTCTTAATCTCAGGCTTGTGCAGACTGTAATTTTGTTTTGCTTGTATATGGTATCTTGCCTGTATGCTGACTAAACAGGCTGTTGGCTGCAGGACTTTTAGCTGTTGCCCTATCTCAGCATTCAACATGCCTTCCTTACTAAACTTAATTATTTCTACCTTTAGAGTGAGAGATGTATAACATCCTCTCACTTGAACACTCAGAGAGGTCTAAGAAAGGTTATTTGTAGGCCAAACTTCTCTATGATAATAATGATAAAGTGAGTGAGAATTGTCAGAATGTGACATGCAGCATACACATGCAGTAAGTAAAATGACACCAACTGACTCACTAGATGCCATGTCACAGTTAAAATCCATCAGAGTAGAAGGGCATAGTATGACAATTATAAACATAAATAATCTGAAATACGGGCATAGTATGACAATTATAAACATAAATAATCTGAAATAAGGGCACAGTATGAAAATTATAAACATAAATAATCTGAAATAAGGGAACAGTATGAAAATTATAAACATAAATAATCTGAAATAAGGGAACAGTATGAAAATTATAAACATAAATAATCTGAAATAAGGGAACAGTATGAAAATTATAAACATAAATAATCTGAAATAAGGGAACAGTATGAAAATTATAAACATAAATAATCTGAAATAAAGGAACAGTATGAAAATTATAAACATAAATAATCTGAAATAAGGGAACAGTATGAAAATTATAAACATAAATAATCTGAAATAAGGGCACAGTAAAGTGAAGTCCAGTAAAATGAGAGCTATGCCCGTATATAAAATCATGCCTAGATTTATACACAAGTCTGGAATGTCTGAGTGTCACATATATCAAAGTCAAGTCTGGAATGTCTGAGTGTCATATATATCAAAGTCAAGTTTGGAATATCTGAATGTCACATTAAATCAAAATCAAGTTTTGAATGCCTGAGTGTCACATAAATAAAAGACAAGTTTGGAATGTCTGAGTGTCACATAAATAAAAGACAAGTTTGGAATGTCTGAGTGTCACATAAATAAAAGACAAGTTTGGAATGTCTGAGTGTCACATAAATAAAAGACAAGTTTGGAATGTCTGAGTGTCACATAAATAAAAGACAAGTCTGGAATGTCTGAATGTCACATTAAATCAGAATCAAGTCTGGAATGTCAACAACAGTGCCATGCATTATAACAATAATATATATAACAATGATATATAACAATGTTTCAAAGCCCTGATATATAACAATGTTATATTAGCAGCAACATAACATCCAAATCTAAACAGAAAATAACAAGAAATTGTTTGTACAAAACAGCACATTAACCCATAGACCATAATGTAGTAGTCTTGCTTGTACTGCCTCCATCATCAACTGGGTTCAATGTTTTCACTACACATTCTACAAGACTCTATGACTAACACAGCTCATTAATTTATCATTCACTTTCAAAAATAACTGTATCTAATTTTCAAAGAGTTAACATTTCACCACAATGGTATCGTGTTCAAAGGGTTAATTTACCAGCACAACAGTATCTCATGCTCAGAAAGTTAACATTTCACCAAAAAGCTATATAATATTCCAAGGGTTAACATACAAACTGGTGTTAAATTTAAGAAACACAAAATAAGCATGCTGGCTCGGTCTCTCTGCTGGTTTGTTATAAATACTATACTACTGTTTCCTTCACTTTAAATATTGCCTCTAGTCCCAAACTTTTGATGCTCTGTTCTGGGCCTAGTCTCAAACTTTTGATGCTCTGTTCTGGGCCTAGTCTCAAACTTTTGATACTTTGCTCTGTACCTAGTCTCAAATTTCTGATGCTCTGTTCTGCTGATCTGCATCATTTACAAGGATGTAAGTGTAAGCTGTGTACAAGTTCAATACAGAAGACATACAGCGGCAAGTCCTTCTTGTGTTGCTAGGTAACGACTGCCCAGTGAGGTCTGATTTGCCACAGAGAGAAAGAGAGAGAGAATTAACCAATCAACAAGCTGGAAACAGGAAGGCAACATGCATGAAGCAGAATCATTTGTTGAAATTTTCCATCACTTTTTTCACACCAAGAGCAGCCAATGAGAATGCAGCTGCCATGCCAATCAGTTTGAGGTATCTAACAGCGCGGTTGTTAGTGTTACATACATCGGACGAGGACTCCGTAGTTGCAGCTGTTGCTCCTAGCTGTGCCTCATCTAGAGGCTGAGCCATTAAGTCTTCCTGCTCAGCTGGTCCAGATGTTGACATCACACTCTCCGCCCCTGGTTGTGAGAAATAGATAATGACTTTCTATGTATTCAGTAAAACTTCCATTACCAACTGTACGGTAAGGTAAGGTAAGGTAAGTTAAGGTAAGGTAAGGTACGGTAAGATAAGGTAAGTTAAGGTAAGGTAAGGTAAGTTAAGGTAAGGTAAGGTAAGTTAAGGTAAGGTAAGGTAAGGTAATTTCCCCATTTCCATGCCATTAAGGCATAATGGGGACACAGTGTTAGGCTCGTATTTCCAAGACCTTCGGCACATGATAGTGTGATACGGTCAGTATCACGCCTGGCCGCATTTACCTTCCCAGATTTCTGTGGCACCCATTTTTAGATGCTGGGTGGACCCCACGGGCTTTTTTGGCGTGTACCAGAGGAAAAAAATCCCACTGCTGGGACTTGAGCCCAGTAGCACTAGATTAGTAAGCCAAGTGCCTAACCACTCAGCCAACCAGGCCAACTTACTGTAAGAAACAGAAACAGATAATGCAGATAATGACTTTGTCGTATTCAATAAAACTCTTCAACTGCTCACTCACGGTAGCATACTTATCAAAATCTGGACTGAAGTATGAGAAAAAAATGGAACCGGTGATATCTAAACACAGAAGACAAGATAAACTTAACAAGGACGGCTGGTTCATCAATCCCAGGCTAAATCTTCTGTCCCATATTTCATAACAAAATGAAACAAGCATGAAATAAATAAAGATAAGCTGGTTTCAGGAAAGACACACACAAAAATCATGACAATGTTTTTACCTTGAGAATGTTCACTGATCAAACTTCACAAGTAACAATGAGAAGAATACTGGGGAATAATGTGGGAAGACACAGTAAGGAGCACTGAGAAGAATACTGGGGAATAATGTGGGAAGACACAGTAAGGAGCACTGAGAAGAATACTGGGGAATAATGTGGGAAGACACAGTAAGGAGCACTGAGAAGAATACTGGGGAATAATGTGGGAAGACACAGTAAGGAGCACAGAGAAGAATACTGGGGAATAATGTGGGAAGACATAGTAAGGAGCACTGATAAGAATACTGGGGAATAATGTGAGAAGACATAGTAAGGAGCACTGATAAGAATACTGGGGAATAATGTGGGAAGACATAGTAAGGAGCACTGAGAAGAATACTGGGGAATAATGTGGGAAGACAGAGTAAAGAACACAGAGAAGAACATTGGGGATTAACTTGGGAAGACAGAGTAAAGAAAACAGAGAAGAACATTGGGGAATAACTTGAGAAGACAGAGTAAAGAAAACAGAGAAGAACATTGGGGAATAACTTGAGAAGACAGAGTAAAGAAAACAGAGAAAAACATTCGGGAATAACTTGAGAAGGCAGAGTAAAGAGAAAAACATTGGGGAATAACTTGAGAAGGCAGAGTAAAGAGAAAAACATTGGGGATTAACTTGAGAAGGCAGAGTAAAGAGAAAAACATTGGGGATTAACTTGAGAAGGCAGAGTAAAGAGAAAAACATTGGGGAATAACTTGAGAAGGCAGAGTAAAGAGAAAAACATTGGGGAATAACTTGAGAAGACAGAGTAAAGAAAACAGAGAAGAACATTGGGGAATAACTTGAGAAGGCAGAGTAAAGAGAAAAACATTGGGGATTAACTTGAGAAGGCAGAGTAAAGAGAAAAACATTGGGGAATAACTTGAGAAGGCAGAGTAAAGAGAAAAACATTGGGGATTAACTTGAGAAGACAGAGTAAAGAAAACAGAGAAGAACATTGGGGAATAACTTGAGAAGACAGAGTAAAGAACACAGAGAAGAACATTCGGGAATAACTTGAGAAAACAAGAGTAAAAAACACTGAGAAGAACATTGGGGATTAACTTGAAAAGACAGAGTAAAGAACACAGAGAAGAACATTGGGGAATAACTTGAGAAGACAGAGTAAAGAACACAGAGAAAAACATTGGGGAATAACTTGAGAAGACAAGAGTAAAGAACACAGAGAAGAACATTGGGGAATAACTTGAGAAGACAAGAGTAAAAAACACAGAGAAGAACATTGGGGAATAACTTGAGAAGGCAAAGTAAAGAGAAAAACATTGGGGAATAACTTGAGAAGACAGAGTAAAGAACATAGAGAAGAACATTGGGGATTAACTTGAGAAGGCAGAGTAAAGAGAAAAACATTGGGGAATAACTTGAGAAGACAGAGTAAAGAGAAAAACATTGGGGAATAACTTGAGAAGGCAGAGTAAAGAGAAAAACATTGGGGAATAACTTGAGAAGGCAGAGTAAAGAGAAAAACATTGGGGATTAACTTGAGAAGGCAGAGTAAAGAGAAAAACATTGGGGAATAACTTGAGAAGGCAGAGTAAAGAGAAAAACATTGGGGAATAACTTGAGAAGGCAGAGTAAAGAGAAAAACATTGGGGAATAACTTGAGAAGGCAGAGTAAAGAGAAAAACATTGGGGAATAACTTGAAAAGGCAGAGTAAAAAACACTGAGAAGAAAACTGAGGAATAAACAGGAAAGAGAGTAAGTGACACTTAAGTACAAGAACATATAAGAATAAATGAAATAATCCTGAGATATAACAAGAGACGTAAATGAGATGAGCATCGGCCGCACATGGAAAAAAAAGGCCTTATAACCAAGGCAAGGAACTCTAGACAAGAAGTCAGAGCGACCATCATGAGATGCCTGGAAACAAACACAACCAAATCACATTCATCATCTTTATTTTATTTCTAGATTTATGTTGCTAACAAAAAAAAAACTGCATTAAAAGTATCTCCTGGGGTTTTAATCTGCAGAAATCCGGCCAAGACTACGTACACGTACCTTCAATGATGACATTAACAGAAGCAGTGACACGTCCCCGGCTGTTGACTGCCGCACAGACATACTCGCCAGCATCCCCTGCCTCACAGTCATGAATCTCCAGATTGTACACACCACGTGACTCGTACACGCGTACACGACGGTTGGACCTGACTTGCTGTCCATCTCTCTCCCATGTTACCTTAGGGGTTGGGTCCCCTAGGATAAAAAGAGTAAAGGAGATGAGGTAACAGAGAAATCCGTGTTGAAGGCTGGTTTTTCTCTTATCATTTCTCTTGTTATCTCTTCCAGATAACATGACACCCAGAACCCAACAATAACATCCAAGACTCAACAATAAATTCTTCTTCATATAAATATCAGCACAAACAGGTCATAATCAAGGTTTTTTGTGTTTTTTTGTTTACCTGCAACTGATTGGTTCAAATTCTGACACAATCACAAGCAAGCCCTTAGAGTGTCAGGAGTTTAATAGGGCCGAAACACTTGTCTGAGGGGGGGGGGGGTACTTCCTCTGATGATCTGAAGGAGTTGTGTTGCTGTTCCGCTCTCAACAGTAGAGAGTTTCCTGCATACAAACCCTGTCAACCCCAGACAAACATGCTACAGACAAAGAAGTTTCCCAGTCCTGACTTACCTGTAACAGTGCATGTTAGCTTGATTGTTTCAAACTCTGCCGCATGGACATCTTGGGGCCGCACTAAAAACTGAGGGATGCCAACTGTGGCGGTCAGACTGAAATAATAAGAAGAAAAAAACTTTTCTGTATTATCAGTTCACAATCTCACACTCAACAGCCTGTCTATCATTTGTACCGAACACCAGAGATATCTAGCACCTGAGTGGTCTAGTCGTTAGCGTACTAGCCTCTCATGGCAAAGGTTATGGGCTTGAATCTGCCAGGAAACACCTCAATCACCCAGTTGTAGAAATGGGTGCCTGGCTTTTGGAGCTGGGAAAGGAAAGGCAGCCAGGTTTGGTGCTGACAACATCACCCTGTCGTGTCCCAGACAACATCACCCTATCATGTCCCAGACAACATCACCCTATCGTGTCCCAGACAACATCACCCTATCATGTCCCAGACAACATCACCCTATCATGTCCCAACAGGTCATGGGAAATATAGGCACGAACACCACATCTTCTAGGTGTCTCTGTGGAATAACAGGGTTACCTTTTACATTCTAGGTGTCTCTGTGGTGTAAGAGGGTTACCTTTTATATTCTAGGTGTCTCTGTGGTGTAAGAGGGTTACCTTTTACATTCTAGGTGTCTCTGTGGTGTAAGAGAAGGCAGAGTAAAGAGAAAAACATTGGGGAATAACTTGAGAAGGCAGAGTAAAGAGAAAAACATTGGGGAATAACTTGAGAAGGCAGAGTAAAGAGAAAAACATTGGGGAATAACTTGAGAAGGCAGAGTAAAGAGAAAAACATTGGGGAATAACTTGAGAAGGCAGAGTAAAGAGAAAAACATTGGGGAATAACTTGAGAAGGCAGAGTAAAGAGAAAAACATTGGGGAATAACTTGAGAAGGCAGAGTAAAGAGAAAAACATTGGGGAATAACTTGAGAAGGCAGAGTAAAGAGAAAAACATTGGGGAATAACTTGAGAAGGCAGAGTAAAGAGAAAAACATTGGGGAATAACTTGAGAAGGCAGAGTAAAGAGAAAAACATTGGGGAATAACTTGAGAAGGCAGAGTAAAGAGAAAAACATTGGGGAATAACTTGAGAAGGCAGAGTAAAGAGAAAAACATTGGGGAATAACTTGAGAAGGCAGAGTAAAGAGAAAAACATTGGGGAATAACTTGAGAAGGCAGAGTAAAGAGAAAAACATTGGGGAATAACTTGAGAAGGCAGAGTAAAGAGAAAAACATTGGGGAATAACTTGAGAAGGCAGAGTAAAGAGAAAAACATTGGGGAATAACTTGAGAAGGCAGAGTAAAGAGAAAAACATTGGGGAATAACTTGAGAAGGCAGAGTAAAGAGAAAAACATTGGGGAATAACTTGAGAAGGCAGAGTAAAGAGAAAAACATTGGGGAATAACTTGAGAAGGCAGAGTAAAGAGAAAAACATTGGGGAATAACTTGAGAAGGCAGAGTAAAGAGAAAAACATTGGGGAATAACTTGAGAAGGCAGAGTAAAGAGAAAAACATTGGGGAATAACTTGAGAAGGCAGAGTAAAGAGAAAAACATTGGGGAATAACTTGAGAAGGCAGAGTAAAGAGAAAAACATTGGGGAATAACTTGAGAAGGCAGAGTAAAGAGAAAAACATTGGGGAATAACTTGAGAAGGCAGAGTAAAGAGAAAAACATTGGGGAATAACTTGAGAAGGCAGAGTAAAGAGAAAAACATTGGGGAATAACTTGAGAAGGCAGAGTAAAGAGAAAAACATTGGGGAATAACTTGAGAAGGCAGAGTAAAGAGAAAAACATTGGGGAATAACTTGAGAAGGCAGAGTAAAGAGAAAAACATTGGGGAATAACTTGAGAAGGCAGAGTAAAGAGAAAAACATTGGGGAATAACTTGAGAAGGCAGAGTAAAGAGAAAAACATTGGGGAATAACTTGAGAAGGCAGAGTAAAGAGAAAAACATTGGGGAATAACTTGAGAAGGCAGAGTAAAGAGAAAAACATTGGGGAATAACTTGAGAAGGCAGAGTAAAGAGAAAAACATTGGGGAATAACTTGAGAAGGCAGAGTAAAGAGAAAAACATTGGGGAATAACTTGAGAAGGCAGAGTAAAGAGAAAAACATTGGGGAATTTGTACCGAACACCAGAGATATCTAGCACCTGAGTGGTCTAGTCGTTAGCGTACTAGCCTCTCATGGCAAAGGTTATGGGCTTGAATCTGCCAGGAAACACCTCAATCACCCAGTTGTAGAAATGGGTGCCTGGCTTTTGGAGCTGGGAAAGGAAAGGCAGCCAGGTTTGGTGCTGACAACATCACCCTGTCGTGTCCCAGACAACATCACCCTATCATGTCCCAGACAACATCACCCTATCGTGTCCCAGACAACATCACCCTATCATGTCCCAGACAACATCACCCTATCATGTCCCAACAGGTCATGGGAAATATAGGCACGAACACCACATCTTCTAGGTGTCTCTGTGGAATAACAGGGTTACCTTTTACATTCTAGGTGTCTCTGTGGTGTAAGAGGGTTACCTTTTATATTCTAGGTGTCTCTGTGGTGTAAGAGGGTTACCTTTTACATTCTAGGTGTCTCTGTGGTGTAAGAGGGTTACCTTTTACATTCTAGGTGTCTCTGTGGCGTAAGAGGGTTACCTTTTACATTCTAGGTGTCTCTGTGGTGTAAGAGGGTTACCTTTTATATTCTAGGTGTCTCTGTGGAATAACAGAGTTACCTTTTACATTCTAGGTGTCTCTGTGGCGTAAGAGGGTTACCTTTTACATTCTAGGTGTCTCTGTGGCGTAAGAGGG
This sequence comes from Achatina immaculata, assembly GCA_009760885.1. Lineage (NCBI taxonomy): Eukaryota > Metazoa > Mollusca > Gastropoda > Stylommatophora > Achatinidae > Lissachatina > Lissachatina immaculata. The sequence goes on from CM019714.1 coordinate 4,183,869, forward strand.
TTACCTTTTACATTCTAGGTGTCTCTGTGGCGTAAGAGGGTTACCTTTTACATTCTAGGTGTCTCTGTGGCGTAAGAGGGTTACCTTTTACATTCTAGGTGTCTCTGTGGAATAACAGGGTTACCTTTTATATTCTAGGTGTCTATGTGGCATAACAGGGTTACCTTTGCATTCTAGGTGCCTTCGTGGACAGTGTTAACTTTTACATTCTAGGTGTCTATGTGGCATAACAGGGTTACCTTTTACATTCTAGGTGTCTCTGTGGCGTAAGAGGGTTACCTTTTACATTCTAGGTGTCTCTGTGGCGTAAGAGGGTTACCTTTTATATTCTAGGTGTCTCTGTGGCATAACAGGGTTACCTTTGCATTCTAGGTGCCTTCGTGGACAGTGTTAACTTTTACATTCTAGGTGTCTATGTGGCATAACAGGGTTACCTTTTGCATTCTAGGTGTCTATGTGACATAACAGGGTTACCTTTTACATTCTAGGTGTCTATGTGGCATAACAGGGTTACCTTTTACATTCTAGGTGTCTCTGTGGAATAACAGGGTTACCTTTTACATTCTAGGTGTCTATGTGGCATAACAGGGTTACCTTTTACATTCTAGGTGTCTCTGTGGCTAACAGAGTTACCTTTGCATTCTAGGTGCCTTCGTGGACAGTGTTAACTTTTACATGAGATACTTCTTTGTTGTGGAATAACTGAATGATACATGTGTTGTGTGTGTGATAAACTGACTGATACATGTGTTGTGTGTCTGATAAACTGACTAATACATGTGTTGTGTGTCTGATAAACTGACTGATACATGTGTTGTGTGTCTGATAAACTGACTGATACATGTGTTGTGTGTCTGATAAACTGACTGATACATGTGTTGTGTGTCTGATAAACTGACTGATACATGTGTTGTGTGACAGAAACTGATTGACACAATCACCTCAGCTCCCTGACACACTCACCTCAGCTCCCTGACACACTCACCTCAGCTCCCCAACACACTCACCTCAGCTCCCTGACACACTCAACTCAGCTCCCTGACACACTCACCTCAGCTCCCTGACACACTCACCTCAGCTCCCCAAAACACTCACCTCAGCTCCCCAACACACTCACCTCAGCTCCCTAACACACACACCTCAGTTCCCCAACACACTCACCTCAGCTCCCTGACACACTCACCTCAGCTCCCTGACACACTCACCTCAGCTCCCCAAAACACTCACCTCAGCTCCCTGACAAGTCCACCTCAGCTCCCAACACACTCACCTCAGCTCCCCAACACACTCACCTCAGTTCCCCGACACACTCACCTCAGCTCCCCAACACACTCACCTCAGTTCCCCAAGACACTCACCTCAGCTCTCCAACACACTCACCTCAGCTCCCAACACACTCACCTCAGCTCCCTGACAAGTCCACCTCAGCTCCCAACACACTCACCTCAGCTCCCAACACACTCACCTCAGTTCCCCAACACACTCACCTCAGCTCCCCAACACACTCACCTCAGTTCCCCAAGACACTCACCTCAGCTCTCCAACACACTCACCTCAGCTCCCAACACACTCACCTCAGTTCCCCAACACACTCACCTCAGCTCTCCAACACACTCACCTCAGCTCCCAACACACTCATCTCAGCTCCCAACACACTCACCTCAGTTCCCCAACACACTCACCTCAGCTCCCCAACACACTCACCTCAGTTCCCCAAGACACTCACCTCAGCTCTCCAACACACTCACCTCAGCTCCCAACACACTCACCTCAGTTCCCCAACACACTCACCTCAGCTCTCCAACACACTCACCTCAGCTCCCAACACATTCACCTCAGTTCCCCAACACACTCACCTCAGCTCCCCAACACACTCACCTCAGCTCCCTGACACACCTCACCTCAGCTCCCTGACACACTCACCTCAGCTCCCTATCACCTGGTGACAGAGTTGATGGAACAGCACTGAGAACACTGACAACAACATCAGAGAATATCTCCCCTGCTGAGTTGACAGCTGTCAGTCTGTAAGTTCCAGCATCAGACTCTGTCATGCCCTCAATCTCCAGGCTGTAAACATCATCTTCTGTTACTATGGTGATTCTCTCCCCTTCTCTCAGTAACTGGTCATCTCTGGACCATGTGGCTCTTGCCCTTGGGGTTGCTGTGAACGGTGAAGTCAACAAGTTAAGTCTACAAATCTCAAGCTCTACACACACCATGTTCTTGTCAAACATAGAACTTCTACATGAAGTCTTGATTTTTAAACAAGACAAGTCTACAAATCTCAAGTTCTATACACACCATGTTCATGTCAAACATAGAACGTCTACATGAAGTCTTGATTTTTAAACAAAATAAGCCTACAAATCTCGAGCTCTATACACACCATGTTCTTGTCAAACATAGAACTTCTACATGAAGTCTTGATTTTTAAACAAGATATGTCTATAAATCTCTAGCTCTATACACACTATGTTCTTCTCAAACATGGAACTGTAAATTCTACATGAATGGTGTCTTGATCACAAACAAGATGTCATAAATGTGAAGTTCTATATACATGGCATATTTAACAAGAACAAGATAAGATGTCGTACTTGTGAAGTTCCATATACATGGCATATTTAACAAGAACAAGATAAGATGTCATACTTGTGAAGTTCTATATACGTGGCGTATTTAACATGAACAAGATAAGATGTGGTACTTGTGAAGTTCTATATACATGGCGTATTTAACAAGAACAAGATAAGATGTCATACTTGTGAAGTTCTATATACATGGCGTATTTAACAAGAACAAGATAAGATGTCGTACTTGTGAAGTTCTATATACATGGCGTATTTAACAAGAACAAGATAAGATGTCATACTTGTGAAGTTCTATACAAGTGAATGGTGGCCTAAGTAATGAAATTCCTAAAACCAGCGGGAATAGAACTGCAACCGGTTCCTGTGATGTGTCTTATGGAAGAGATAAGAAATGAGATAACCATCTGACTTTCTATCAACGTTTTTTCTGCTTTATGTAGCTCACTCTGTGTGGGAACCGACTGAAATGTTTTCATGATTGCTAAACTGTTTTCAAGAATACTAGACACAGTTTTTCATCAGAGAAATGGAAACCTCTACTTAAGCATCGATCTTCAAGAATCTTGAGAACATATGGAATTCAAAAGTTATAAGCACAAAAACCAAGTTAAGACTATTCAATTCAAGTATAATATCCACCCTCATTTATGCATGCGAAAGCTGGAAAACAACTAAAGAAATAGAAAAGAAATTAGACTCTTTTGAAAACAAATACATAAGGAAAATACTCGACATCAAGTGGAACGAATTCAAGAACAATGCAGAGATAAGACAGATGACTGAACAACAACCAGTCTCATGGGTGATCAGGAAAAGAAGATGGACATATGTTGGTCATTTGATGAGAGAAACGATCAGAGAATCCTAAAACAAGCTATCAAGTGGAACACAACAGGCCAAAGAAAAAGAGGCAGACCGCGTAAAACTCTGAAGAGGACATTGTTAAGAGAGGCCAAATTAATAGGCATAAAATCCTTTGATGAGGTTGAAAGACTCGCCGAAGACAGGAAAAATTGGTGAACTACTTTGCGAGCCCTATGTGATGTTTAACGGCACGGGAAGAATATAAGATGAAAGATATAAGATATAAGATACTTAAGTATGGACATATACTGACCTTGAACTTGTGCTCGAAGTTTCAGGGTTTTCCCAGATTCTATTTTGGTGTTCTCCATTTTCTGGACAATCTTGGGCAAAGAAGGAGGTGTTTCATCCTTTCTGTCCCCTCCTTTCATTGTGCCATCTTCTGTTTCTCTCTTCTCAGATTTGTACCCATCCTCTTCCTCCTCTACCTTCCTTACCCAACTCACTCTCTGCTCAAGTGTCTCCTCACTGGAGCCCTCATCATCATCTTGAGGAAGTCTGTCATCTTGCAGGCTGGTGTCGTCTTCAAGCCTGTGCTTTCTAGATCCATTTTGGTCATTCTCAGACATTTTGGTTTTCCTTGTATCATTATTATCATCTATCATTTCTGTATCCTCAACTTTCAGGCTGTTATCAACTTCCTTCCTAACATCAAAACTCTTTTCATCGTGTGCTTCATATTTCTCTATTTCTTCTTCTTTCATCATGTTGCCTTTCTTTACAAAATAGGCTTCATCTTTATGGCTGTCATCAACTTCAACATCCTTCTTTTCATTGTCCTTTCTTATGCCATGTAACTTGTCATCATCCCCTGTAATCTTCCTTTTATCACCAGCCTCAATATCTCCTGTAATCTTCCTTCTATCATCAGCCTCATCATCTCTTGTAATCTTCCTTTTATCATCAGCCTCATCATCCCTTGAAAACTTCCTTCTAAAATCACCATCCTCCTTCCATTCATCTTTCTTTTCATCAACCGCATTCTTCCTTCTGTCATTGATTTCTTCATCACCTACAACTTTCCTCCTATCATCAGCTACAACACCCTCTCTGATATCATCTCTGTTTTCATCATGCTCTGAAACTTTCCTCCTTTTATCAGCTTCCCTCTCCTTCCTGGTTTTCTCCCTACTTTCATCATCTCTTGTATCATCAAGGCCAACAATCTTCATCTTATCACCAGCCTCCGCAACCTTTCTGCCTTCATCATGACCTTTAATGTTATCATCATCTCTTGTAACATCTTCATTTTCATCTTGAGTATCAACAACTCTCCTGTCACCAATCTCAGATTTCTCCTTCCCAAACTGGGATTCATCCTGTCTCTTCTCCAATTTATCCTGGGATTCATCCTGTTTCTTCTCCAATTTATCCTGGGATTCATCCTGTCTCTTCTCCAATTTATCCTGGGATTCATCCTGTCTCTTCTCCAATTTATCCTGGGATTCATCCTGTCTCTTCTCCAATTTATCCCTAGCCCCAGTACCATCACCTGTTCTCCTCCTTTGTCCAACGTCTGACACATCATCATCATGTTCATCTTCAAGTCTGCCCTTGTTTCTCTGTTTATTGCCAATGTCCTGGTCTTTCCCTGGAGCAGGGACGTCAACAGTCTTATCTTCTTCTGTCCTTTCATTAACTTCCTCATCATTAACCTTTCCCAGCTTTCTCTCCAGCCCAAGCTCAGCATTAAGTCTTGCCTCATGCTCACTCTCAACCCTGACCTTCCTTGTCTCAACCTCCAGCCCAGCTTCTGTTTTCTCACTTTCAGTTCTGGCGTTAAGCCTCTCTTCCGCTTGTCCCTCTTTGTCAGCCTTGACCTTTCTCGACCTGCTCTCAATATCCGGTAGAGCATTAAGTCTGGGTTCTTCCTCTTTCTCTTCCTTGACCTTGCCTGACCTCTTCTCAACCTCTAGAGCAGCTGGAAGTCTGACCTTCTCCTCTGCCTCATCCCTTTCCTTGGATTCCTGCTTCTGGACTTTCTGACTCTGGAAACTGACTGAGTCAGTGTCCACACCAACAACTGAACCCACAAAACTCCCAGCTTCACTCTCTTCTTCCTCCTCATCATCAACTAGTACAACATTCCTTGTCTCAGGTTCCAGATCTTCATCATAAAGCCTTCCAGAAAATTTGGTCTTTGTGACACCGAAGATCTTTCCATCATTATCCTCAGATCTTTCAGAGGTGTCATTTACCTTGACCTCAGCCTTGAACTTGCTCACAGCCTCTCCTTGCTTATCAGAGGTCGAATCAGAAACAGTGGACTCTGACATGACAGTAAGAGATGTGTCAGATCTTGAAATGTCTGAAATGGAAGAGGAACTCGTTGTTTGTGTTTCTCCTTGCTGCGATTTTGTCAACTTGGTCTCCACTTCAGCTTGTGCCAGGAGGATTCTCGATGACCTAGATTCTGATCTGCTCTCCTCAGACTGTCCTACAAATTCAGTGACGGACGTGAAAGATGTGCCGGCTCTGGTCTCAGAGACAGAAGTTGAGGACACACTGGTCTGTGCTCTGACTTCCAGTTTACCATCAGCGTAGGTCTGCGTGGCACATGATGTTACTGCACCTTTTAATACATCCAATGCTGGGTCTAAACTTGGTTCATCTGAGGCTGATCCAAACAGGTCTTCTTTCGTAGATCCACCACTGCTGGTAAATGTTTCTTTGGCAGTGACTGATGTCAGTTTTGTCTTAGTTGCCGACACCTCCATCATGGTGGCGGCCTCACTCTGGGAGAGATCACCTTCCCCGGTCAAGTCTTCAGAAAAGAGTCGTTTAATCTGTCTCATGAGCAGGGAGGCCTTCTCCTGTGTGTCACGGAAACCTCCCACAGACTCCTGCACGGAAATCGTCTCTGATCTCTCACTGATGGTCCGGAGTCTGACAGAGTCTGCATCATCACCGGACTCTTCCGACGATTGGTAAGACTTCTCCGACGTGTCCACGCTGATTTTCGTAGACTCTTGCTCAGCCACTTCTCTGACCTCCTTCCTTGTTGACTTGGCGGCGGAGGTGGATGTAGAGATAATCTCAGTACTAGATGATAACTTGACATTGTCACCTAATCTGGGAGCAATCTCCCAGTCTTCTTGCAGTACCCTCCTCTCCTTCATATATTCTCTGTTGATGTCTTCTATTGGCTTGTCAAAGTGATGCTCTGTACAACAACAAAAAAAAACATAAAAACATGACAAATAATATGTTAACACGAATATGTCATGCTGAAATCTCATGTACATACTGATGACATGTTAACACGAATATGTCATACTGAGATCTAATGTAATACTGATGACATGTTAACACTAATATGCCATGCTGAAATTTCATGTACATACTGACGACATGTTAACACTAATATATCATGCTGAGATATCATGTACATACTGACGACATGTTAATACGAATATGTCATGCTGATATCTCATGTACATACTGATCACATGTTAATATAAATATTTTACGCTGAGATCTCATGTACATACATGACATGAATGCACCACAATGACTTTCTCTGATGACAAGAATGAACATATGTGCCATGTATTAATGATGACAAAAAATATTTTAAAAATCAAGACGCTCAAAACGTATTGATGAAAATAACAGAAATGTTAAAAACATGTGTACAGTTATCATTCTGTTATTACTGGCATTATAATAAAACATGATAAGAAATAATACTTTTATTACTGTTTCCTGGGATGAGAAATACTAGTTTTATTACTATTTCCTGGCTTCAGTGTGTTATCAAACTCATACAGTACAACGCTACATTCTGTACTTCACTTTTATGAATGTAGTTAGTATCAGCCAGTAACTTTACTTTCAGTCTATTTCTAAAAGACAGTTTACTTTCTAATCTGACAGCTGTAACTCTGTAATGTGATCTGTTACATCAGTCTGTGTGCAGTCAACAACCATAATCTGTGTACATGTACTAGCAGACATTGCTCATCACTGCAAACCAGATCCAGTACACCAGCTACGAAGACATCAGCAAACCATCCTCTTCTGCTTAAGGACAGGCCACTGCAGACTACTGAGCCACCTATATCAACTTAAAATGTCTCACACAGACGAGTGTCCATGTGGCAGTGGAGTCCAGACCCCAGAATATATCCTTCAAGAGTGCCCAAACCATGCAGACCTGAGGCATGAGACATGGCCAGAGGACACAAGCTTGGGCCAAAAGCTTTGGGGCTCCTATCTGGACAGGATTGCTTTGGCATGTCAACAGGGATCAGGATCTAATGTGACCAACAACCTTGAACGCACAAGAAGAAGAACTGCTAATCACTCTTTACACTCTAGGATTATGCTGATGATGCTGTAGTCTTCTTCTTCTTCTTCGTTCGCTTCTACCATCAAGATCACCCCATGATCCTACTGAATTTACTCCTGTGGTTCTCACGATAGTCTCATTTAGAATGGAGGCTCAGAGCATCGTGGGGCTTGAGCCTATATTCTCGGTGGGTCACAGAAGCGGCATTGCGTGACACTGTGGTTTTCACTGCACCAGTTTAGTCTAGAGTTTGACTTCCTCACCGGAAAACCTCAGCGTGATTTCGATATGAATATATCCCCGTCGGGTGAGAGATGGTTGCCTATCTAGACTGCACTGGTCCAGTGTCTTCGACTTCAGCATTTTGTGGTCGTGGCCGCTGCTCTTCCTGGTGGTGACCTGGACGGAGCTTTTGTCGAGGGGGACGAATCCTCGCCACTAGTGAGTTTCACCCCTAGGTTAAGCCAGTTTAGGCGTATTATCCCAGTATAGGTGTATATAGGACGTGACCGGCCTCTAGAACGGAGGTACCGTGATATGCGTAGCCATCAAGTTTCACCCCTGGGTCGAGCTGATTTAGGCATATTGCCCCAGTATTAGTGTATATAGGACGTGGCTGGCCTCTGGATCAGAGGTGCCGTGGTATGAGATGTGATATGAGATGTGGTAAGAGTAGACCTCACCGTGAGTCTACTGGCCATACCGATTAAGCTTCACTTAATCCTTTCCATTACCTTTTTTCACAGAGGCGCCGCGCGGCAACCCTAATCGCATTTTTCTTCATTGGCCGGGAGGAATTTCACTCCATGCGCGGCAGCCGAAGAATCTCGCCAGTAGAGTCTTAGTTTAACCCCTGGGTTAAGCCGGTTTAGGCATCTGAGCCAGTATGGGTGTATATAGGACGTGGCCGGTCTCTAGAGCAGAGGTGCCGTGATATGACTAGCCCTGACTCTGGGACTACTGGCTACTTCACTTAATCCATTCCATCATCTTTTACACGACGGCGCCGCGCGGCAACCCTGGTCGCATTTTTCTTCATTGGCCGGGGGGAGTTTCACCCCACACACGGCAGCTGAAGAATCTTGCCAGCAGCGAGTCTTTGAGACAAGCATATGACTACTGGCAGGATCAACCAGATAGCTTTATTCACCGAACTTTAGTCGTATATCTGCCGACAGACCGACGCAGGGCAAGAGAGACCTCGGCGGTGTTTCATTTCCTTTAACCACCGGCCGCCTTCTCTAACGAACGAGAAGAAAGCGCAGCACCGACAACCAACGCACATCATATAATGCAGACTCGATACTCTTTGCGAGAGATGGGCCAATTTCGAGACCATCGGTCGACAACACCGTAGTACACCACCGACGCGTTAGCACGAACCTGGCTGGCTAGCCGTTTATAGGCTTCGCTCCACGGACAAACCACTCGCTTCTGCCTCGAAACACGTTAACTCTCGCCGTCCGGGAAGGGAGCGAAGACATTTCTCCCCACGCACGGAACTCGAGATCGTTTTTTCGCCAAAAGAACGTGATGATGCAGCGAATCTGGATTCAAGACAAGGATTATTACTTCAGAAGGCCTTCCACATTTCCTAGGATGTTCTCCAGAAATCTGTGTAGTTGAGCTGGTTGATGTAATGTATGAAACCGCTGGCAACTCACACAAGCAGGCTCATGTATAAGCAACTTTAGTCTGTTGATTTTAATGAGTGGATCATACAACAAACTCGGCTTACAAAGCTTATACCAAATGTTGTATATCTATCTGGTATACCACTAACACTACAGAATGTAGACATTAGATATCTCTCTCTCTCTCTCTCTCTCTCTCTCTCTCTCCTCTCTCTCTCTCTCTGCTACTGATGTGCAGACTAACAAACAGAGAGAACTACTTCTCACCAGAGATTTTAGCTTTAGTCTCTTGTCTGAGTTTCTTCTCTCTCTCTGAGAAAAGTACTGCTTCCTCGATCTGCATGGCATGGACCGAGGTGCTGGCTTCCTCTGGGTGCTCCTTGTGACCTATGGTGGAGGCAGTGCATGAAGAGAACACAACAAGTGTATAACAAACATTTTAAGAGTATGAAGACGACAGTCTCAGACATGAAAACTTCCCAGGAAATAGGCTGACAAGTACGATGGGAGAAAAACAGGAAACAGGCTGACAAGTACGATGGAAGAAAAACAGGAAATAGGCTGTCAAGTACGATGGAAGAAAAACAGGAAACAGGCTGACAAGTACGATGGAAGAAAAACAGGAAACAGGCTGACAAGTACGATGGAAGAAAAACAGGAAACAGGCTGACAAGTACGATGGAAGAAAAACAGGAAACAGGCTGACAAGTACGATGGAAGAAAAACAGGAAACAGGCTGACAAGTACGATGGAAGAAAAACAGGAAATAGTTTAGGTAAAAAAAAAGGTTAGTTTAGATTGTCAGGCAGAACGAGAGATGTTAGAAGCTCCATCATCCATGCACTCCAGACACATCCACGGCTGCTTTGATCTCTTCATCCGTGTCTCCTTCAGAGTACAGTAACTGACGACACCCCGTTGTCTGTCTGCTGACCACCCTTCTGAAGCTCTTGATTAATTGTTCACTCTTTGCTACCGCAAGTTTTACTACCAGCCCCTTCATTCTTGACAACGATACTGATTCACAGTTTAAAATCCTTTGTTCGACCAACTTCTCTTACAGCATCTTGTAGATGCCTGCTTGGTCTACTGCCTGTCCTTCCTCCATGACAGCCGAGTCAACAGTCTGATCTGCTCCTTCATTTCCTCTGTCACCTACACGACCTAGTACAAAAATGAAGGCCAGTTGATGTATCTGTGACATCTGCGGGGATTCCAGTCACTGATGTCTCGGAGAACCAGCCCGAATTTTCTTTAGAATTTTCACTCAAGATGGCTGCTTGGGCGAAGTCTTGTGCCTTGAGCCAGTTTGGAGCTTTTGTCACAGCCATGGTTTCCAGTGTCAAGATGGTTGTTGCATCGAAAGAACCTCTGGATTCTTTCACTGTTCTGTCATTTGTAATGGCCCAGGTACACTTCTTGAATAAGAAGAACATAACTAGATCTGCAGATTGTGTAACGGCATAAAAGAACATAAAGATAAGTAGATAATGTAGATTGTGTAGTGGAGTAAGATAAGATAAAGACAAGCAGATAATGTAGATTGTGTAGTGGAGTAAGATAAGATAAAGACAAGTAGATAATGTAGATTGTGTAGTGGAGTAAGATAAGATAAAGACAAGTAGATAATGTAGATTGTGTAGTGGAGTAAGATAAGATAAAGACAAGTAGATAATGTAGATTGTGTAGTGAAGTAAGAGAACATAAAGACAAGTAGATAATGTAGATTGTGTAGCAGATAATATAGATTGTGTGAGAATCAGAATTCTACTCTCAAATGAGAAATTCACCTACCAAAATAACGTTTTGTCAGCTACTAAAATAACATGTTTGGCCAGCTACCAGTATAGCATGGCTATTAAGACACCAATAAAATATGACAGGTCATCTAAAAATGTAACAAAGACCTAATCATCTACAACATGGTTGGTCAAGATACCATTGTCACACAGAAAACCTGTCCACAGGTAACATCACTTACTTCTGACAAACAGGCAACTTAACTTACTTTTAACAAATATGTAACATCACTTACTTCTGACAAACAGGTAACATCACTACATCACTTACTTCTGGCTAACAGGTAAAATCACTTACTTCTGACTAACAGGTAACATCATTTACTTCTGACTAACAGGTAACATCACTTACTTCTGACTAACAGGTCACATCACTTATATCTGAATAACAGGTAACATCACTTACTTCTGACTAACAGGTAACATCACTTACCTATGACTAACAGGTAACATCACTTACTTCTGACTAACAGATAACATCACTTACTTCTGACTAACAGGTATGCTGACGTGGAAGCAAAACCTTCAGAGTTCTCAGCACGGCACCTGAAAATACAAATAAGGTTGTCCCAAATACTTATTACACAAGCACTAAATACAAATACTGTAATGTGGTCCCAAACATTTACAATATAAGCACAAAATACAAATAATATAGTCTCAGACACTTACTACACAAGCACAAAATACAAATAATGTAGTCTCAGAAACTTACTACACAAGCACAAAATACAATAATGTAGTCTCAAAAACTTACTACACAATCACAAAATACAAATAATATAGTCCCAGACACTTACTACACAAGCATAAAATACAAATAATGCAGTCTCAGACACTTACTACACAAGCACAAAATACAAATAATGTAGTCCCAGACACTACACAAGCACAAAATACAATAATATAGTCCCAGACACTTACTACACAAGCATAAAATACAAATAATGTAGTCTCAGACACTTACTACACAATCACAAAATACAAATAATGTAGTCTCAGACACTTACTACACAAGCACAAAATACAAATAATATAGTCCCAGACACTTACTACACAAGCACAAAATACAAATAATGTAGTCTCAGAAACTTACTACACAAGCATAAAATACAAATAATGTAGTCTCAAAAGCTTACTACACAATAACAAAATACAAATAATGTAGTCTCAGACACTTACTACACAACCACAAAATACAAATAATGTAGTCCCAGACACTTACTACACAAGCACAAAATACAAATAATGTAGTCTCAGACACTTACTACACAACCACAAAATACAAATAATGTAGTCTCAAAAGCTTACTACACAAGCACAAAATACAAATAATGTAGTCTCAGACACTTACTACACAACCACAAAATACAAATAATGTAGTCTCAGACACTTACTACACAAGCACAAAATACAAATAATGTAGTCTCAGACACTTACTACACAACCACAAAATACAAATAATGTAGTCTCAGACACTTACTACACAAGCACAAAATACAAATAATGTAGTGACATACAAGTTCTAGTATCTATATTTTCCCCCGTGAGATACCCGGGATTTGCAAAGAATAGGACCACAGTACCCTACCACGCATGATCGTAAAAGGCGACTAAGGAGGGTTCAGCATGGGGCCAGCAACCCTATCTGGTAAAAAACTATCAGACTGCTACAGAAACAGAAGCAAGGGAAAAAACAAATGCAGGTGGAAGGAGAAATGCTTATCAGGAAACTGAGCCCATGAAGGTTGTGGATGAAAGCGAGCCACTGGAAGTCCCCAGCCCGACTGCAGACCTCCTGGAACACAAGATGCAAATAGGCAGCTGGAATGTAAGAACACTTAATCAGACTGGAAAACTAGCACAAACCATCAAGGAAATGCACAGATACAAACTAGACATACTAGGAATCATCATCAGGTGCCATGCCGACTGGCGTTGACTATTATGGTTCTCCAGAGCACACGATCCTTCATGCAGACCATCAGCTCAGTTGGTGATCTCCTCTCACACCATCCCGTCAGACTGTCCAGTATCATTTCTCTTGATCTTCCTCTTGATCTTCTTCCTTCTATTTTTCCTGTTGTTATAATATCTTCAATGTCCTCTCTTCCCATTGCATGTCCTATGAAAGTACATTGTCTCTCTCTTATCTTTTTGACAAGGTTTTTTTGTGTCTCCAGCTCTTCTCATACATTCTTCATTAGTTATTTTTGCTGTCCAGGGGATTCGCAACATTCTTCTAATAAACCACATTTCTGCTGCTTCTACTGATTTTTGTGCAGACCTGACTATACTAGGAATACAAGAATCAAGATGGACAGGACAAGGTAGAAGGAAATTAACAACACAGCACACAGAAGATACAATAATATGGTCAGGTAAAGAAGATCATCATGAAGGAGGAGTAGCATTGATTATAACAAAAGAAGCATCAAGAGCATTGTTGAAATTTACCCCTATAAATAAGAGATTATTATACGCACGCTTCGACTCAAGATTCACGAAGCTGTCTATTACAGTTTGTTATGCACCAACAGAAGCAGCTGAAGAGGAATTAAAAGAAGATTTTTACAACAGCCTCCAAGCCACAGTAGAAACAATATCCAAGCATGATATGCTACTCATCTTGGGCGACTTCGATGCAAAAGTAGGTGAGGGAAATGAAGATAGAAGAAGAATCATGGGAAGAGAAGGAATCGGAGAAATAAATGAAAATGGAGAAAGACTGCAGTTTCTGTGAAGAAAACATGATGACCATTGGAGGGACAATTTTCCCAACATAAAAACATCCATAAAGTGACTTGGGGGTCCCCAGCTAAAACCACAGAAAACCAAATCGATCACATACTAATAAACAACAAGTGGAAACGGTCACTACAAAATGTGAGAGCAAGGAAAGGAGCAGATGTAGGAAGTGATCACAACCTTCTGGTAGCAAAAATAAAACTAAAATTAAGGAAACCCAAAATCGGAGAACACATAAAGGTACACTTTGACACAGCAAAACTGAAAGACCAGCAAAACAAAAAATGATTTCTCAATAGTACTTAAGAACTGCTTCAGTGTCCTACAATACGAAGCAGAAATGTCTATACTAGAGTTCAGTGAAACACTACAGGAAATAGCAAAAGAGGTGCTGGGATACTGGAAACAGAGAAAAGAGGAATGGATAAGCAAGACCACCTGGGAAAAGATAGAGCAAAGAAAGGAAATCAAGAAAAAAATTACAGAGCACCAAATCACAAAGGCTAAAAGAACAAATGTTAAGTAATTATGCATAAAAAGACAAAGAAGTGAAGGAATCATGCCATCAAGATAAATGTCAGTACTGTGACAACTTAGTAGAAGCAGCAGAGAAGCAGCATATGCAAATGACATGAAAACCATATACAAAATCACAAAGCAGATGACAGATAACTTCAGCACAAGATGTGAGAGTGCAATAAGGACACTAAAGGGACAACTGGTCAGTGGAGAAAGAGAAACAATATGGAGGGAACACTTTAACACCCTACTAAACAGAACACAAGCAGCACAAACAATAGACATACCTGAAGCAAAAACAGAACTAAACATCAATACAGGACCAATAACAATAAGTGGAGTAAAGGAGGCGATAAAGAAGCAAAAATCAGACAGGGCGCCAGGTGAAGATGAAGTGACTGCTGAGATGTTGAAAGCAGAAGAAACAGAAACACCAAAACAACTCTGCCAGATACTACAACAAATTTGGGATCTAGTAAAAGCTCCAGAGGAGTAGAAAACTGGCCTAATAGTAAAACTACCAAAGAAGGGTGACCTCAGAGATTGTGAGAACTGGAGAGGTATTATCCTCCTGCCATTCACCAGTAAAGTATTTTACAGAATAATCATCAACAGAATTGTACCAGCACTTGAGGGAAAACTTTAGAAAGAAAAGGCAGGATTTAGGAAAGGAAGATCACGCATAGACCACATATTTGTACCTAGACAAATATTACAACAGGCAAATGAGTGGCATATCTAGCACAACATATGCATTGTTTATAGACTTTAATAAACCCTTTGGTTCTAAGGACTGTCATAGCCGGAGGTGGGGTGGAGGATACGCTCTTCACTCCAATTAAATGTCTCCAAGGCGTGCATCTCAAACAGCCTCTGACAGTCAAGTCCAGCTCCTGGCCTTCTCGTGGCGGAACTGTTCAAACTGACAGGAGAAGGGTCGAAGGCGAATATCTGGCGCCTGATAGTCAGACGTTTCGGGTAGATGAGAGTCATGTTTGGTAGCTTATCTGAGAGAAGGAAAACTCTGATTTAAAACCCGTTGCTGGCGAGATTCTTCAGCTGCCGTATGTGGAGTGGGGCTCCTCCCGGCCAGTGAAGAAAGGCGCGAATGGGGTTGCCGCGTGGTGCCACTGTGGAAAAGCTGAAAGAAAAGATTAAGTAAAGTAATCAGTAGTCTCGAGGTCAGGACTGCTCAAATCACGGCACCTCTGCTCTGGAGGTCGGCCACGTCCTATGTGCACTCATACCGGGCGAATTGCCTCAACCGGTTTAATCCAGGGAATAAGACACTGCTAGCGAGATTCTTCGGGTGCCACGCGTGGAGTGAAACTCCTCCCGGCCAATGAAGACAATGTTAACAAGAAATTAGGGTTTCCGTGCTGCGCCGATGTGAAAAGGTGATGGAAAGGATAAAGTGAAGCTTAATCGGTGTGTCCAGTAGTATCGCGTCGAGAGCTAATCATACCACGGCACCTCTGATCAAGAGGCCGGCCACGTCCGATATACACCCATACTGGTGAAATATGCCTAAACCGGCTTAAACCAGGGGTGAAACTTGATGACTACTAATGTCACGGTACCTCCACTCTAGAGGTCGGTCACGTCCTAAACACGCCCATACTGGGATAATATGCCTAAACCGGCTCAAATCAGGGGTGAAACTTACTAGTGGCGATGATTCGTCCTCCTCGACAAAAGCTCCGTCTTGTTCACAACTAGCAAGGGTAGCGGCTACGACCACAAAATGCTGAAGTCGGAGACACTGGGCCAGTACAGTCTAGATAGGCAACCACCTCTGACCCGGCAGGGATGTATGCGTATTCTAATCACGCTGAGGTTTTCCGGTAAGAAAGTCCAACTCTGGCTTGATTGGGCCACCACCTCTCACCCGGCGAGGATATACTGATATCTAAAACACGTCGAGGTTTTCCGGTGAGAAAGTCAAACTCTAGATTAAACTGGTGCAGTGAAAACCACGGTGTCACGCAATACCGCTTCTGCGACCCACTGAGAATACAGGCTCAAGCCCTGCGATACTCTGAACCTCTTGTGGTCCTCTCGGGAATCTCGTGTAGTCCTTTCGGGAACCACAGGGCGACCACGGACCTATCGAGGACCACAGGAGTAAATTCAGTAGGACCACGTGGCGGTCTTAGTGGTAGAAGCGAACGAAGAAGAAGAAGAATAAAGCCTTTGACAGTGTCAACAGAGATGCACTGTGGAAAATTCTAAGATGGCATGGCCTCCCCCATAAGATAGTGAATGTAATCAAAGCCCTATACGAGGGTTTTCAGTGCAAAGTGATCTGTGGAGAATATACCTCCAGCAGCTTTAGGGTACAAACAGGAGTGAAGCAGGAATGTGTACTATCACCAGCATTATTTATCTTGGCAGTAGACTGGTTAATGAAGGAGGCAACATCAGACAAACGCAGAGGATTACAATGGACCCTTGGCACAGTGCTGGAGGACCTTGACTTTGCGGACGACATTTGTCTACTATCAAGCAGCCACAAAGAAATGCAAGATAAAATAAACAAGCTAACTCAGAATGCAAACAACATAGGACTAAAGATCAACGTAGGAAAGACAAAGTTAATGAAGCAAAATGTGAACAATAGAAATGTACACAGAGTAGATAGCAAGTTAGTGGAGGAGGTCAATGAATTTGTATACCTTGGCAGCAGAGTAGTAGAAAATGGAGACAGCACAGAGTACATCAACAGCAGACTTACTAGAGCAAACCAGGCTTTTGCAATGCTGCAGAATATATGGAAATCAAATAAACTAAGCATAAATATGAAAATCAGGATATTTAAGAGTAATGTTCTAAGTGTACTACTCTATGGAAGTGAATGCTGGAAAATCACCAAAACCATAGAAAACAAGTTGAATTCTTTCCAGACTAAATGTTTACGAAGAATTAGAAAAATATTTTGGCCAAACATAAGAAATAAAATATTGTTGGCAGAAATGCAGATGAAGCCAATGACAGCAATTATTGAGGAAAGACGCTGGCGATGGTTGGGACATGTGCTCCGGATGACTGACAACTCACTACCAAAAATAGCACTAAGATGGACACCACAGGGGAACAGAAGTAAGGGTAGACCAAAAGAGACATGGAGAAGAACAACAGAGAGGATGTTGAGCAATATAGGGCTCATCTGGGCAAGAACAGAAAAAAGCCAAAGGATAGGCATTTGTGGAAAACCCTTGCGGAAGCCCCATGTGCCCTGGGCACTTAAGGTTCAGAGAGAGAGAGAGAGAGAGAGAGAGAGAGAGAGAGGCAGTGTGTGTGTGCGTATCTATATTTTATAGATATATGTGATATACAAACGCTAGTATCTATATTTTAAAAAGACATATGTGTGATATACAAGTGGTAGTCTATATAATATGCTTGACCTCTCTATTTAAGACAAACAGAAACTACAGTTTGGTTCTGACATATTTTGTGTATATCCATGCCACTGAGACATCACGTATGGGGTATAGTTTTTGTGCCCATATTCTCTCTGACCTGTGGACACTCTACAGCAGAGACTGTCAACATCTTCCAACTCAAGACATGATGAATAAGGTGGAAAAATTATCAACAGATGTCATCAAATTTTTTTTTTTTTAACATGAGGTTTCAACCACTTGTCTTTTCTGATCCTCCTCCAGATTTATGGCGGCACATCTGCAGGCTCTTCGTGGCGCACCTGCTGACATGCTGCCCTATGGTTTCTTCTTCTTCTTTGATCTTTTCAGGCACTGAATTCTAAAGACCGAAAATGATCGGCCAAATCTCCAGCCTTCATTCATCTCCATGATCAGTGGCCAGTATTTTAGCCACAACAGAGACCAAAACAAAAACAAAAAGGTAAAGTCAGCTTAGCTGGTTTGCTCAGACAGTCCAGTTGTTTTGCTGAAACACTGAGTAATATGTCCATAATGATGGGAGAAATACGCACATATGTTACTTTAGTAACTGACACACAGTTTTATGTTACATGATGATAATGTCATGGTACGCAGGAGGTATGGTACCCGTACAATATATGACACATGAGGTATGGTACCTGTACAATATATGACACATGAGGTATGGTACCCGTACAATATATGACACATGAGGTATGGTACCTGTACAATATATGACACATGAGGTATGGTACCTGTACAATATATGACACATGAGGTATGGTACCCACACAACATATGACACATGAGGTATGGTACCCGTACAATATATGACACATGAGGTATGGTACCTGTACAATATATGACACATGAGGTATGGTACCTGTACAATATATGACACATGAGGTATGGTACCTGTACAATATATGACACATGAGGTATGGTACCCACACAACATATGACACCTGAGGTATAGTACCCGTACAACATATGACACCTGAGGTATAGTACCCGTACAACATATGATACATGAGGTATAGTACCCGTACAACATATGACACATGAGATATGGTACCCGTACAACATATGACACATGAGGTATGGTACCCGTACAACATATGATACATGAGTTATAGTACCCACACAACATATGACACCTGAGGTATGGTACCCGTACAACATATGATACATGAGGTATGGTACCCGTACAACATATGATACATGAGGTATGGTACCCGTACAACATATGACACATGAGGTATGGTACCCGTACAACATATGATACATGAGGTATGGTACCCGTACAACATATGACACAGACATACCTGTAGTGGCCCTCGTCGTCATGGGTGATGTTTGGAATCACCATGGAAACAACCCCTTCACTGGAGTGCTCAAACTGGTACCGAGATTTCTGGGTGATCTCTTTCCCATCCTTGTACCAGCGAATCTCAGGTCGTGGGTGACCTTTGACCCTGCATTCGAAATGTTTGGTCCCACCCACATGGTGGGTTGTTTCAGCAGGCATCCTGGAGGTCAGCCCTCCTACCTGATAAAAACATCATACACAAAACATATTATAACCATCTTAAAGGTCAGCCCTCCTAAAAACTATATCTTATATCCTTTCCGTGCCTTTAAACGTCACATAGGGCTCGCAAAGTAGTTGGCCAATTTTTCCTGTCTTCGGCGAGTCTTTCAACCTCATCAAGGGACTTTATGCCTGTTAATTTGGCCTCTCTTAATAATGTCATCTTCAGAGTTTCACGCGGTCTGCCTCTTTTTCTTCGGCCTGTTGTGTTCCACTTGATAGCTTGTTTTGGGATTCTCTGATCATTTATTCTCATCAAGTGACCAACATATGTCCATCTCCTTCTCCTGATCACCCATGAGACTGGTTGTTGTTCAGTCATCTGTCTTATCTCTGCGTTGTTCTTGAATTCGTTCCACTTGATGCTGAGTATTTTCCTTAGGCATTTGTTTTCAAAAGAGTCTAATTTCTTTTCTATTTCTTTAGTTGTTTTCCAGCTTTCGCATGCATAAATGAGGGTGGATATTGCATTTGAACTGAATAGTCTTAACTTGGTTTTTGTGCTTATAACTTTTGAATGCCAAATGTTCTCAAGATTCTTGAAGATCAATGCTGCTTTTGCAATTCTAACTTCCTTTCTGGTGTCACCATCCTGGTCTATGTAGTTGCCAAGGTATGCAAAATGACTGACTTCTTCAACATATGAACATCATACACAAAACATATTATAATCATCTTAAAGGTCAGCCCTCCTACCTGATAAAAACATCACACACAAAACATTACAATTATCTTAGCGGTCAGCCCTCCACTCCTTCTCCTAAGATTGCTTCTTCTCTCTCATGCTGTCTCCTATCATTATATCTTCTCTTCCTATCTCTCTCCTAAGATTGCTTCTTCTCTCTCATGCTGTCTCCTATCATTATATCTTCTCTTCCTATCTCTTAGTAAAGCTTATTAGTGACAAAGATCAAGCACAAACAACTAATCATCACAAACGTATCAAAATACTACCTCTTAAGAACAGGTTCCTCTTCAACAAAGCCAAGTTAGTACATCAAATTCTTTCACGGCATGCCCCGCCTTATCTATGGAACCTGTTTAAATTTAGCCCAAAGTGCAACCAATGCTTGAACAACATATGTCTTCCAAAACCTAGACTTGATCTTTACAAGAAAAGCTTTAGTTATTCTGCTGCTCATCTTTGGAATACCCTCCCATCCTATATAAAAAATATAAATTAAACTCCTTCCTACAACTACAAGCTTTCCCAATATCTATTTGATGTCGACTACATGCCTCCATGAATTATAAAACTTAAAAGTTATCTTAAACTGGTCTTACAGACATCGAATACAATTAATTGTTTTCTGAATAGTCCCGAAAATTTTGTTTAGTAGATAGTCATTTATAATGTATGTAGTTACTTCTGTACTGAGTGAATGTTTAAGAGCGAATGTTATATTTTATTTTATGTCTCTCAGCTTCAATGTTAGTTATGTTTGTTATATGAACAGCATATTTGTAGAATGTCTGGAATAGAGTGAAAGATGTATGATAAAGGGCAGAACGTCAGATGGGCCTGCGTGCCCAATTCTTAACCCTTTTGAAATAAAGATCAATCAACCAATCAATCAATCTCTCCTAAGATTGCTTCTTCTCTCTCATGCTGTCTCCTGTCATTATATCTTCTCTGCCTATCTCTCTCCTAAGATAGCTTCTTCTCTCTCATGCTGTCTCTTATCATTATATCTTCTCTTCCCATCTCTCTCCTAAGATTGTTTCTTCTTCTCTTTCTTGATGTCACCTATCATTATATTTTCTCATCCCATCTCTCTCCTAAGATTGCTTATTCTCTTTCATGCTGTCTCCTGATATTACATTACTTCTTCTCTTCCTATCTCTCTCCTAAGACTACTTCTTCTCTTCCCATCTCTCTCCTAAGATTGCTTCTTCTCTTACATGCTGTCTCCTATCATTATATCTTTTCTTCCCATCTGTCTCTTAACATTACTTCTTCTTCTTCTCTTCCTATCTCTCTCCTAAGATTGCTTCTTCTCTTCCATGCTGTCTCCTATCATTATATCTTCTCTTCCCATCTCTCTCCTAAGATTGCTTCTTCTCTTTCATGCTGTATCCTATCATTATATCTTCTCTTCCCATCTGTCTCCTAAGATTACTTTGTCTCTTATATGCTGTCTTCTATCATTATATCTTCTCTTCCTATCTCTCTCCTAAGATTGCTTCTTCTCTTCCATGCTGTCTCCTATCATTATATCTTCTCTTCCCATCTCTCTCCTAAGATTGCTTCTTCTCTTTCATGCTGTATCCTATCATTATATCTTCTCTTCCCATCTCTCTCCTAAGATTGCTTCTTCTCTTTCATGCTGTATCCTATCATTATATCTTCTCTTCCCATCTGTCTCCTAAGATTAATTTGTCTCTTATATGCTGTCTTCTATCATTACTTCTCTTCCTATTTCTCTTTTCCTAACATTACTTCTTCTCTTCCTGTCTCTCTTCTCCTAACAATACTTATTCTCCTACTATCTCTTTCTCCTAACATTACTTCTTCTCTATAAACATTTGTTCAGTTATATACTCCCTGTTCCAAAATCTCTTGTTCCTCTACATGCTCTGAAACAAAATCCCTTGTTCCCCTCCATGCTGTCACATAATACCATTTGTTCTCTTCCAAGCTCTCAAACAATATCACTTGTTCCCCTCCAGTCTCTCAATCAATATCAAATCTTCCTCTCCAATCTCTCAAACAATATCAAATGTTCCCCTCTAATCTCTCAAACAATATCACATGTTCCCCTCTAATCTCTCAAACAATATCACATGTTCCCCTCTAATCTCTCAAACAATATCACATGTTCCCCTCCAATCTCTCAAACAATATCACATTGACAAAAAATATTTCCTTGACGCTTTTAAACTCGCCAAAGTTTTCCCTCTTTTTAAATCTGGACAGACTAGCGACCTCTCAAACTATAGACCCATATCCATTCTGTCATCACTATCTAAACCTCTTGAAAAGCATATACAAAAGTTAACACTGCTCCACATGCAAGAAAACAGTCTACTAATAGACAGTCAGTCAGGTTTTAGACCAAATTACTCCTGCCATACAGCATTAACTAAAATGACAGAAAGCTGGCTGTCTAATATAAATGATGACAAATTGTGTGGTGCTGTCTTTGTTGATTTTAAGAAAGCCTTTGATATGACTGATCATGAAATTCTTGAAAAAAAAAAGCTGGAAGGCTATAGATTACACCCTGACCTAACAAAATTTATTACATCTTTTCTCTCAGGTAGAAAACAAGTAGTTTGCTTTAGAAACAAAATATCTGGCTCGTCTGTGGTTGATACCGATATTCCTCAAGGCTCCATTCTTGGTCCTCTTCTCTTTGCTACCTATATTAATGGCCTACCACTACATTTAAAACACTCTTCATGTGATCTTTTCACTGATGACTGTACTGTTTACAATAGTGACTATGACATCAATAAACTACAGACAATGCTCCAAAATGATATAAACAGTTTGATTAAATGGAGTAATAAAAAATGGTATGTTGATAAACACCAACAAAACAAAATCAATGCTCATCACTACAAGACAGAAACTGCAGAATGCAACAAAAACTTCTCTACAGCTTTGTGCTGGGACTAAGGCAATAGAAAATGTTTATTAACATAAAACTCTAGGACTCATCATTGATCAGCATTTAACTTGGAATTCTCACATACATAACCTAACAAACTTGATTACACAGAAAGTTGACCAATTAGCCAAAATTAAACACTTTATCGACAAAGACACAAGAAAGATATACTACATATCACACATACAAACACACTTAAATTACTGTTCCACAATCTGGGATGGATGCTCAGTCTCAAACACAAAAAGGCTCCACTCACTTCACAAGCGAGCATTAAATCTTATTTGTGACAAACACCCAGTACAGACTGTAGATCAACACAAACAACTCAAAATTCTACCCCTCAAAAATAGAATCATTTTTAACAAAGTTAAGTTTGTTCACAGAATTCTGTCGCACAATGCTCCGCCTTACTTGTGGCCACTGTTTACGTATAACACTAAACATAGCCAGCATTTAAAAAACTGTCTTCTTCCAGGATTGATCTGTACAAGAAAAGCTTTGCATACTCTGCAGTACAGCTCTGGAACACCCTCCCCTACTATTTAAAATCCATTGGTAATACTTCATCCTTTAACCAAACCTATTTCATTATTTACTTGCTTGTAATTATATGCCTCCATAAAATAACCTAGCACTCTCTCAACACATGACTCGCCAACCATCAAGTACTAAAATGACATAGTTAGAAAAGCAACGTGTTAGATATTGTTAGAAATTATTTTAATGTTTGTTAAAAAACATATGTTAGAAGATCTGTATGTACAATGTATTTTTGTTTATGTATATGTCTGCATGTGAATGTGTGCGTGAGTGCTATTTTATTAGGTTAATTACTTCTTCTCTTTTACTTTGAATGTAGTAGTTAAATCTTACACTCTTTTGATATGTTTTTTTTCTTAATTTAATTTGTATATATGTACTAAATCAAGTGTGTGGGAAGAATGAAAGATGGAGTGATGAAGGGCAGAATGTAAGACGGGCCTGCGTGCCCAATTCTTTAATCTTTAAAAATAAAGATTATTCATTCATTCATTCATTCATGTTCCCTGCCAATCTCTCAAACAATATCACATGTTCCCCTCCAATCTCTCAAAAAAAAAATCACGTGTTCCCCTCCAACCTCTCAAACAATATCACATGTTTATTAACATAAAACTCTAGGACTCATCATTGATCAGCATTTAACTTGGAATTCTCACATACATAACCTAACAAACTTGATTACACAGAAAGTTGACCAATTAGCCAAAATTAAACACTTTATCGACAAAGACACAAGAAAGATATACTACATATCACACATACAAACACACTTAAATTACTGTTCCACAATCTGGGATGGATGCTCAGTCTCAAACACAAAAAGGCTCCACTCACTTCACAAGCGAGCATTAAATCTTATTTGTGACAAACACCCAGTACAGACTGTAGATCAACACAAACAACTCAAAATTCTACCCCTCAAAAATAGAATCATTTTTAACAAAGTTAAGTTTGTTCACAGAATTCTGTCGCACAATGCTCCGCCTTACTTGTGGCCACTGTTTACGTATAACACTAAACATAGCCAGCATTTAAAAAACTGTCTTCTTCCAGGATTGATCTGTACAAGAAAAGCTTTGCATACTCTGCAGTACAGCTCTGGAACACCCTCCCCTACTATTTAAAATCCATTGGTAATACTTCATCCTTTAACCAAACCTATTTCATTATTTACTTGCTTGTAATTATATGCCTCCATAAAATAACCTAGCACTCTCTCAACACATGACTCGCCAACCATCAAGTACTAAAATGACATAGTTAGAAAAGCAACGTGTTAGATATTGTTAGAAATTATTTTAATGTTTGTTAAAAAACATATGTTAGAAGATCTGTATGTACAATGTATTTTTGTTTATGTATATGTCTGCATGTGAATGTGTGCGTGAGTGCTATTTTATTAGGTTAATTACTTCTTCTCTTTTACTTTGAATGTAGTAGTTAAATCTTACACTCTTTTGATATGTTTTTTTTCTTAATTTAATTTGTATATATGTACTAAATCAAGTGTGTGGGAAGAATGAAAGATGGAGTGATGAAGGGCAGAATGTAAGACGGGCCTGCGTGCCCAATTCTTTAATCTTTAAAAATAAAGATTATTCATTCATTCATTCATTCATGTTCCCTGCCAATCTCTCAAACAATATCACATGTTCCCCTCCAATCTCTCAAAAAAAAAATCACGTGTTCCCCTCCAACCTCTCAAACAATATCACATGTTCCCATTCAATCTCTCATATAATATGCCATGTTACTCTCCAATCTCTCAAATAATAGTATGTTCACATCCAAACTCTGAATATCACATGTTCCTTTATAAGCTCTCAAACAATATCGCATGTTCACCTCCAATCTCTCACACAATAATACTTGTTCCCCTCATGCTCTTACACAATAGAACATGTTCTTCTACATGATCTCACACAATATCACTTGTTCCTCTACATGATCTCACACAATATCACTTGTTCCTCTACATGATCTCACACAATATCACTTGTTCCTCTACATGATCTCACACAATATCACTTGTTCCTCTACATGATCTCACACAATATCACTTGTTCCTCTACATGATCTCACACAATATCACTTGTTCCTCTACATGATCTCACACAATATCACTTGTTCCTCTACATGATCTCACACAATATCACTTGTTCCTCTACATGATCTCACACAATATCACTTGTTCCTCTACATGATCTCACACAATATCACTTGTTCCTCTACATGATCTCACACAATATCACTTGTTCCTCTACATGATCTCACACAATATCACTTGTTCCTCTACATGATCTCACACAATATCACTTGTTCCTCTACATGATCTCACACAATATCACTTGTTCCTCTACATGATCTCACACAATATCACTTGTTCCTCTACATGATCTCACACAATATCACTTGTTCCCCTTCATTCTTTCACACTATATCGCATGTTTCCCTTCATGCTCTATAACAATATCACAAGTTTTCCTACATGCTCTCAAACAATATCACATGTTCAACTCAATGCTCTCAAACAAGTTCACATGTTCCCCTCCATGCTCCGCCTTACTTGTGGCCACTGTTTACGTATAACACTAAACATAGCCAGCATTTAAAAACTGTCTTCTTCCAGGATTGATCTGTACAAGAAAAGCTTTGCATACTCTGCAGTACAGCTCTGGAACACCCTCCCCTACTATTTAAAATCCATTGGTAATACTTCATCCTTTAACCAAACCTATTTCATTATTTACTTGCTTGTAATTATATGCCTCCATAAAATAACCTAGCACTCTCTCAACACATGACTCGCCAACCATCAAGTACTAAAATGACATAGTTAGAAAAGCAACGTGTTAGATATTGTTAGAAATTATTTTAATGTTTGTTAAAAAACATATGTTAGAAGATCTGTATGTACAATGTATTTTTGTTTATGTATATGTCTGCATGTGAATGTGTGCGTGAGTGCTATTTTATTAGGTTAATTACTTCTTCTCTTTTACTTTGAATGTAGTAGTTAAATCTTACACTCTTTTGATATGTTTTTTTTCTTAATTTAATTTGTATATATGTACTAAATCAAGTGTGTGGGAAGAATGAAAGATGGAGTGATGAAGGGCAGAATGTAAGACGGGCCTGCGTGCCCAATTCTTTAATCTTTAAAAATAAAGATTATTCATTCATTCATTCATTCATGTTCCCTGCCAATCTCTCAAACAATATCACATGTTCCCCTCCAATCTCTCAAAAAAAAAATCACGTGTTCCCCTCCAACCTCTCAAACAATATCACATGTTCCCATTCAATCTCTCATATAATATGCCATGTTACTCTCCAATCTCTCAAATAATAGTATGTTCACATCCAAACTCTGAATATCACATGTTCCTTTATAAGCTCTCAAACAATATCGCATGTTCACCTCCAATCTCTCACACAATATCACTTGTTCCCCTCATGCTCTTACACAATAGAACATGTTCTTCTACATGATCTCACACAATATCACATGTTCAACTACATGCTCTCAAACAAGTTCACATGTTCCCCTCCATGTTCTCACACAATATCACTTAATGCACTATATGCTCTCAGAAATATCACTTGTACCCTCCATGCTCTCACACAATATCACTTGTACCCTACATGCTCTCACACAATATCACTTGTTACCTTATATAATCTCACACATTATCACTTGTTACGTAATATGCTCTCACACAATATCACTTAATCCGCTATATGCTCTCACACAATATCACTTGTACCCTACATGCTCTCACACAATATCACTTGTACCCTCCATGCTCTCACACAATATCACTTGTACCCTACATGCTCTCACACAATATCACTTGTTACCTAACATGCTCTCACACAATATCACTTGTTACCCTACATGCTCTCACACAATATCACTTGTTACACAACATACTCTCACACAATATCACTTGTTACTTTACATGCTCTCACACAATATCACTTGTTACCCTACATGCTCCCACACAATATCACTTGTTACCCTACATGCTCTCACACAATATCACTTGTTACCCTACATGCTCTCACACAATATCACTTGTTACCCTACATGCTCTCATACAATATCACTTGTTCCTCTCCATTCTCTCACACAATATCACTCATTACCTTACATGCTCTCGCACAATATCACTTGTTACCCTCCTTGCTCTCACACAATATCACTTGTTACCCTCCTTGCTCTCACACAATATCACTTGTTACCCTACATGATTTAGCACAATATAACTTGCTACCTTACATGCTCTCACACATAAAAATGTGTTACCCTACATCTTCTCACACAATATCACTTGTTATCCTCTTTGCTCTCACACAATATCACTTGTTAGTCTACATGCTCTCACACAATATCACTTGTTACCCTACATGCTCTCACACAATATCACTTGTTTCCCTCCATGCTCTCACACAATATCACTTGTTTCCCTCCATGCTCTCACACAATATCACTTGTTTCCCTACATGCTCTCACACAATATCACTTGTTTCCCTCCATGCTCTCACACAATATCACTTGTTACTCACCATGCTCTCACACAATATCACTTGTTTCCCTCCATGCTCTCACACAATATCACTTGTTTCCCTCCATGCTCTCACACAATATCACTTGTTTCCCTCCATGCTCTCACACAATATCACTTGTTACTCACCATGCTCTCACACAATATCACTTGTTTCCCTCCATGCTCTCACACAATATCACTTGT
Source organism: Achatina immaculata (assembly GCA_009760885.1). NCBI lineage: Eukaryota > Metazoa > Mollusca > Gastropoda > Stylommatophora > Achatinidae > Lissachatina > Lissachatina immaculata. The sequence goes on from CM019714.1 coordinate 4,212,230, forward strand.
TACTCACCATGCTCTCACACAATATCACTTGTTTCCCTCCATGCTCTCACACAATATCACTTGTTACTCACCATGCTCTCACACAATATCACTTGTTACTCACCATGCTCTCACACAATATCACTTGTTTCCCTCCATGCTCTCACACAATATCACTTGTTTCCCTCCATGCTCTCACACAATATCACTTGTTTCCCTCCATGCTCTCACACAATATCACTTGTTACTCTCAATGCTCTCACACAATATCACTTGTTTCCCTCCATGCTCTCACGTAATATCACTTGTAGCCCTCCATGCTCTCACACAATATCACTTGTTACTCACCATGCTCTCACACAATATCACTTGTTACTCACCATGCTCTCACACAATATCACTTGTACCCCTCCATGCTCTCACACAATATCACTTGTTACTCACCATGCTCTCACACAAAATCACATGTTCCCCTACATGATCTCACGTAGTATCACATGTTCCCCTATTGCTCTCATACAAAATCATATGTTCCCCTCCATGCTCTCTAACAAGATCACATATTTCCTTACCAATCTGCTGGCCCAGACTCAGATGGTCACAACTGTGAACAGAGAGAGATGGTTGGCCTGGTTGTGTGTGCAGCAGATAGATCACAATTCACAAACTATCCTGCCTTGTATGGCTGCCAGTGATTCAAGTTTCAAGGAAGCAGTTAAATTTTCTGTGAACAAATAACGCAAACTATTACAAACTATGGTTGATCAAATGTGTACTAACTCCGTAATGTTGTCAAATTAGTATGATAAATAGTCACTCTCAAGGAATAAATATACACATTAATACAAGAACTTAATACTAAAGAAGGCTGGCTAGTAAAGAGGATTAAAGAGAGAAAACTTAAATATTTTGGACACATTAAACGTCATGATAATCTAGAGAAGACCGTCTTGGAAGGGTACATAATGGGAAAAAGAAAGAGAAAGACCAGATTAAGATGGCTGCAAGACATCGTTGAGGATCTGCAAATGGATGCTTCAGCAGCAGGCCATCTTGCTCACAACCGAGATGCCTACAGGAGTGCTGTTAGGGAGGCAAAGTTCCACAAGGGACATACAAATGACTGATTGAGTGATAGTCACTCTGATATGTTTATGTCTCAGCACATAAAAGCTGACTTCTGACTAGAACAAACTGCTGACTTCTGACTAGAACAAACTGCTGACTTCTAGTTAACTCTGGGATCAGACACTGCAGTCACTGCTGGTGCAGTATTTATGTTGTAGAAATAGCCAGGTATCTTTCCCTAGTTCGTGCTAGTTCACAAACACGTCATTCCCCACCCCCCCCCCCGTCCATGATAGTTCACAAACACGTCACCCCCCCCCCTCAGTCCATGCTAGTTCACAAACACGTCATTCCCCCCCCCCCCAGTCCATGCTAGTTCACAAACAAGTCACCCCCCCAGTCCATGCTAGTTCACAAACACGTCATTCCCCCCCCCAGTCCATGCTAGTTCACAAACACGTCACCCCCCCCCAGTCCATGCTAGTTCACAAACACGTCATTCCCCCCCCCAGTCCATGCTAGTTCACAAACACGTCATTCCCCCCCCCAGTCCATGCTAGTTCACAAACACGTCACCCCCCCCCAGTCCATGCTAGTTCACAAACACGTCATACCCCCCCCGTCCATGATAGTTCACAAACACGTCATACCCCCCCCGTCCATGATAGTTCACAAACACGTCATACCCCCCCCCCCCCGTCCATGACAGTTCACAAACACGTCATACCCCCCCAGTCCATGATAGTCCACAAACACGTCACCCCCCCCCAGTCCATGATAGTTCACAAACACGTCATACCCCCCCCAGTCCATGATAGTTCACAAACACGTCATACCCCCCCAGTCCATGCTAGTTCACAACACGTCATTCCCCCCCCCCAGTCCATGCTAGTTCACAAACACGTCACCCCCCCCCAGTCCATGCTAGTTCACAAACACGTCATCCCCCCAAGTCCATGCTAGTTCACAAACACGTCACCCCCCCCCAGTCCATGCTAGTTCACAAACACGTCACCCCCCCCAGTCCATGCTAGTTCACAAACACGTCATTCCCCCCCCAGTCCATGCTAGTTCACAAACACGTCATACCCCCCCAGTCCATGCTAGTTCACAAACACGTCATTCCCCCCCCAGTCCATGCTCTCTAACAAGATCACATATTTCCTTACCAATCTGCTGGCCCAGACTCAGATGGTCACAACTGTGAACAGAGAGAGATGGTTGGCCTGGTTGTGTGTGCAGCAGATAGATCACAATTCACAAACTATCCTGCCTTGTATGGCTGCCAGTGATTCAAGTTTCAAGGAAGCAGTTAAATTTTCTGTGAACAAATAACGCAAACTATTACAAACTATGGTTGATCAAATGTGTACTAACTCCGTAATGTTGTCAAATTAGTATGATAAATAGTCACTCTCAAGGAATAAATATACACATTAATACAAGAACTTAATACTAAAGAAGGCTGGCTAGTAAAGAGGATTAAAGAGAGAAAACTTAAATATTTTGGACACATTAAACGTCATGATAATCTAGAGAAGACCGTCTTGGAAGGGTACATAATGGGAAAAAGAAAGAGAAAGACCAGATTAAGATGGCTGCAAGACATCGTTGAGGATCTGCAAATGGATGCTTCAGCAGCAGGCCATCTTGCTCACAACCGAGATGCCTACAGGAGTGCTGTTAGGGAGGCAAAGTTCCACAAGGGACATACAAATGACTGATTGAGTGATAGTCACTCTGATATGTTTATGTCTCAGCACATAAAAGCTGACTTCTGACTAGAACAAACTGCTGACTTCTGACTAGAACAAACTGCTGACTTCTAGTTTCTGGGATCAGACACTGCAGTCACTGCTGGTGCAGTATTTATGTTGTAGAAATAGCCAGGTATCTTTCCCTAGTTCGTGCTAGTTCACAACACGTCATTCCCCCCCCCCCCCCCCCCCCCGTCCATGATAGTTCACAAACACGTCACCCCCCCCCCCCCCCCCAGTCCATGCTAGTTCACAAACACGTCATTCCCCCCCCCCCAGTCCATGCTAGTTCACAAACACGTCATCCCCCCCCCCAAGTCCATGCTAGTTCACAAACACGTCATTCCCCCCCCCAGTCCATGCTAGTTCACAAACACGTCACCCCCCCCCAGTCCATGCTAGTTCACAAACACGTCATTCCCCCCCCCCAGTCCATGCTAGTTCACAAACACGTCATTCCCCCCCCCAGTCCATGCTAGTTCACAAACACGTCACCCCCCCCCCAGTCCATGCTAGTTCACAAACACGTCATACCCCCCCCGTCCATGATAGTTCACAAACACGTCATACCCCCCCCGTCCATGATAGTTCACAAACACGTCATACCCCCCCCCCCCCGTCCATGACAGTTCACAAACACGTCATTCCCCCCCCCCCAGTCCATGATAGTCCACAAACACGTCACCCCCCCCCAGTCCATGATAGTTCACAAACACGTCATACCCCCCCCCAGTCCATGATAGTTCACAAACACGTCATACCCCCCCCAGTCCATGCTAGTTCACAAACACGTCATTCCCCCCCCCCAGTCCATGCTAGTTCACAAACACGTCACCCCCCCCCAGTCCATGCTAGTCATCATCATCATCATCATCGTCGTCGTCATCATATTCTTGTGCCATCTCCCTGAAGGAAGGCTGGCCGCTGTTTCTTGCCTTTGTAATGCACTCGACCAAGCTTGTCCCATCTCTTGTTCTCCACCCATCCATGTCCCTGTCGTCCTCTTCTTGTTGTCCACCCATCTATGTCCCTGTCGTCCTCTTCTTGTTGTTTCCACCCATCTATGTCCCTGTCGTCCTCTTCTTGTTGTCCCCCATCTATGTCCCTGTCGTCCTCTTGTTGTTGTCCACCCATCTATGTCCCTGTCGTCCTCTTCGTTGTTGTTTCCACCCATCTATGTCCCTGTCGTCCTCTTCTTGTTGTCCACCCATCTATGTCCCTGTCGTCCTCTTGTTGTTGTTTCCACCCATCTATGTCCCTGTCGTCCTCTTGTTGTTGTTTCCACCCATCTATGTCCCTGTCGTCCTCTTCTTGTTGTCCACCCATCTATGTCCCTGTCGTCCTCTTCTTGTTGTCCACCCATCTATGTCCCTGTCGTTCTCTTCTTGTTGTTTCCACCCATCTATGTCCCTGTCGTTCTCTTGATGTTGTCCACCCATCTATGTCCCTGTCGTCCTCTTGTTGTTGTCCACCCATCTATGTCCCTGTCGTCCTCTTCTTGTTGTTTCCACCCATCTATGTCCCTGTCGTCCTCTTCTTGTTGTTTCCACCCACTATGTCCCTGTCGTCCTCTTCTTGTTGTTGTCCACCCATCTATGTCCCTGTCGTCCTCTTCTTGTTGTCCACCCATCTATGTCCCTGTCGTCCTCTTCTTGTTGTTTCCACCCATCTATGTCCCTGTCGTTCTCTTGATGTTGTCCACCCATCTATGTCCCTGTCGTCCTCTTGTTGTTGTCCACCCATCTATGTCCCTTTCGTCCTCTTCTTGTTGTTCACCCATCTATGTCCCTGTCGTCCTCTTGTTGTTGTCCACCCATCTATGTCCCTGTCGTCCTCTTCTTGTTGTTTCCACCCATCTATGTACCTGTCGTTCTCTTCTTGTTGTTTCCACCCATCTATGTCCCTGTCGTTCTCTTGATGTTGTCCACCCATCTATGTCCCTGTCGTCCTCTTGTTGTTGTCCACCCATCTATGTCCCTGTCGTCCTCTTATTGTTGTTTCCACCCATCTATGTCCCTGTCGTCCTCTTCTTGTTGTTTCCACCCATCTATGTCCCTGTCGTTCTCTTGATGTTGTCCACCCATCTATGTCCCTGTCGTCCTCTTCTTGTTGTCCACCCATCTATGTCCCTGTCGTCCTCTTCTTGTTGTCCACCCATCTATATCCCTTTCGTCCTCTTGTTGTTGTCCACCCATCTATGTCCCAGTCGTCCTCTTGATGTTGTCCACCCATCTATGTCCCTGTCGTCCTCTTGGTGTTCTCCACCCATTTATGTCCC